>VWPW01012027.1:2516006-2675130 GCA_013389825.1 Crypturellus undulatus | reverse complement strand
CGGCCGCCACGAGCCGCTCCGCGGGGGCTCTGCTCTGCGCCTTCCTGCGGCACGAGCACCGTGGCCCCCGCGCCGCGGCCCCGGGCAGCGCCTGAGGCCGTGCCTGGTCCCGGGCAGACCCCGGCGCCCCATCCGCAGCCCCACAGCCGGATCCATCCACCCTGGCGAAGGGGGCGTGTTTGCATCGCCGGCCTCAGCGGCGCTTTGCTCAGCCCTCGAATAACGTCGTGCGGGTGGCTTTGCTGCTTGGCTTTTGTCTTCAGGTGGCCCTACAGCTAGGCCGTACACTTTTGATTCCCACTGGTTGTTATCTAGGGGACCGGGACCGAGCCCTTCCTAAAGCCGTCTGCTGAAAACAACCGGCCACTTCATGAGCATCAAACAGCTTTGGAACAGCCGTTGCTTTTTCCAGCTTCCTTCGCTTGGCACTGCAGGTTGATCTGACAGAAACGTGGCCTTTCCCCACATGATGGTGTTACCGGTTAGCAGTTTTCATTCATCCAGTCTCAGTAACCTTACTGCATCACTGAAGGGCTTTCACACAGAAAAGAAAACGGTGGCGAGGAGTCACCTCGGCTTCCTCCCGCCGAAGGCAATATTGCCGTGTTGAGACTGCCCACACCTCATCGCAGCCATCACACATCAGTGTGTGTGTACAGCGCCCGAAACCGTCAATTCTGCACTAAGTGTGTATGTAAAACAGTGCTGGTATCTCCTAGCAGGCTCTTCTCCTCTCGCTTAGAGATCAGTATTTTCTGCATGACTGTGGTTCACTCCGGAACACAAGGCGAGGGGCGGGGAGGCAGGGAGACGAGCTGGGGAATGCATATTACGTACCCTGATACAGCTATATTGTTTAGTATTTTCCATTCTAATGTTCGGCTTCTGGTTATGTGCAGAAATCTCCCTCCTTTCCCGCCCCTTTCCTGTAGGCTTTTATCAGAAAACAAAATAGGTGTTTTGGAGTGTTAGGCTTTAACGCTTCTGGAGTTTCCTGGCCTCCAGTCCTCTGTATTTTCCCCCTGGGCTCCTCTCCTCAGGAAGAGGGAGTCTTTGCAGTCTGCACCTCGGCATGACTGCAGTTCCTCCAGCAGTGGGAGTGCCGAAGCGTCAGCACGGAGCAGCTCGGCGCCTTCTGTGCTGCGTGCCGTAACTCCGCGCCCGACCGCGTTTACAGTAACGTTGTGACTGCTGCTACTGCGACTACCGTAGTGCCGCTGTGAGAAAATTCCCTAGGAAGTCCATTTCATCGGCAGTGGAGATTCTTTCCTGACAAATCAAAGAGCTGATAGTCGGGTGGGTCAGACAGTGCAAGTTCAGTCAGTACTTGGGAGTATGGGACAAAAAAGGGAAAGGATTAAACAGACTAACTTCCTCTCTCAATTTTGGCTCCTGCTGGTTAGCCTTATGATTCTCCTGTGTTTACTAGTAATATATTATTAAAATATTGTTATATTAATATATAAATAAACTGGGTTACATACATATAAACAGCTATGTAAGTATTGAGATATTAATACATTAAAATTGTCATATTAAAATTATACATGAAGGGTCATATGATTTCTACAACTCATTTTCTTGATGCTTTCTGAGCTTTTAAGATTTACTTTGAAGAGGCATAGCCTCTCAGATAGCAATTCCTGATATTCAGTATAAATACAAAATGAACATGCCTGTGTTTGTATATATATTCCACATTTTCATACATGATCTCTAAGCACAGCAGTGACTAAAAGGATTTCTCTTGCCCACCCTCTTAGTTCCTTCATTTTTATTTTTAAAGACAGCCCTGTTAAAGAGCATTCTGGTTTCAGGAAGACAGTCGGATAGCAGAATTTGTTTTGTGGCTTGGTTGTACCTTGAGCTGATTACCAATTCAACTTCATTTAGTAATAATTGGTTATGAACATTGATCAATATTATCTTTGCAGTTCCCTTTTACCCAGAATGTGACAAATGCTATTGTATTGCCAAACCAAAGAAAATACTGGATTTCTAGCTTGGGCTTACAATATGCTTTTCTGCACAACAGCCAAGTGCATCTGCTTGCACTCTGGTACCTTTTCTGTGCCCCTTTTTAACATTAGCTTGTATTGAGTTTGGGTGGAATCTCCTTTAATCAGTTCTGCTTTGAAACCAATTTCAGTGACTCGACTGAATTTAGCTAAACTCTGTATCTAATCAACTTTAGCTAACTGGATTTTGGTTGCTTTGGGAGAGAGCCAAAGGAGGTTATAGAGTCCTGTAGCGACAGAGAGGCACCTAAACCCCCCACAAACCCAACGCTGCAAAGGCCCACTCCAGCGGAGTGTTGATCCTAAGAGATCAAAAGCCTAAACTCCAGCTTTTCTAAGATTTCCCTGGTACTCTGCTCTTGCACATGCCCAGGCACAATTCAGCCTTCACAGAAACCAGCATTCAGCTTGTGCATTTGCCTGGATTTCAGGCCTGCGTGTCAGGGCCATTGCTCTGCCTGCAGCAGGAGTGTAGGGAAGAGTTTAAGACACTGCTTCAAATCGTCCTCCCAGCCCCTGGAGATTTGCAGTTCAGAGGCTTTGTGATATCTTTATGTTTGGATGAAAAGCACCAAGGAGTCCTTCTGGCACAACCTTGAATTCATATCTTAACTGTCTCAAGGAAATATTCCAAGGAGGAAATCAGTTCTATGCAGACTATCTTCTCCAAAACTGCCCAGCAGCCTGAGCACTTGGCATCAGGGTGAGAACGGTGAGAGTGGGTCCCCTCGGGAAAAATGAACCTCTGCTTCTCTCTAAGGGGCTGCGCTGGTAGCTGCTTGGCAGTGGCACCTCACAGCTGCCTGGGCAGTCCTGCGCCTTCGGTGCTCTGTGAAGTGGCTTTCTCTGTGGACAGTGTCTCACTAATGCTGTTTGAGGAGCAGACATTGCTGCCTCAAATCCTGAACTAGTGTAGAATACCCTTCCTTACTCTCTGAAGGATTTAGGTAAAGAAGACAAATCTACCTATTTAGGCTTTCACTATGTTGTCCATTGCTGTGAATCTGTGAAACTTAAACTCTCCTTATCTGGCTTTGTAGAGTCTCAAAAACTCTCCCCTTCAAGTTCCATTTTTAACCTGACAGAGGACCTCCCTCCCGAAAGTCCCATGTGCAAGTCAGAAGTCCAGTCATGCTCAGCTAGTTTATGAGGAGTCTAGTTGGAGACACTAGCTAGGGACCTCTCCCACCAGCTAGGAGCAGAAACACAGAACAAAAATAATAAAAAAAACCCCAAATGGTTTGCAAGATCCTATAACGAAAACATATGTTTTACCTCTTTAGTGTAGATTCCTGCATCCTGTAGCCTAAAGAATTTAAGTCCACTTTTGCTGTTTGTGAGAATAGAGTTACAATAACATTAACAGTTCGCTGCTACATTTCACATGAAGGTCTTTGCAAGCGCCAATCTGAGTGCCCTAACTTGCTAATTAAATAGCCATCTGCACAGAGTGAGTGCAGTGCGGTATGCAGCGGGTACTTATCTCCTCTCAGTAGCTTCAGGAAACATATTGCTCTTAATGTTGAATCTCCAAGAGCTTCATTCTGATCCACTAGCTGTCTGCATATAATTCAGTATAAAATCAAATAAAAAGGTTGACTTTAGTAAATATTTACCCATAGAAATTGCATTAAATAACTATGCTATTCCTCCTAATATCCGTCATGCTGTGTTTTGTGCAAGACTGTGAACTGAAATTCAATTTACCTGTTGATGTTTACACCAGAAGTTGTTTTGAGAATTTCAGCATCCATTCCATCAAGCAAGTAAATATTTACTACTCTACTTCTCCCAAAGCAGCAATGGCTATTAAAGTGGCAACAAAGGAAATTTGGTATTTCTGCAGAAATGAGTATATCTTGAATTTTCCTCCCAGGAGTTACCTGACTGTGGAAGGCAGGAAAAGTGCTTAAATGCGCTCTTTAGGTAGATGCTCACATACATGCACAGCTTTGGGGAGCCAACTCTCTTTGCATATTAAGAATCACAGCTGTTGATCTGAGCACTTATCTAATCCTCTTACTCTATTACTGCCACTATTTCTGAAGAGGACAAAAGAAAAAAAGGAAGGAATTAAAGGAATTATAACTAGCTATTCCCATCCATAGATGTAAAAATTACCAATGGGAAGTTTGTTTTCCCTAATCTACTTACTTATAAAGGCTTGATGACTTTCGATCTGCTACACCAAGAACCTCCATGATGAACAATAATAACTCAGCAGGTGCCAATGTGGGAGCTAATTTTATCTGTCTCTCAGGTTGCTGAAGGTAGTAGTTGGAATTTCCCTAATTCTCCTCCCCTCTGCTTAGCTTATAAACTAAACCCACTTTATGGAATAGGTATTGAAGACAGAGTAAATATAGCAAGAGTTCATTCTTTCCAACAGATGCAAGTCGTGTTTCACCCCAACCACGGTTACAGACTGTGGTTGTACAAACAGTTGTCAGAGAGGAGTTTGCATTCAGAAGATCATATATTGTCTATACCTTACACTGTGGACCTTCATTTGGTTTGCTATTCACCATTCTTGAGAGGTGATTAAAAGATTACTTATCATAATAGCCTTCCATGTTGGTCAGATAATTTCAAGGGGAATGCTGTATTTAATAACTAATATTCTGTTATGGAGTAATCTGCTTTTCAAAAATTTAAAAGACGTGGGAACACTCTGGTAATGTGAAGTGTCAGGCCCAGCCAATGTTTCTCCTCATGTGAGTGGTACCCTCTGGGACAATCACAAGCAGTACACATCTTATCTGGATTATCATAGCGGAGATCTAAATCACATATACAGTGCCCTTCAGCTCCTTTAGATATGCTGGAATGTGCAGCCTCTTAGCAGTGGTTAAAGCTCTCGGCTTGGGAACAGTTCACTCAAGAATTCTCTTAAAAGCTGGCATCTGCATTCCTGAGCAATTTTTCTGCAGTCACGGTGTCTGTCGATCACTTGATATCTTTCCGTGGATTTGGGTTGTTTGTCCTGCTAGTTTTGTACATAGCCGATGTTTTCACTGCTGCCCAGAAAGATTTATAGCTTTGTAAAAACACTGTACAACACTCAGAATAGACTTAGCATTCCAAGTATCTCATGTTATCAACACTTTTTTTCCCCCAATGTTGTGCAATGAACATGTACTGCAATTTGTTTTTAAGTGATACAAACAATAAACATAACTGCTAAGGAAAAGGATAAAAAAACCCTCCTGTTTTCTTCAGCAACAGTGTGTAGTGAAAAAATCACCTTAGGTAAATGCGAAATGGCATATACATTACCAAATTAGTCTCGAGATATTTTGTTAGTCATTAGGCAGTTTTTATTGTAATCAACAAGTACACAGAAGCCTTACGACTTTTGAAGGAGGTTAGATATGCATAAAAGAACCATAAATTAATGTACTTGTTGATAATGTCTTTTTTTTTTTTTTTTCCCCGTGTGACTGATACTTTTCTCCTAGTAAACTTACAAATGCATGGAACTTTAAAAATTTTATATATAGTACTTTTCCTTTGAAAAGAAAATGCTCTTTCTCATAGTGTCAGTGAAAGTGAACTTTGTTCAGAGTGTTTCTAATGAGTTACTGTGTTCCAGTGCTCTAGAGATGGTCACTCAAAGAGAAGTAACCCTCTAGACAAACTCTGTAGATCCAAGATATTCTTCCTGGTAGGCAGATGACATATGGAGTTATTCACAAAGCCAGTCTTCTACTGTTTTGAGCTGGAATTTCTATTTTCTAATGAAATACAGTAAGGGAAAGAACTATGAGAAAGCAAAAGGAATCTGCCTAGATAATAGCACTTGAATATGCACTGTCAACATATTTTATAGAGATGGTGCCAAAAAATCCTGGAATGTGCACTATATCCTTGACCAAAAGTCATTTGTAATTTATGGTGTTGCTTGAAAAATATAAATAGTTACAATCCAGCATCCTCTGGGTCTCCCAAAACCAGACACATGTAAATCAGTGTCTAAGACTTTTTAGTTTCATCTTGGACTGCAAAAAGAGCTAGCGAATGATCATGATTTTCATTCTACATTGCTCCACCCTGAGGAATCTCCAAATACTTCAATAAAAAAGCATGGGAATCATCATTTAATCCCCGTTGAAAGCAACCACTTCTTCACAGGAATGAAAAAAGACGATTCTCAAACATCACAAAAATGTAGCATGAAAACCAAGGAATGCTTTTTATGCAGCTGTAGCAATATATCCAAAGTGTAATAATTTATGTTGAAATGTGAACAGGAGACTTCAGCTGGCAATCTTTCTTTATGAAGACTGCAAACTGGCTTTTAACTACCTCTTACAAACAGGCCTTGAGCTCTTCCTTCAGCAACCAGCACTTCCTCACTCGATAGGTTTCTAACCCGTCTGCTTTCCCTCTGACTAATACTGAGCAATGCTGCTGTTTCAATTATTCAAGCTACTTTTCTTAAGCGCCAGTTTACTGCATGGAAGTCTTCTGTGCAGCTCCTAATCAAACCAGTCATGTCTGAGGTTACGAGACCCGGTCAAACTGACCCAGCTAGAAGGTGTGTGTTGTTACAAAATTGCATATTTTTAATGAACAAATTGTTCTAGCGCTTCTCTTTCCCAACCTGGGCATACTGCTGACTCTGCAGCACTATCAGGGTCCCTTTCCTGGGGGGGAGAGCTACTTTTTAACTCCATGCATTATACCTATATGTATATGTATATACATATATATGTGTATATATATATATACTTAGACATATATAAATATTCCCCTGCAGACTAGTGCACGTGCATCCATGCTACTTGGTTCTGCAGCTCCGTTTCCAGTCAGCAGCCTGATAATGATGCACTTCATGGGCCGTGAGAGCAGTACCAGCAACAATGCGTCTTCATTATTTCTGGAGAAGACTAGGGTGTTTGAGCTGCACGTAGCTTTGTGGACACAGTTACGAATACAACTGCCGTTTGTGGCTGCTGAACAAATAAGGGTTACAACTATTTGAAAGTGGTGCTCTTTAGTAAAAGATTCCTACTTAAAAAGAAAGAGAAGTCAAAAACTATCTAGTGCTTTATCTTGGTTTAATTCGCACCTAAAGTTCATGGATATTGACTGATGAACAAAACCCCTGTTTTCTGTTACTGCTCAGTCCACAAGGTTAGAAAACCTAAACAGTTGGCTTGATTATATTACAAACAAGTGAGATAAAACAGCTGTGACCTAAGGCCTAGCCACCAAGGCCTCATATTTTGTTTATTTATTTAAATCGTGACTGCATTTGTAAAATATATTTTTTTCATGCAACTTTATATTTATAGATTATTTTTATAGGTGACTAGGAGCCTAAAACTCTAACATGCATACATACATAAACTCTAACATACATAATCTACGTTGCAGTCAGTTGTTTGGGAAGGCCTGAGTTTGGCATGCACATTGCAGAGAGTTGAGAGAAAATGAATTCTTAACTACAGGGAACACCAACCCCTAGCAGCACCCAGACAAAACCACCAAGGTCTTATTGATAACAGTCTGGGTATGTACAGGCAGTGCAGCTGATAAGCTTCCTGTCTACCCAAACAGGGTGAATACATGTCTCATAACAAGATTTGGAGATGGCATCTATATTAAAATAAGTATATTTCACTTCTCACCTATTTTTTTTTCTTGCATACAACCACAATATCTTTTTTAAAGTCAACTTCAAAATTATGCTAGTGAACTTCAAAGTTATGTCTCAATTATGTCCACGTGAACAAGGCACCTATGGCAGCTCATACAGGGAAAACCTTTTGACATCAAGGACAGAAAATAGTCCAAGTTATGAGATCCAGCTAGTTAGAAAATTTCAAGTGATTGAGTTCGTATGAAAATTATAAAAGGGATTCAATTTGTGTGAAAATTCATCTCTGCAAGACCTCATCACTAGATGAATCTTTTTGACATACATGCAACAAATAATAAAAAGAACACAGAACGGTAATTTCTAATGCATGTTCATAATATGTTGGCAGAAGACTCCTAATTGCCAATATTTTTGCTCCTGGGGCAGATAGAAGAGCAGAAGAGTGGAAATGGGAATGCCATGCAGGTACGTGGCTATAATTGGGTGTGCCCAGGTGGTGCTGGTAAGAGGACTAAAATGCCCTTAATATTTCTGGCATATTCTTATTTCTGCACATGTACACAGACATACACATGGGTGTTGTCTCCCCGGTGCTCCTCTGCTGCTCATAGTGAATCAGCTTAACAGATCCTGACACAACCATGGCGAAACAGCCCAGGGAGGGAGCTCACAGCAGCCTTCATGAAAAGAGTTGTGTTGCCTGCCTGCATCCCTGTGCTCACCTTGGCTCCCGTGCATGTGCAGAGTGAACCTCCCTAAAGAATCTCCTACAGGAGAAATCACAGCTGACTCCGACCATTCTTTCAGTATGTGGCTGAACAAATTATTGTGGTTTGTAAGAAACAGGGCGACTGCTGAGCAGGAGTATATTGTGGTGGGCCAGGGAATCCTGTTGTGCAAAAGGAAGCTGAAATTTGTCTTTGAGCATGTGCTGTGTTCTTCATATTCCTTTGTTGTGGTTCAACTTGTCTTTTTCTTAGTGGGGTATAAGAAATGCCAATTTACAGAGAATATAAATCCATGTGGGAGCTAAACTGTGGACTGTCACTCTCTCTTAATCTTAGCTGATGTTCAGATGGACACTTTAGTCCCATGTTCACTCATGTTTACATCTTTTACTCCATGATATGGGGGAAAAAAAAAAAAGCTTGGTGACCCCTGTGCTATTGTAGGATAAAAGACTGAATGACTTGGGTCTCTTTAGTCGTTTACGAAGTGATCAAAACAAGCTCTCTTACCTGATTCAGAACTTAAATTAAGCCACCAGAGGCCCTTGGTGTGCTCAGGAGTATTAGCCTCACCTGTTCAGTACACCTTTCTCCTAGATAATATCAGAGTGGTTTTGTATTTGGATATGTTTACTGAGAGCATGGTGGGAGGCCTGTCACACGTTTGCTTCCTGTTCGCATTATGAACATGAATGTCAAAAGAATCATAATAACTTACGTAAATTACTCAAAACTTGCACCTCAGAGTTTTTATTGTCTTTAGAGAATGAAAAAACAGGGGAGAAGGTAGCTGTCCCAAGAGAATGTTTTAGATTGTGAGAGGAGAGAGGACTGAGGGCTCTAAGCAAACTCTTTGGTATTAAACACCATAGAGCTCAGCATGTGTGTGTCATGAGAGAATGAACTGCCCAAGTTTTAAGCTTTAAAACCTCCCCTGGCCTCCTCATTAGCAGGGACTAGGGCAAAACATATTCTTGCATTACCAGCCTGTGGTCATGCATCTCTACAGACTTCCCCACAACTGAGAGAGACGTATTCAAAGCTCTGCCTCCCCCCTTACTATTGCAGCTGTGCCTAGCTCTGTTGGAAAATCCAGATCGGCATAGGGTATTCTTGTTTTAGGGCACCTGCTATAGCCTGTTTTATGTTTCCCCAGCCTGTTTTGCTGGGGAAAATAATAGCTCTGTCTTTCCTTTTTTTCCGATGTTGGCACCAAGGTGTGTTCTCCAGCGCAGAGACATGATGGATGTGTATATACTCCTTCTACTTTGTCTCTATAGTAACAGACTGCCAAAAGAAGACATCTCATGTCTGGGAGCTCAGCCACAAACACAGGAAGGACTGAGGACTGAGTCCGCCATCAGGAAAGGAAATTCTTTAAACTATTTAACCAAAGAGTTCTGGAGAGAAGACTGGAATATGCTAACTAGGATGACTGTAAAGAAGAAATTCATGCAGTTTTCTTTTGTTGGATGAAAGGGAAATTGCAATATCTGGCCTCTCACCTTAGAGGAAAGGAGTGGGCATATTCCAGTCTCAACATTTCCTCTTGTTGCTAATGCTTTGGCACAAGTCCTCAATGCTGCTCTGTGGGCAACCACCACATTTTTCTTCTTTCTTCCCCCTTTATCCCCTACTCCCATCAACACACGGTAGTGCTGGCCTACCTCTGAACAATTCCTTCCATTCTTGAATGTTTCCACTAATTTACTGTTTCAAACCACAACAAGTTGAATCGCCCGTGCTCATTTTTGACATTCTGTGTGATTCAGCCTCGTGCACTCCCTTGCATTTACTATGCTGTGCTATCGTTGCCTCCCTCTTTTGCAAGACTGTTGTTTAGCTACATACAGCTTTGTGCATCCCAGTTTCTAGGCTGGCAAAGTGTTACAGCTGCATTTCAGTGTGAGAAATGACTGTGCAACTGCTTTGCTGGGGGTACTTGAGAACTCCAATACTTTGGCATTAGGATTTAAGGAAGAGAAAAGTAGATTATATAGCATATCAAATATTTTGAAAACCATGGAAATTAAAAGCCTACGTAATTGAAAAAAGGAGATAATGAAATACAGACATTCACAAAACCCATCGTGAAAAGGTATAGTCTGCTTTCATCTGAGCATCCCACTTTTCAGATTTAAACAGCAATATTTCCAGCAGAAATACATATGGATAAAGGGACTTCATGGAGTTTCTGTAGGTTTTCTGTAGGTCACAAATTTCTTTTATGTCTGCAGCACTGAGAGCTATGGTAGCCACTATGCAGGTTAATGGAAAATATATGTGTGTGTGTTGTTCACACACACAGCATTGAGATGGCTTGCTGTAGAAGGGGAAGCATTGGTCTTCTCAATTTATTTTATGTGAAGGAGACAAGTGAAAGCATTTTAAGATTAGGTTCTTGTTTTCCAAGTTCACTGATTTTTTTTCTCAACACATAAATGTTTAGAAACCCCTTCTTGTATTTCACAAGTGTCTGTAGAATTGGGGCAGCATATTAACTGTGAATAATAAAAGATACAGAAAAAATTGTGGAATCGTTCCTTTGAAGCTGAAATAAAAACATGGTTACACCCAAGGATTAATTATGAATAATTGGATACTAATGCAACAGCAATATGCATAGAGACTTTAATCCATTCAGATGACAAGGGAAGCGTGGATGAGTTGAGGAGGAATATTTTTCCATCTTAAAATGATCAAAGTCTTCTTGTATATTTGCAAAAATCGGTGGAGACAAATGACAGCCAGGGAGGGGGAAAAAGGGTGACAGTTTTAAAAAAGATAATGGTATCAGATGAAACATATGATGAACACACAGAAATGACAGGAACGTGTATAGGAGGTTATGCAAAAATTCTGTACAGTTCTGTAGAAAATAGTAAACTCCTTATAATCTCCTCCTATCTCACTCTGAGGGAATCTAGTTTGTTTTCAGCTTACAGCATTGCAGTTAGTTACAAAAATAGGACAATATAAAAATAATATGCATATAATAAAATAGTAACAGTGACAAGGACCTGTTCTGTAAGGAGGAGGGCAATGCTTGAGATATTAAATTGGAGTCATTGTAGTCATCTTTTTTTTTTTTTCCTGTGAATTTCATGATTCATTTCATAGTTTCTCTCTACCCGTTCTGAAACTCCTACACCAAGCAAGTCAGAGGTCCAGTCCTGGAGGAAATGAAGAAATAATGTGTTTGGGGCAGAGATGTATATTTGTTAGAAAAGGAAATACTAAGGGTGAGTAATGTTTGCTTTTTAAAACCTGCCAAAGACTCTCTCTGTTGAGTCTAAGGTAAAGCTGGAGGTATCTCCTCTGCCAGGTTGCTCCTTTTATGAGGCAGCAAGGAGGGCACTGTGGTCGGAAGCTGCTCCTGTGCAGGGACCCTGGCCACACCGTGGCCTTCACAGACATTAGCCTCTTCCTTGAATGCCTTTCGTTTCCAAGAAACTTTGGTCTCCAATTATTAAAAATGATGAAATTCCCTCCTTCCATCCTTCACTCTTGTGACCCCTGGTTTCATTTTGCTGACGCTTCCCTATAGCAGGAATCCATTGTTGGAAGGGTATTGTTGGGCTTGGTTAATGGTTAATGGTATTTTTTTCAGCTCACTCTTTTTCACAGAAAAATTCAGAATTTGTTTCCGTGTAGGTTAGTATGCAAGCATGTGCCTCTGGGCTTTCATATATGTGGAATGCTCCTGGCTGTTGCAATTCCTCCCACCTCTGCATTTCCTCTGAAACAGAAAAAGAAAAAAAAAAAAAAGAAGCTGGATTAGATAATAAGAGTATAGTACAAATCTCCCTGTTCTATATTTAAAGCCTAACCAGATCCAATAACTGCTGAAGCAATGAATCACTGCAATTTGCATATGCAGGTCAGCGGAGGACGCTTGCACACAGCTGAAAACATCTCTTCACCCTGCGCCCTCCTTCACTACTTCCATCCCAGTCACTGCTCAGCAAATCCTGCCAGCTCCATGTCTGTGCCTATTACCCATCACCCTAAACAGCAAACGAGCTGCGTGGTGAGGAGGTCACGCTTCCCACGGCGGCGGCGGCGGGAGGCCTGGCAGCAAACGGAGCTCGTGGCCGCGGAGGAAGCCGCGGGGCTGGCTCCGCTCAAACGCGTAGCCCGGAGCGGGAAGCACTTCCAGCTTCCGCCGAGAATTCCCCCTGGAGTCAATGAGACCAAGCCAGTGACAGACGCAGGCTGCAATCCCAGCGTTCAGGTGCTAGTGACACACAAAAATACTTCTCCCAGTCCCTGGCCAAGGCACATTTGAGGGAATGGGGAAGTGGGAGGGGCAGCCTTGTTTCCCTGGAAATGCTTTTGCTGTGCTTAAATTCAGGAAAGGGGGCAGGGATGATGCAGGAAAAAGAAAAAAAAATCTCTCACTCTTTTTGTCTGGGGTAAAAAAACAAATGCAGCTATGTAAAGCTGGAGACGGGAAAATCCAGGCACTGAGCTGGGTCACCTGCCCACGTGTGCGTGTGGAGGGTGTTTTCTGTAAGCGGAGCCTTGGTCGGCCCGTGGTGGCACGGCACGCTCCGCTCCGCTCGGCTCAGCTCGGCTCAGCTCGTGTTGCTCATGCGGTCCCGCAGCAGCCCTGCCTGTCGTGCAGGAACAGCCTGTTCCCTCCCATGAACCGTGAGTGACCCGCGCGGCCCACTCCGTTTCAGGAACTGCGGAGGGACCCGGGCTGGGCGGCTGGGAGGAGAGCAGCCAGGAGCCGGAGAGTGTAAAGAAAGCAAGACGGGCGGAGGAAAGGAAGTTCCCAGAGGGTTTGTTTCATCATGATAATTTTTTTTTTCTTAAGTAAAAAAAAAAAAAAAAGAACAAAAAGAAAACAAACACCTCCAAAGTAATCTGCATTCCTAAACAAACATATTTTGCAAATGTGGAGAAAAAAGACATAGCAAACCATCTTTTACAGAAGTAGATTAATAACAGGTTGTTCCTTTGACTATGCCCATCATTGTTAAACAAGTACTTTTACTGTGCTACGTCTCTCCCCGCTGGTCCTCACATTGTACTTCAGTTCTTTTGCCCAAAGAAATTGGAAGTGTGTCTGACCACAGACACAATTGAAACTGTGTCTGTTCACCAGATAAAAGGCCAAAGGTTTGAGGATCACCTCACCTCACCCATGCAAGCCTTTTTTTTTTCTTTTTTTTTTTTTATAAGAGTGTATCTTCAATAGCTGGTGGCTCTCAGAAGTTTTGTGCCACCATGGTGGTGTCTTCAGACAAGGCTGTGTGGGGCTGGTGGGACTGAAATACCATTTTACAGACAAATAGCTCAAGCAGTTTTAGTCTGCAACAGGTGACTGTGTTGGCGGGCTGCAACACAGGAACCTTTTTATCCCACACTTGTTCAGAGCTGCTGCATTGCCCTTATAAAAGCGTGGTTAGAGGGAGCAGCTGGATTAGCAGCCGGCTTGGCATTTTTCTTATTCAATGCAATCATGTCCATGCCCATCCTGGATCAAAAAGAACTGTGATCTCAGAAGGTTTTGGTGACTCTTCTATATAATTTCTTGTATTTCATGCAAACATCAGACTTGCATAGCTTGTGAAAGAACTTCTGCCTTTCCCCGATTTCATTATGGAGACCATAGAGTTAACCAGTCTGTGTGTTCTTCACAATAGCTAATCTCACCACCTCGTCTGGTTTAACTAACTTCTAATTTATTTCTTGGTCCTGACTGGATGCCATCTGCATACATTTTTTGGCAGGAAGTTGGGATTTATTTCACTATGATATGTTATATCCTTAGCGTGTTCCAGGCCATTAAGCACCTCATCAAATCCTTTAATAACTTTTTTTTTTTTTTTGGTAGCCCGTTCAATAGCAAAATGATGCACCCTCTTGCAGTCTGCTTTTCAATCCCAGCGAGCTTGGATTTTTTTTTTTCTGTCTTATTTTACTACTGTATTACCCCAGCTATTGGGTAAGGCAGTGAGGCAGCCATGCCCTCTTGGCCTGATTTGTTCAGATCTGTCATCTGCAGCTCCCCACGTCTGGCCTGTGAGCTAAAACAGCCCTTGAACCAGCAGAAGAGAAGATCAGGTGTTCAGGTAGGACGTTGGGCATAGGGTCGCCTTGCTACAGTGTGCAGGGATGTGCACAGGGATGTTGAGGGTGCATGCTGGCCATGCCTACACATTTCTAAGTTGCTGGAGAAGGAGACTTTTGGTCTGGAGCCTTGTTGGGACAGATGTGTCTTCCTGCTTTCTTTCCATTACATGAAAGTCTGCGTTACTGTTCCAGGTCCACTGATGCTCCCCTCCCTCTGTCTTTTGTCCCTTATCTTCCAGCTGCCCTGTTTTATGGCTGGTCTCAGACATTAGCACCTGGCAGTGTCCCCGCCTCTGCTTCTTGGCAGGGAATGGCTGTTTCATGACCCTGCCTGTCTGATCTTATCCACAGCCCATAAGAGCTAAGTTGGTCCTCTCCCCTGTGTGCTTTGCAAAGCTGCTGTGCCATAACTATCCAAGGGCTGAGCAAAAGTTATCTAAGGTCATTTCGTCTCTGTGAAAGAGAGGTGAGATGCTTTGTGAAGGCAGCATGCCAGGACCTGGAATATGGGCAGTTATCACTGCATGGCAGAGCAAGGTAATTCCGCAGCGGGCAGGTGGATGGATCAAGGTTGCAGGCAGGTCCAGAAGTGCAGCACTCCAGGACATCGCTTAGACTTTTGCGCTTGCGGTCATCAAAACCAACCTTTGCTCAGGATGTTCCCCAGAAAAAAACATCCTTGTTCTCCCTCTTGTGTATATGCACTGTATATGCATTAACTGCAGCTCTGTTATCTTTGCAGCTAGGTGGTGATTTGGATCACGGAGCTGATCTGGCTGAGAAGTAGTCTGTTCAGCATTGTTTTGTCACTGGATCAAGTCAGTGCTTTGACTGTGCCAAAAGACTGGAGGGCATGTGAGAGAGAGGAGCTGGAGGTATGGGCCATGGGACAGCCCCACCATCTCTTCTTTTTTTTGCCCCCAACTATTTTACGTATGTTTGAAGCAACCTATTTAGAACTAATCTGTGGACTGGATAAGGCTCTTTGATGAGATACACGGGCCTCCGGGGCATAGATTTGGGATCTCAGTACAAAGCAGTGTTGAATTTATATTGGACAAAGGCATGGTTTAAGACACACCTGCCTTTTTAGTATTTGCAAATGCATCTTGCTTGCCTGACTCCAAACACAGTTTCCTGGCTTCTATGATTTTATGACCAAAGCATCTAACACTTTCCGTATGTTGTAGGCCAGGTCAATATGCTTAACAGAACTATAGACTTGGCCCAAGGACTGAGGGATTGAGATTTGTTATGGCTTTTTATGCTGCTTTGTGAAACACATTGAGATTTTAATTCTAACATTATATGATATACGTCCTTGTAGAAACTGATTGTGATAACTTTGCATTTGCAGGCATTACTATTCAGGAAGTTCCATTCTTATTCATTTATTTTTCAATCTATTGGATGTAGAATACTATTTTTACCATTAAGAAGACTTTTTTATACTCCATGCTTATCTCAGATTTGTCCTCCAAGTATGTATATTTAGTCTATTTTTTTTTCTGTTTGTGTATGTGTGTGTTTCTTTGTTATTTGTGAGAACAGGGTCATGCCCTTGCAAAACAATTGTTTTATTATCGCCATGGCATCGTTTGCAGTGAGGACTTTTAGCATCAGAGAGATTCTCTCACATGTGTGCCAGGAGATAGGACTTATCCTTTCCCCTGTATTCTGCCTTCTGTCCTGCTACACACTTACAGTTGTACAGACTCAGTTTTTGACTACTTGCTAATTCTTTCTTCTAGAGCTTCAATTTTTCGTAGACCCCATAAAGACCTAATATTCTTATTCGCAACTCAATTGTCATAGTATTTTCCTTTGACCTGACCATTAGCTACACCACAAACTAATTTAATCCCCAGTTAGTCCATTTGCTAGCTACTCAAATTCATAGGACTTGTTTTCTATTCACTGAGGTCACCTGGTACCCCTGGCTTACAAAGAAAATGGACCTTCTTTCAGTGAATTCATTTTACATGAGTAACAGAAGACTCTTTTTTTTTTCTTTTCTTTTCTTTTTGGAATAAGTCTTTCCAGCAGTTTGTGGTTCTTTCTGGGAACTCATGGGACTAGATTGTAGGTCTCCAATAGCTCTGGGCTTATTTCATGCAGCAGCATGGAAGATTTTACTCTGAATGATTTTATTTCAGTACCATTTCGTCAGGCCATAATGGGAAGTGTTACAACTATTTTCTGCCATTTTGGCAGGCTCCCTTCCAATCCCAATGTCCCATGCAACTTTATTTTCCTCAGTTTCAGTTGTCTTTTTGCTCTCTGCAAAAAGAGAACAGCAGAAGCACCTGCCAGGAGCTAAGGTTGCCACAAAGGCAGAGCGTTATCACAGTGATGGTTCGCTGTGACGTGTTACCTTTCCTGGAAGTGTGGACAGGATGAGTGAAGTGGATTGAAGACTGGCTGGATGGCAGAGCCCTGAGGGTGGTGATAAATGGGGCAGAGTCTAGTTGGAGGGCTATGGCCAGTGGTGTCCCCCAGAGTCAGTACTGGGCCCGGTGCTCTTCAACTTGTTCATCAGTGACTTGGACAAGGGCACAAAGTGCACCCTCAGCAGGTTTGCAGGTGACACCAAACTGGGAGGAGTGGGCGACACTCCCGAGGGCTGTGCTGCCATTCAGAGGGACCTGGACAGGATGGAGAGTTGGGCAGAGAGGAACCTCATGAGGTTCAACAAGGACAAGGGCAGAGTCCTGCCCCTGGAGAGGAATAACCTCAGACACCAGTACAGATTAGGGGCTGACCTGCTGGAAAGCAGCTCCACAGAGAGGGATTTGGGAGTCCTGGTTGACAACAAGTTAACCCTGAGGCAGCAGTGTGCCCTCGTGGCCAAGAAGGCCCATGGGCTCCTGGCTGCATGAGGAGGAGCGTTGCCAGCAGGTGGAGGGAGGGGATCCTGCCCCTCTGCTCAGCTCTGGTGAGGCCGCAGCTGGAGTATTGGGGGCAGCTCTGGGCTCCCCAGGACAAGAGGGACGTGGAGCTTCTAGAGAGGGTCCAGCGTGGAGCCACAAAGATGAATAAGGGACTGGAGCATCTGTCATGTGAGGAAAGACTAAGTGAGCTGGGCCCATTCAGCCTGGAGAAGAGAAGATCGAGAGGAGATCAGATCAACATGTTCAAGTACCTTAGGGGTGAATGTAGGGAGAACGGGGCCAAACTCTTCTCTGTGGTGGCCAGTGACAGGACAAGGGGTAACAGGTGCAAGTTGAAACACAGGCAGTTCCACCTCCATGTGAGGAAGCACTTCTTTCCTGTGAGGGTGACAGAGCCCTGGCACAGGCTGCCCAGAGAGGCTCCTTGTGGAGTCTCCTTCTCTGGAGATCTTCCAAACCCGCCTGGATGCCGCCCTGTGCCACGTGCTCTGGGTGTCCCTGCTGGAGCAGGGGGGTTGGACTAGATGATCTCTAGGGGTCCCTTCCAACCTCAACCCTTCTGTGATTCCCAGAGGCAGGACCTCCACTGGGGAGGGCAGCTGCGCCACTGCCCAGCTGAACAGGGGCAGATCTCACCAGGTGGGTAACACAAGAGCAGACTTGGTGCTTGTCATCGTTGTGGTGATGAGAACTGGTGCTCTCCGGAGCAACAAGGCAGAGCGAGGGCCCTGATGCTTCCCTTTACAACATGAACATCAGGAAAACCTACCCGGACAGCCGTGAGAGTGGCAGAGCAACGCCTGCTCCCGCCTATTGCTTTCAGCTGCAGGACCAGAGATGGAAAGCAAGGAAAAGGTCACTGTGTTTTGCTGCACGCTGTGGCTTCCGCCTGTGTCTGCAGAGGAAGCGCTGTGCGCTGTCAGCAGCCCTCAGGGTGATGCGTAGCGGCTGGGATGAGCTTGGATGCTGGGAATCCTGGAGGAAAGCGCTTGGCCTGTCTGCCCTGACGCTGCTTGGGGAGGAAGGCGGCTCTGCCCTCCTCCAGGCAGGGCGCAGCGCTTTGGTCACTGATGGTGTCTCCTCTGCGCTTCCTGGTGTCACCACCAGGGCAGCCTTGTCTGCTCCAGGACACCTGGGCCACTGTGTACAGCTCATATCCCTCCACTTGAGCTGAAGGATCAAGTTTCATCCCATGAACTGAAGGATCAAGTTGCATCAAAACCTAGCAGTCTCAAAGTTCAGTAACAGGGAATATATCCATTGCGCTTTGCCTGTGTTTTAGGATGTTAAATACATACATATATGTATATTTGCATACTAGGATGCACATGTATTTTTATATATTGTATATGCATATATTTGAAACAATATAATTGACAGCTTTATGAATCCTTCGTATGCAATTAACCTGTCACAATGGCTTACTAATCCTCATTAATATGCTTATTCAGTACTGCTCTGGCTCTTGCATCCATACCCTACAGCCATCATTAGACCTTAGTTTGAGCTTCAGATCTTTAACCTTACTGACAGCGTATAGGTCTGGCTAAAGTCTCCTCTTCTCTTTCTTCCCATAAGACAGGCAAACCTCCCTTGTGGTCTATCCTTAAAATATATAGAAAACTGGTGTGAGGAGGCTGAGGTATTACAGCAGGAAGCACTAATGGACCTACCACCAAGTTATAGTTGGAGAGGAGCTGAAAGAAAGCAGTGTTCAGTGTTCAGCTTCTGATCCCTGAATGAGTTTGAAACCGAGCTTCCTGCCTAGGCTGGGGGCGCAACCTGAGTAGATCTGTATTTGACTGCACTGGCAGCTCATGGACTGGTTCTACAAGGTGAGAGACCGAAGATGGTGCTTGTGATATTTGAAGCTTTTTAATTTTTATTTTTTAATCTCAAAATGCTACAAGAATGTTTGAAAACCCCTTTCCTGCAGGGTTTTAACAGCTACTAACTTAGAAAAGCCAGTACAGGCTTGAAGAGAACCTCCTGGAGCGGTTGAAGAGCCGGTACAGGAGGCACCTGCAAGGCCAGCTGTGAATTTGGCAGGGTGGAATCTTTGCTTAAACAGCTTCCACTGAGCTGAATGGAAGTGTTAGGTGAGATCCTTGGAAAGGGCACGCAGGGTGAGCAAAGCACCCTGCTTGTGCAGAGCCGGAGGTAGAGGAGGCCATTGCCTCACAGCATGTGTTACAAGGATGTGCTGAGGAGGGGTTTTGCTATTGCTGAGCAGAGCTAGAGGCATCCCCTGGTTGACCTGGGAGGTCTCTGGAGGCACAGAGCTCTCAACCTCTATGTAGTATGAATACAATGACAGGCTACTCTGATTTTTGCCCGTTTAAAACGGGTTGAATTGGAGGAAGGGCTACTTGTGGGCAGCTCTTCACACGCAGAAGGTATGACTCATATTGGGAATGTAATCTGTGATCTGAGAATGCACGAATATTTTGGGAAGACATGGGTACCCCCATGTGATGAAGGTATCACAGGATGTATCAGAGCAAAGGCTGTTTTTTGGGTTCTTATGCTGGGTATCTTGACTCATACATGTATTGGTTTTCAAACTGTTACATATATTTATAATGACAGATCAGTACTACTGTCATCTGAAGTGTTGGAGCTTGTAACCCTATTTTAAGAAGATTTTATTTTTATTTAGATGTTAAATTAGAGTGGAAATTTCAAGTAGGCTTCTCTTGCTCTCCCTGGTGGCCTGAAAGTTCAAATCATACGTTAAAAAGCCCTAGTAAGTAACATTTTCTTGGCAGGCTTTCTCACATAAATGTTTTCATCTGAATACACTTATCATTGGGTTTCCTTGAAACTTCTGGATGTGAATATAAGGACATTTTTCATCTCTGCCAGATTTGTTGAATATATAACATGTATTCTGTGAAATGCTTGTGAAACCAGACTTTAACAAGTGTGGCAAGGCAGAAGTTTCTTGCAACAAGTTCTTCATTCTGAGAAGAGGCTGCAGAAAGACCAGTAGGAAACGCTGGTGGTGGGGGCGGTGCAAATCAAAGGACTTACTCAGATGCCTGAATGTGAATTCTGAGGTCTATTTTTGAAAACCCTGGGCACTAGCTAGTCAGCCTGTTTTACAAGCACTGCTGCATGTCTATGGCATTCAGTGAACTTTGAACTAAAGCTGTTTAATGACAGAGATTTATAACCTTTGACATGCTTATCAGGGTCATAATGAAAGAAATTATGTTCTAATCACCTGTAATTTAAAAAGTGTATTTTCCAATTATCCTGAACCCTTTTTTTTTTATTTGTAAAATCTCTTTTATCTGTAGATCACATACATAGAAAAAAATTCAGTACTTTCAAAAACAGTTTGGTGAAGCCAGATGTTAATAGTGTAGAAGTCTGGCTACTGGATTTTATGATGCCTTTACAGTGACACTAGGCAGACGGAATTTCCAGGACATTTTATTTTACAGTAACTTCACAGAAGGTGTAGTTAACAGAAAGCAAAAGAGTGACTTTGGCCATTTTCCTTCTTGTTCCTTCTGTGTTGTGCAGTCCAAAACTTTGTAATCATTTGCAGTTGTGCACGAAAGGATGTTTATTCCTGAAAGTGCAGCTAATTTTATATTTTCTTTCCAAGAACAAAAACAGACAGTTATGATCTCTTTAACAGTCACAAAGAGAAAAAGCTTTTCTATGAGCCAGATACATTCAGTAAACAGAGCTAGTGACAAAGCATGCCTGGAAAAGAACAGGATGTTTAATGGATTTATGTCTTAACTGTGTTAACTGTGATACATTGCAGTATTCATTTTTTTTTTTTAATATGTTGCTGCCAAAGGCTCTTATTTGAAACCTCCCAGGTTTCTCCAGTGCCGCTTGAACGGGACACTCTGTACTGAACTCCTCGGAGAGCCGTGGAACCGGGAAAACAGAAATCCCCATTTGTTTAAAATACCATGCAAAGGCACAAACAAGACTCAGGTCGCTCACCCCAGCCCAGCGGTGGATACAACAACGTCGGCGTCGCGGGCTAGGGCTGCCCCCAGCATTCCCTTGGGAATGGCCGGGGATGCTCTGCCGTCTTGTGTCAGTGCAGGAAGTTGGAGCCCCAGGCAGGGGCCGGGACCTGGTTGTGCTGGGCACCGTGCAGGAACTGTCTGCAAGGGAAAAACCCCGGACCTGGCTTTTACCAGCTTGTTTTGAAGGCAAGTAGGAAGCGGTGCAAGGAGGAGACTGCACAGCACTGTGCACGCACTACCACACCGGCGCACTGTCTGACTGCTGTCTGCAGGCGCCCAGATGTACAGAAATTTAAGGGATTCACAGCAGAGTAATGAGACCCCTTGGGAGTCCTTCCTGGCACAGAAAGGCAGTGTCCAAGGAAAGCCGGACACAGACTGGAGGAACAGAGGGCAGGTTGGGACATGAAAATAAAAGGAAATGAAAATGGAGAGCAGGGTGGTGGCCATGGTCTCGCTACACATGCGTCTCCTCTGGTATTTAATCACAGCTGTGAGCCTGCAGGGCAGCGAGGACACGGCAGCGTCGCTACAGGTCACGGCGGCTATCGGGACTTGGGAGGTTGCTGGGCTGGCAGGTCCCTCGCCTCCTGCTCCTGCCTCCAGTGCTGCCTCCTGCTGAAGTTCTTAGTTTTGCACGGGAGTAGCTGGAGGAGAGCGCAACCCCCTGGTCTGCTATGGATAAGAACTGATGCTTTCGGTGCAGGCTATTATTCTAAAACCAGGTCATAAATCGAAGAGGTCACAATCAGTTTGGAAGTCAGATTTTATGTCTGACATAGTTGTTCACATGAGTGTAGGTAAAAGGCAAGATCCTCCCAGTGGCCATGGCAGCTACACCGCTTTTTTTTTTCATCACTTCTATGGTAGGTATAGTGTCTACATTAATTTCCCTTTGATTTTGTACTCAGGTAACGTGTTAGTCTTTATGTGGGTCTACTGGGGCAGGGGACACTGAGGAGTGACAGTTATTCCCTGAAATGAGTCTCAGTAGTTCTGCAAGTAGACTTTAGGTTGTCAATTTCCTTTTAGAGTCTGTGTCGTGCCAATTAAAACACTGGTTTAATTTTTATCTGAAGGTAAGTCAGGAATGATACCACGGAAAATGAATGAAATATAGGAAGTTAAGACATCTTCTGGGCATGTACCCTTCTGTGTGGAACACCTTTATTTTTTAGCAATTTGTGGAAGCAGCCAGAAACTGAGAAAAAGGAGTATTACCAAGAGGCCAATCATTCATCCAAAGTATTTTCCTTTATATCTGAGAGGGAGGACAAGTCCTGCTTAATATTCAGGGGAGACAAGATCTGAATTCTGAGAGGCAAGGAACCAGTGGGGACACAGTGCTTGGGAGCATGCCTGGCACAGGGGCTGGTACTGACAGGGTGGGCAAAGCCTTTCCTGCGGGACTAAGGGCCCTTTTCCGAGTGCTGGACCATGTAGGTGATGCCGGATCTCTCCCAGGTGTTTTGCTACTTGCTAATCAAAGTGGTGGTGAGCTGCTGTGCTCTGAAAGCCCCAGCCAGCAGCACTGCGCATGAGGCAGAAAATGCAAACACCCTGAACTATTAATATTAATCTTGCAAAACTGCACGTTCTGAAGTCAGGAAATGATACTTCTACAGTTTCCCCTGTAACTTCGATTAGGCTCCTGGGGTTTGCATGTTTGGCAGTCTTTAATTATATGATTACATGCCATCTTATCCATGGGATTTTGCCTCAGCCAGTGCACAGGACGGAATTGCTTTAGGGATGAGTAAGAGGTGTGCAAAAAAGGAAAGGTTTTTTTTTCCTGTACGAATCATATTTTAATTCTTTCTGAAGTCTGTATAAAACTGACTAGAATTTGACAACCTCTTATATGTGAAAAATGCATTTGGATTTTATTTTTTTTTTTTAAGAAAATTTTATTTTCAAATGGGAATAGTATATCTATATCTATCTATATTTTTTTGAGAAAAAATGAGTTAGTGGGGAGCAGAAATAGAATTTTCTCTTCCTTTTGACACTTTTCTTGCAGTCACAAACTGCTGATGACAAGGCCCTTCCAGCCTTGGTGCCACTAGGCAGGCACTGCGATACTTCCCTCCGTCTCTCTGGCTCACAGTGAGGTGAAGGCTATGGGAGAGCTCAGCCTTAACAGCTGGGCAGGTAGATGCCAGCACGCTCAGGCAGAGAGGAAAACTGCCTGCTTTTGGGTGCAGAACAACTGTTCTGGCTTTTTTTGTTGTTGTTTTTAATATATATATACCCTAGAGAATATCTGATTTTTCTGAAAGGTCATTTTCTGTCGCAAAATAATTCACAGTGAAAAATTCTCTATCAGTGGCCATGACTAAGGCAGAGGTTTTCTGGGAAAGGAAGAAGATCTGATGGATAAGGGTTATTCTGAAGGACTGGATTTTATTCCTGCTTCTTGCACAAAACTCCCATGGGATTTAGTTAAGTCATTTCAAACAAACCTTTCAATCTTCAGTTGGCTTGAGACCGTTTGCAAAGGTAATATAGGATTATAGCTGTAGAAAAAGCCATGAAAGTATTTCAAGTCAGTAGGATTCAGTATAAAATATTCTAGAAATTTGGAACATGAGTATTTCAGATTTGTTTTTCACAATTATAAACCCTTTTGTAAGTTGAGATTATCAGCATTCAATCATGACAAAGTTCTTGTGGAGATAAATTAATTCATTTGCTTGTGAAACACAATAACTAACACACACACACACACACATTAAAAACCCAAAATTAGTAAGTTTGTCTTCAAGAGCAGACTGTAAATGGAATGCTGTAGAAAAGGCATGGACTTATTAGAAAACAGTGTAGCTGGTCATTAATTTAAACCAGTCCTATGAGTGGAGGGGTGGGGGAAATCAGTATTTGAATATATAAATAAATTATAATTTTCTGCACAAAGGGTCTGCATACGCTACCTTTTGGTTGTTAACTTTGGGGGGGATTGATGCTTTAATTAATGCTTTTAAAGTAGGATAGAACAGAAATAAAGCTTGATAAAAAGAAAGTGAAGGTTTTTTGTTACTAATGTTCCCTCTACCTTCCCTCTGCCTTCAAAATACAATAAAAGAAAGTATTGTGTTCATTTTACTGCTTGGAGTTTAAAAGATCTGAAAACTGTGCTGGAATGACTGAACTGAACTTATGAAAACAGTTTTATTGTGCTGATCCCATAGCGAGCAAAATAGATAGTTTAAGAATGTCAATAAATATCTATTTACAGTTTAAGAAACTGACTCTGAGTTGGTAACCCTTTTGGTTTGAGTAACTTGGGTAATTTCGATGTGGCTAAAGGAACGAAGTTCAGTTCTTTTGAGGATTTTGATATTAAACTATGCCTGAAGAATTAGATATCTTAACATTTGATAAAATATTTGATAGGTCTAGTACGTATCCTAACTAGAAATAGAAATATTATCATCTGATTGCTTAGGCCTGAGGGAGGAGAAAACTGTGTCTTTTTTGCCATCTAAACCTCTAAGTGCTTGGATATACTAGGTGAGGTCTCCTTGAAGTCCTACCTCAAGCATCAATTTCAGGTGCTGGTTGCAGATGTAAGATTCAATTGATTCATGCAAGAATTAATTTTCCAAAAAAGAATTTGGATATATTCCAATCTGTTCATCAGGGAATCTAAAACGGTCTGTTGACTTTTTATCTGGTTAGAGGGATTAAATTGCTTGCAAACAGTCAAAAACCAAGGAAACACTTTCCAGATATTTGACAGATAATTCAAGCAGAAAGTAAATCTGGGGACTCACACTTGTTTCTGAAACATTTGCTAACAGAGGTGAAATTCATCAATACAAATTGCTATGCTAAAAAAACTGGTCAAAAGTGAAAAAAATACAACTATGTAAATATTCCTTTTTTTAAAAAAAAGTATTGCTTTTTCTGTCTTTTAGTTATTCGCTAACTGTGCTTTTTTGAAAAACAATGCAAAATATTTTAAGTTGTATCATCTATCATATCACATTACTTAACTTTTTTTTTTTAACAAAGGCAGGTAAGATGCAGTTACGGATGAACATTGCAATGCTTTCCAGAGAGAGGGCACTTCAGAATATTTTTCTGTCATGAAACCAGAAACTTGCAGGGAATCTGAGAACGATGCGACCCTTTCAGCTGGTGCTCATAATCCACCATCTGCACAGAAAAGGTACAAAGATCAGGAACCTCACGTGACCACATGCATATCAGATATGACACAGAGGACAACAGCTAGAACATTGTTAGTGGCCTCAGAAGCACTCAGCACAACTGTGCTCCTTCTGTGCATCTAAATCCAAATAAATCTATGCCAAGAAAGACAATCAGCAATCTGTTTAGTGAAGCCTTGTAAAACATTACAGTAGAGCTTCATATTAGTGGCTCTGGAACAAATGCATGCATCTGAATCAACAGCATGGTGGGAAACTAGCTTCAAAGCCCGTCTGTGACCCAAAGATAGCTAACCGAAGCACTGGGATGCTAACTACAAGTGGAGGTTAGCATACTGCCCTCAAGATGCACCTCCAAGCTACAACTTCCTAAAGCATCTTCCTTAGAAAGTGCTTAACCCTTTTGTTACAGATCCGGGCTTCCAGTCTGGCAAGCAGCACTTTTTTTTTTTTTTTTTTCCCCAAAGGGACTGTCGCTCTGACGGGGAATGGTGGTTTATGCTGCACCCTCCTTTGCAGCAGCGGTAACTGTGCAGCTTATAGCAAGTGGACTGTGAAGGCTGCAGAGTGACGCCTGTTGAAGCCCTGCGGCTTACTTGATCTCGCTTTGGTGACCCTTTATGTGTTGCATTGCTCACTATGTGACAGGTGAGTCATGGTGTTGGGCTGACCCGTTTCGCTGCGGGGCACTGGACGCTTGGGAGGTGTGGTAAGTGGATATTCACCGCACTTGGCTCTGAGCAGTGCTGTGCTGAACCCAAGGGAGTGGATGGTGCTCGGCTACAGCAGCAGCTTCGTTTAAGGGCTGGCTAATCAGCTCCCCTCGTGGCCTGGGTCACATGAAGTCTATGGCAGGGAAGGAGGGAAGGAGGTGGCTCACTAGCTGAGATCATCCCGCAGCTTAGAGTTGGCCTCGCCAATGGCTTTCAGGCTCCTTGTGCCACGCATATGTATGTGTATGTGTATATGACAGTGGTGGTATAGGAGGTGGCAACAGGTAAATGTTCTATTTTTTTATTTCCAAGATACTTCGGAGGACATCACATGGAAATACTGACTGGAGGTGGGAATAAAAGGGACTTATGGCCTTAACTTTGCATTGATTGCAGTGGCTCTAGCTAGTCACCAGCTATGAATCACTATCATTTATGTGCACAGGTGGGCTTTAGCAGATTGATGTTAGATTTGGAAACGTGGCTATCAGTAATAGTAATGGCAGTAATAGAAATATATTCTCGCAGTGTGCTGCTAAGACAAAAATAAAAGATAATTATAAATCCTGTTCTCAGAGCCCTGATTACTGGGGCTGTAGTGCTGGCAGCTGGGGCAATGCTTCACCCTGATACTCTAACAATAGCTTCTAAAAAGAAGCTCTGAGTTTTAAGTTGGCTTGCCTTTCTGAAAGGAGATAAAACCTTGTATAAAGCTACTATGTAAATTCTGATGAATCATTGCAGCCCACATGGTTTATTAACCAGCAGCATACAAGAGAAGTGGGCAGAGAAGAGGTTTTTGTAAAAAGTCAAGAGAAAAGTTGGATTAATACATCCCATTGCAATAAATTAAGGTAGTTCTCAGGAAAACTATTCATTTAAGTTTAGTTGTTCCTTTATTTGGAAGAGAAAGCCAGTATTGCTTATTACACTATCCACTGCTGGCTCAGTCAGGTTGGTTTCATTTGTTAGGTCATTTTGAGTTACCTAAGTGCCCAGCCCGAGCAGCTTGGTTGCTTCACTGGAGCAGAGAGCTGACCAATCATATATTATATTTACTGAGGTGAGAATATTATATTTACTGAGGTGATAATTTAGTCTTTAAAGTGGCTGTTTCTCATTAAATCTGCATTCCAGAAAGCAGGAAGGCTGATGTTGCTTTTGCTACATGAAGACAGTTGTTTATGAGATGTTTATTTCTGCAAATTTTATCCAGTGTAAGTAATAAAATATTGCCTCTGATCTCAGCATGCCTCTCAGAGGGTCACCTTCTGCAAAGCTTATTTCTTGTTTGTATGCCCATAGTGCTTGCTCTCCACATGTTCTCATTTGCAGTCAACCCCAGCTGATCTCCTGCCGACGGTAGTGGGAACAGGAACTAGTTCACATCGGTGTAGCAGGTGTTGCTCGCCTAATTTTCTGAGTAGTTAGCACTATTTTTTTAAAATATCACACTTACAAAAGGAGAAAGACAGGAGTGGTAAATAGGAGTGAATAGAAGGCTTTGGAAGTTGCATCCTGATTCTTTGCTTTGATTAACTTACACTTGAGGCATCCTTGGAATGCAAAGAAAAGGAACCAATGTGCTTCAGACTACCCGAACTCCTGCTGTAAAATGTTGTGAGTTGGGCTTAGACCTGTTTGCAAAGGTTTCCTTTGGACAGTTATCACCAAGGGATCACCAAGATTTCATGACAATCCTTTTTTTTTTCCCTCCTGAATGTGGAATCCCAGATTTGCAGAGTAATTCAGATTTGCACGGACTTATCATCTAGTTCAAGTCCACCCTGCTTAAATGGAGTCAGCTAGAGCAGGTCCCTGCCCAGGTCCATGTCCAAAAGGCTTCTGAATTCCTCTGGTTATGGAGACTCCACCACCTCCGGGCAGCCTGTGCCAGGGCTCACAGAGGCTGGTGTAGATGGGTGGTCCTGTGCTGCTCAGAGCCTGAGAGAAATCAGCTTGGGAACCTTGTGATCCCTCAGGTGCTCCCTGCTTAAGAAATGTTTGGGTGAATCCAATAGTCAGGTTTTCTTTCATCTCGCCTTTTGCACTGCATTAAAGAGACACGAGTAGAAAGAATGTCACAAGACATCCATAAACGAATTGAAAGGGTGCCACAGTGTAGGATAAAAATTTTCAATGTTTTCACAATGTTCAATTTTCTTCCTCGTATAATGTTTAAATTGACATACGTGGAACTGAAGGACAAGGTGATTTAGCACTGGATACTCAAAACGACATGATATCATAGCCATTTTAAACACCAAATTTAGGTTCATAAATCTGCTCAACTGCTGCCTATTACAAGAAGCGCATAAAGTTCCTAAGTGCATATATTTTCCCAAAGTCCCTTTGTGGAGAGGTACCTAGTACTTTCTAAACATGGCTTTGTCAAACAGCTGGGGGCTTAGCTGGTGTATGAAATCCCTTTAGAAATCATTAAACAGGTTTTCCCCCTCTGCCTCTTTTATTTTGCTTTGCAAGCCCCAGAGGCTTAAAATAGGCCAGCTCTGAATATGCCTAGTGAAACAGGCGGCAGGGGAAACAGCTGGTTATGACACTGGTGTCCTCTCCTATTATACCGTGTGTAAAGAGCACTCTGAAGGATTTCCCACAGTCTGCAGCCTCGTTTCTGCCTGGTTCTTTTCACCTTGTGCCCGGAGAATGCCTTCGCCTCGCTGCCCTATCTAGGAGCTCTCTAGCTATCACTTCACCTTGAAGCTCTCCAGGGACCTTGAATGCTGATTAATGGTCCCAGAGGTCTGTGTGCAGCGCGCCGGGAGAGGAGCCAGGTCCCACCACACCACGGCTCCTTCTGCTGCTCCTCGTCCCACGGCATTTGCAAAAACCCACTGCCGAAGGCCTGGCTCCACAAGACGAGGCTTTCCCCTGCTCCCCCTTCCAAGCTTCATGTGCCCAGGCCCAGTTTGCAGCAGCACATCAAGGCTGCAGGGGCTGCACTGCTACAGGTCTAGCGCTTCCAAGCTTCACATGTTCAGCTGCAGGCGTCTGCTGCGTGGAAACCCGAGTGTTGACTACGCACTAGGCTACTACCATGAGAGGTGATTCAGTGCGGGTCGGGAGGGAGAAACCGCCTCTTTGCACTCTTGATGGCAGGCCTGAAAATGACCTGCAGCACCAAGTGCTGAACATGAGAGCCAGTCCTCACCAGTCCTCACCAGTCCTCCATGTGTGTTGGATATTTACGTGTTTCAGCTGCTAAAATCAAGCCATTGCCGCACGCTGATTTTAATGTAAACAAGGGAAATTCAAATACGAGTAGATTACTTTTTTCCTTTAAAAAAAAAAAAAAAGAATTAGGCTTTCATTCATTTCCATGATTACATTTACCTTCAACCAGGAACAATCCTTTAATATTATAATTTCACTGTTAAATGTCACCTTTAACGATTACAATATTTAGCAAAGTTGTGAAAAATTAAGTATCAATAAGGCTGCTTGACATTTCCCTTTGTAAAACATAATGGTACAATTCCCTCATATAACTGAGTTTCATGTTGAAGATACTTTGCAGGTAAGGAGTTTTTATGCAGTGTTCTCAATCTGAAATGTAAAAAGCTGTAGTGAACATGGATAATGTAAATACTTGGAGCACTCCACACTTTCTTTTAAAACTCTTACTTTAGGCAGAGCTAGATCTATCCACAGTAGAGTGCTACGAGTTTAACTCAGAATATTTCCCAGTTCTGGCTGCTGGTGTTTGCCATCTGCATTGCTGGTGCAACTCAAGCAAGGTGCAGGGTGGTGCCTTGGGAAACGGTTGGGCTGCAGTCCTACCTCTGTTACATGTGGGCTTGCCCCCGGCTGCTCCTGCATCACCTGCTCTTGCAAAACGGACCAGGACGGGACAGTCCCGGCGCAGGCTGCCAAGCTCGGTCCATACCTGTCCTTAAGGATCCCAATTCCATTTTTTAGAGCCAGAGAAATGTGTCTGTGTGGCTGTGTCTCAGAGAGGAAAGAGTGACATCCAGTGGCCGCGCAGACAGAAATGACATCACATCATGAAACCCGCGTGAGCATGTGTAATGCAGGAGCCACCTGATGCGTGCAGGGCTTGGGCACCATGGGCACTTCTGCTATGGCACAGCCTGCCATGCAAAGTGGGGCTTGAGCACCACTACTCTGCAGCCTCGGAGGGTCTCCTCTCCGAGGAGGTGACAGGGGTGTGGGCGGAAGGACAGACACTAATGGGGAAAAAGTCTGAAATACTTTGAAGATCATTGCTTTATTGTGAGGAGCACAGGTTTTCCGGTAACACTGTATTCACCTTTTAAAGGTCCTTCACTTCCAGCATGAACAGAAACAGGGGGGACTGGCCAACACATCTCTCACCTAGATTCACAGGCATCAGTACTTGATGTAGCACATAGCCAAAAGTGCGGCTAGGATTCTAGGATATATTCAATATGAGAGAGATATTCTGACTGCTTTGTACTAAGCCAACACTTCAGGCAGTCCTCTCCTTAATATCATATTTTTGAGGTGTAGTGATCACCTGTGAGTATATTTTTAAAGCTGGAAATTCCCAGAGACATGGAGGATATGGGAACAGGAGCTTTTATGGTTCATGTGCAAGCCCTTCTCTGTGGGCTTGTTGCTAGTTTACATCTGCACTTTTGCAACCAATACAAAGAACATGTCCTATGCTTCCATTATGTCAGATCAGAGTTTCCATTAAAACACTTAGCACTTGATATAGCCCTTGATATATCACAGAAAAGACCTGTTATTAAATCTCTTCCTAGCAGTAGAAGCAAAGCAAGGTCTTTGTACTTTCTTCCCCATGAAAGCATCATCAAAACAATTTTGATGAATAATACACACTGTGTATTATTTTGTATTGTACTGCAGTATGCATTTTGTAAAAGATTTATATAAAAAAATGCAGTAGGAAGTCTCAATAGTGCCATAACTCTTTATGTTAGCAGCTTTGATTAATATGTTTTAGCGTATGATTGTTGTTGCACCCAGAGCTGTGCCTGCCCCTCATTTTCATCCATGTCCTACTGTCTGACCTGCTTTGCCTGACCTGCATGATGAGAACACCTAGGTAGGTATTCCTGGAGTTTAATCTACATCATCCCTGTCTGAGAGTGGGAATTGAGCATGCAACTCACATTACTGTCTTCAGGCTGCTTGAAAAGTTTGGAAAACTACACCTTTGCTACAGCCACACCTCCAACCTTCCAGATGAACCTTCTAGAGGATGTCTAGAGGTCCTTTCCAACCTCCACCATACAGTGATTCTGTGAAACTCTAGACAATGCACTGTGATACTGCCCAGGGGAGTGAGCAGCCACAGAGAAGGGGGCTGTGAGTCTGTCTTGTTGAAGCTTTTCCTGTGAAATATTTAAGCATTTGGAAAAACGAGGAGAAGGAATTATGGTTTTAGAGAGACAAGCTGAGTACACCCTGAGGTGTAATTCCCTACCTCTTCTCAGATGCCTGAAAATTACTATCACCATCAGCAGTCAGTGACCAGGATCAGCAGTAGTTAAGGACATCCTGTTTTCCTATAAATGTCCATAGTACCTTATTGCCTGCAAACATCCAGTTTTAGAAGAGATCGTGTTTGGAGTAAGGTAGTTCATCTTCTAGAACTTTTGCCAATCCAAGTAAGTATATAAAGGTTTCAGAAAATATTTAATGCCTCCAGTACCAATGTAGACCCTATGTATATCTCTCTCTCATGGGCAAAGAGAAAGAAATGTCCCTGCATTGCAGTGCACTTCCCAGGGCCCCTTTCTGCCAAGAGGGCTGGAGGTGACAGCAAGCTGCCCTGGTTAGAAAGACAAAATGCTTTGGGGAGAAAATGATCTTCTGGGGAAATGGGGACCAGGTCACTTTCCCGAATCTTTAGGCTGCTCTTGCAACAGGGCAGGTATTCACCATGCCTTGCATAAGATTGGAGCAAAGAGACAGACTGTCCTTTCACATACTCGTCAAAAACCACTCAATAGCCCCAGAGGTGGGAACAATTTATTCAATAGCAAACCCAGATTAATGGTCTTTGCTATAAGTTATATGTCCAAGTTATGATTCTCTGAGGAACACACTATGCTATTAGTAAAACAGATAGCATGGGAGAAATGGATTAGTCATTAAATCTCCCTATTGCTAATTTCAGTGCTATTGTAGAGTTCCCTGAGCATCCACTGTGGGAGGGAAGTCAGATCGAGCCACATAGTGTGAGACTGATGAGAATTTTAGAATACATATTTTTCTTAACTGGACTTCTCTTCTGCCTTTGCACCTTCTTTTGAATTGTAGTGCGGTTAGCGCAATTTAGCAAATAGTGAGTTTGAATTCAGGTGTATGACTAATTTTTTTAATGACTTACTTGAAAAAAATGTATTTTTCACTTTTAGTATTTTTTACTTAAAATTTCAGGAGTTTTGATTTTTAGCAAAAGATACACTTTTAGTTTCTAAGCTTTCCTTACAAAGTAGCAAAATGTTACATTAGCAGTTGAATTTTTCTGAGTTTTTAGATAAAAGAAAAAAAAAGCCTACTTGTTCACTTTTTCTGCAATGTCCTTAGAATTTTTATATGGATTCTTCCAAGCTGGCTAAAAAATCCTGGACTTTCACAGCCTGAACCAAGCACACAGATATGTTTTGTGAGGATAATTTTTTTTCCTCCTCACAGGCTGTCTCAGCGGTTCACATATGGGTCTATAACATTTGCCTATGTGTGCGAGCAAGGAAACGTGTAGCCAGGGTTTAAGTGTGTTAAGCGGTAGGTGCTTATCAGTCTTCTGTTGACCACCTGAAAAGCTGTCAAGACTCTTGTTTTGAAATCCTGACTAACCAAGGTGATTCTTGTCATAGCTGTCACCATAGGTGGTGATTCCACCACACCAATCAGAGTGCTGATGCTATTTCTTACAGGCACATTGCAGGAACCTGCTCTTGGATACTGCTTGTCATTGTCATTACCCAAATGTACAATCCAAATGTACAGCGTTTATCTTCACAATCAATCATCTGAGAATTTCAAAATCATCAAAGTATTAGAACTTTTATTTTTTGTTTGTGCTAGAAGTGTAAACATCATGAAATAAAAGCCTGATATGTGAAGACAGAGAGCTTATGAAAGTATTTCTATAAGTTCTTGCTGTATTGAGTCATGAGGATAATGAATCAGGGGCTGCCACCATGGTCTAACCCACTGAGAGGATCAGACCACCAGCATCGAGGTTATAAGGCTGAAAATCATGCGAATGAAAATCAAGGCTGGTAATGCTGGTTGTTTCCATCACTTATTAATTGTCTGAGAATTAGGTGAAATATATTAGCATGAAAAATTCTGGGGGCAATAGATATATAATGATACCTGGAAAGAAACATAATGAATACTGTCTAGCGCATATATATTTTTTTAAGCTTTGAAGCTCCTGTAGATTTCCCTGAATGGCAGTTCCCGAGAAAGGATTAGATAAAATCTCATTAAGGAATTTAGCATTTCCTTCTCAGAAATTTGAAATACAGAACACATCTCTGAGCCATTTCTCTCCTGAAGCATGACTGATCTGTGGAGAGACAGATTCTCTTTTCATTCAATGGGATATTTATTTTCTTTTGCATTTAGCTAAACGATCTGTTATCCCAGTGAAGAAGCACTTGCAGAGGGAGCAGCTCCTGACCTTGACTTAATGGGTAAGTGTCTTTTTTAAAGCTTTTGTGAGGAGGAATCAGAGCTGGTCATTATTAGAGTAGCAAGAAGAGAGAGACAATGGTTCCTTTTTTGAGGAGGGTGAGATATTGGGTGAGAAGAGGTCATAGATATTAGTGCATTAGTTAGTGGCGTTTGTTTTTATAAACTGAGAGCTTCTTCAGCTATAAGAGCCTCTAATGATACCCATCTGGGGAGAATCCCATACAAATGAGAGTGTTTCTCTGAGTCTATGCAAGAATGACTGGGAGAGAATCTGCAATCAGTGCTCAGGTCTCCCTGCTTGCTGAAGTGGGAGCTGCTGGTAAAAGAAACAAACCCTCCTTTTAAATAAACACAGCACCAAGTGTGTCTGTCTTGGTTCAGTCGGGAGCCTGGTATTGGCTGCAGATACCAGAATGACATCAGGCTTGAGGTGAAAATTACTAAGACTGCCCAAAACTTCATCGCAATCATGTGAGACAAAAGTTTGTACCAACACTGACTGCAGGGCCAAGTGCACTGCCATAAACTTCGGAGAGAAGGTGCTGTGCTTGAGCATCTGGAAGGTGTGCACCTAGTATAATAGATATAACTAGATATTTTATTAGTGCATTGATAAGATGCTGAAACAGAGGGAACTTTTTTTTTTAAAGTTGTGTTGTTAAAACTAAAGCAGCGAGAGATTCTAAAGAAAAGCAGCTGCAATTTGTTTATTGCTTTGAAAGCAAATGACCATAAATAAATGCACCAGTAACAGTACAGATGTTTTGAACTACATCCTCTTTTTTATTGCAAAACAATTGTTACAGAAATTTCAGAAAGTTCTACGGTAGTAATTGCCAACTTCTGCTTTTTGTTACATATCTAAACACAGTCTAAAAGTGCATTGTGAATCCAGTAGACCTTTGGAAAGGATCATTTTCCCTAGTGATATACATTTAGACAAATCAAACTTGAAAACCTTCATAGTTGCAGGAATTTGTTTAAAATGGCATTTTAATCATTTTTCTCCCTTTATAAATGATTGTTATACACTTACAAATGATAACGCAAATAATGAACTATTAAATAGCTATTAGTAGACTATATAGCAAACACTGTTCCAGACAGCAGTAGCAGCATACAGACTCTCCTCATGTACGACAACTGCAGTGGTGGGTGGAAGAAGGATATAACTTTAACATAATATACTCTTGTGCATAACATTGCGTTTCACAGGCAATTCCCACTTCTGTCCCCTCCCTATCAAATACTAAAATAAACAAGAGTTATCACTTCCCTGCAGCAGAAACAGCAGCACTTTCATAATCTAACATATTTTTCCTAATAGCTTTTTGAAATAAGTACTTTGTGGCTCTATGATAGATCTGAAAAAAGAATCGCATAAGGCAAAAATTAAAAGGTCAGAGACTGTTTTACAACCAGTCTGGCTCAATGGCTCAGTCATTAGACCGCCCACTTGATGATGATTTAGGATAACGTGTCATGACTCAAAGTAATACATAGCTAGAAATGCAGAGTAAATCAGTCCTCTGACAAAAATCAGGGCAACCCTACTGAAATCAAGGGGTTTTCTGCAGAACTGCAGCAGCAACAGGGAGACCGGGGTCGTGGCCAGCCTGGGAGAGGTGAGCCTCGAGGATGTGACTTTCGCGTCCTCCTGCTGCCGAGGTCGTAGCTTTCACGGGTCTGCAGAAACTCAGTCTCTTCACATTCCGCACTGGTGCTCGCACGCACAAGGGTGGCCAGGCCAGTGGGTCTACTGTAGGAGACTGGAGGGTTTCCTTAGCTAAGCAGATACCCCAGCAAAGACCCTTTGCTTGTGCCTGACTTGGACTGCCCTGTTACGTGAGGTGGATGAAGGAAAATCTATGCAAGGAAGTGTTTCTGTTGAAAGAGATGATCTGTGCTGGATGTCTTTTAACTAAACTAAGAATGTGGTCCGTGTTGAGACTGATATGCTTTTTTGTGCAAAAAATGCAAATGTATTATTATATTTAAGCAGGGGAGAGACATCGCAACTGCTTAAGTACTTTTAGGGAAATCTAGGAAGAAGTTCACATTTTCCCTACATGTGGTTATTGAATCCTCTTAAGTATGTAACCTGAGCAACATAACAAGACCTTAATTCTTGTTTATAAAATTTGCACCATGAGTTTAGAGAAAATTTTGTTTCACTGGCTCACTCCAAACTGGCTCACTCCAAAACCCTTGATAAATTTTGCTTTCAGGACAGAGATATTTGTTTGCTCTAACTGCAGTCATTGGACTAAGGCCTTGTGTTGCAAACAGCAGTCTTTTTGAGCAATTACATGTAAAGCTGACAGTTTATAAGAAACAAATACTTTTCTTTTCTTACAAAAAAATTCACCAAAGGTATCTATCCCCAGTCAAAGAGAGGTATCTGTTCCACCAAAGATACAAATCTGTTTTCACTAGAAATCTACAAATGGAAAAATAAAAAATAAAAGCAACCTATATCTGGAACCCATAGTGACTTCCTTACATGCATGACTGGACATTTTCAGAGTTCATTGTAATTTTAAATTAGCTCCTCACTGCCACTGGTTAACTGACATTTGTGCTAAGAAGAGTAATGTAGCACCTTGTCTCTTCCAAAAAAGAGAGAGCCAAATGTCTCAGAACTGCTGTAGGTTCGCATTTTGTACTAAATGTCTCAATTTCATAAAATATAATTGTCATTTAAAAATAATAAAAAAAAAATTAGCTTCTTTTGCTTAAAGATCAAACATAATGGAAAATAATGTAAACATCCAAAAGCTTGAATTCATTCCTAACTGGATTCATCATTATAGGCAGGCAATAGTAAAATGTTAAGTCTCACAGTAGTCCAAAGAAATTCATGGAACAATGCATGCATTTTCATTGACACAAAAAAAGACTGGACTGTAAGTAAGAGAAACTACCTCAGTCATATCACACGGTTATTGTGAAAGAATAATGTGCTATAATCCAATACCTAGGACACGTGTATACCCAACTTTAGAATAGCATCACTTAAACTGGAAACAACAGAACGGATTACTATAGGAAAATATTTATAAAATATTGTACACTGCTTCCTCGGTCGGCCAGCATATGTAAACAAACAGCTAAGTTCAGTTGAATTTCAAAATATTGTTTAAACTTCATTTATCTTATAATCTTTTGCATAACATGCCAGTTCAGCTTTCACACTACCACAACTCACCTTGCACAGCCCACAGTGGCTCATTAGAGATTTATACATCAGCTCACACAGACATTTATAGTGGAACTATACAGAGGAATGAGTGAACCATACAGAACTTACGCACTGTGACCAGAAATGCATATTCCATATGTATAATGGAAAGTGGAACTTAATGATCGATGTAACATGTGCTATTTTATTGCATGTTACAGATTTGCAAATATGACTTAATAATGTGATGTTAGAACTGTCCTGTAACATTCACTAATATTATCACATGTCACCACCATACTGGATTATACATGGGAGATAGGTATATATGTGAATATATATATATATTTCATAAGCTATCTTTTGATATAGGACATGTCATATGGCACATGCTATAGTTACACAATGATGGATGATAAGACTTTTACTCTTGCTAAAAGGTCGTAATAGTATTGGGAATGGGAAATCTGATCCCACTACACATAGTCGGGGGTGTTTTGCCATCAGTTGAAAAAGGGGTAGCTTGATGCAATATATGTAACGAAAAAAAAACAGGTAAAGATAAAAAAATCTAGCATCCACCATAATATATTCTATAGACGTTATATTGTAGAATAAATGGGAAGCATTCAGGAAAAGTAATGGTCTGACATCTTGCAATCATACTTTTAACGTCTGAATTTACATTTTATGTATAATGGCAAATTTTAAGAGGTAAATAAAGTTTACTGTTCCATTTTACCTGGAATGTGTGCTCCAGATCACTGAAGTGCTGTATCCAAAACATTTATACAGCTTCTGTGTTTGGCAAATTCCTTTACTCTGACAAACCAAGCAATGACACCTACCCTCGAGGAGAGCCCTGCACCTCAATGTAATCCACTAATCACTGATGTGGGATTTCTAACGAATGTGAAATTCCTCTAAGATAGGCCAATACTTTGATGGAGGTGGAAGAGCCCATGGACAGTTTGAGAAGACATTCATAAAAGTAACAAAGAAAACAAAACACAGAAAAATCCCCGCCATACTCCACAAGGAAAGATAGATTTGGAGAAGCCTTAGGAACAGGCTGCTATCAAAAGTTGGCACATTTGAAGCAGATTGTTAAACACAAGTCCCTTTGTCCCTGGGCTTTGTGCTATTGTTCAACAATCAGCCTGTCACAAACATGCTTCATAATGCACAGAAAGGGGACAGTTTCTGACCTTTCTCAGTGTCACCATGCGACCGTAAAGCTGCACATGGACTGCAAGGCAATTACGTAAACACGGTGCCTGGATGGAGTTTAGCTCATTGAAAGCCTGATTAAACAAAATAAAGAAAGGAATACGTCGGTGCAGGAAGTATGAAGCACGTTGTCTTTAATGTCACCATGTTGCAATTCTTTATTTCATGAACTTTCCAACAAAGAGTTGATGCCTACGGGATTTTTACTTTCTTTGCCCCTTGTCTTGAGGCAGATGAATATTTTTATGTGAGGATTTGTTGCCCTTTAGATTAAACAGTCATATAGTGCTCAGAGTCTGCCAAGGTGAGATTCTAGTGAGAAAATGTCAGCCTCCATTTTCAAAGCTGCCTTAGACATCTGGAAGGTAATAAATGGGATATACTCCAGTTGCACGTGCTTATATTAAAAAAAAAAAAAAAAAGAAGAAGAAGAAAGAAAAAGGACCAGGCTCTGCATAGCTGTTGGTCATTTTAGAGATATTTTACCTTACAAAAGCACTAGCTTCAACTCTTTTCAAGCTTAAGTTTTGCCCTCACAGATGATGTGAAATTGTGATCAAAATGCTATTTATGCTTCTCTAGCTTTTTCTTATCTTCTGCATCCTCTTCCTCCTCTGACCACTGTGATATCTTTTCATGAGACGTTTGAATCTCCTGTTGTCATCGTAGACTGAGTTTTGCACTTGAAATGTAGATAAAGCCAGTGGAGATACTAACAACTTCAAAAAAACCCTCTATAACTACATCACAAGTAAGATATATTTTCTCCTACTAAAATGCATGTTGTGTGATATGCTGCTGTACAGTGGAAGCATACTTGCAACTGATGGCTTTTCTTTCAACAGACACCTCAAGTTTCACTTTGGTTCTTCAACTTACCTTAAAAGCATTTTTAATACTTTCCAGTGCTCTGCCAAGAACATTTTCCCTTAAGCAACTTCAGTCTAGTGTGTTCTTCTGAATTCAGACTGTGTGATGAACCTTGTGTACTTTGAAATGCTCAAACACAGCCAAGTCCACATAAAAGAAAAAAAAGAGTGTATGTTTTGGGGTGGGGGAATGATGTGAAAAATCGGCAGCTCAAATGGAACAGCAAGAAGAACCTGGTAGCAACTTGGTGGATAGACCTCTGCAATTTTTATAAGCAATTAAACAGAGCAGTGAGAACCTGATGATATTGCTGTGCCTGCTCTGATCACTGTAACAGCACATTATTCTTACTGTTCCATCACATCCTTTGATTTAGTGAGACAACATATTGATGACAAATGTGGTAAAAAAATAAATATATACTATTCGGCTTAATTACATTCATCCTGAGCTTGCTCAGCTGTGCTAGAATCTAGAATGCCTGTTTTATACAGGATATCCCCATATGTTTTAACAAAAATTCTTTCTCCGTTTAAGTTGCAGTATAAAAGGCATTTATTTTCCCTTTCTGCTCTTGAAAATATAAACTTTTTTGTGGCACTAGCAGTTAATACAAAAAGAGATAAGAGAACCCTACGGTTCTTATCTTTCTTCAGTTTCACAAGTGTGAGAGTGTGAGGCGTTTGGGAGAATTTAGGTTTGCTTGCTGCCGGTTTCTACAGTAATAACAAATGCTTTTCATCAGTCATCACAATGGTGAATCAGATGAAAAAGAAGTCAGGATTGGAGTTTAGAACATCTAAGTTGTATATCTCTTTCTGCTAGTTAATTCCTGGGTCCTAAAAACTTGTGAATCATCATCAGATGTTTTATGATGCCTTCTAATAAAAGACAGATTTCTGAACCTATTTTTTTTGCTTCAGAAACCATTATTCCTTGTGATTTTATAAGGAGGGTTATTATTCCTGTTGTTTACTGAAGTCTTTATAAAGTTTCCTCCCTCCCTTTTTCCGTAAGTGCAAATGTCAACTGGGTCAAGATGCAGTAACTCAGTGGCTAATACTGAGACTGACAATGTGGTCCCTTGACTGGTGGCTACTGCCAACTGGAGTTGACATGTGATGATGTGGGGTTATTTAATTCTTCTAAGGAAAATGGACTAGAGAGCAGATGACCGATGACCTCTAGACTGCCCGTGAGCTTGGTCTAGGCCTAGCTGTGCTTGCTCTCGAAGCTGCGGAAAGCTCCCGTTCTCGACAGTCTCCTCATAGAGAGGTTGTCACCTCTGTTCTCTGGCCTTGAGGACTTACTCCTCTGGAAGGGGTTTCGCAAGCCCGCTGTGTTTCGCTGCCTGTCCAGTTTGTCACTGATAGAGTAGCTTTTCCGTGTGTGCTGTGCATACAGCATGTTGGACTCCTCTGCAGAGTAGCTGTTGGCCCGCTCAATTTTTGGAAGTGGGATGCTGTTGGTGAGAGTTCTTGCAGCATTGCCTTCTTGGGGAGATAAAGGGGTCCCCTTCTTGTCTTTGGCCTCCGTGTCCTCATGATCAGAGCTTGGGTGACTCAGTTCTGCCTCTCTCTCTGGGTGGCAGCTTCCCAAATCCTCCACTTTGCCTCCAAGACTTCCAGGGAAACTGGCCCTCTCTGCAATGGTCTGGGGAGCGCTCACGCATCTTGTGTCTATGCAATCTGTGATACTCGTGTACTCTGCTGTTTTCACTGGAACGCCAAGGCTGCTGAAGTAGCTTCGAGAGGGAGAGAACATAAAACTGTGAGATTTCACAATCGGTGTTTCTTCCAGAATAAATGGGGTTGTAGCGAGATAACGACTGCTTTTAGATCGCTCCAAGGTGTGATACAAGGGAGGGTCTGAATCCCAGGGGATTTGGCAGTCTGTGATTTGTGAATAGTCTGAAGAAAATGCTCTTGTTTCTATTCCAGAGGTTTCCTCATAATCAAGACTCCTGCCGGAAATTCTTTCAGCTGGTGTACTGCTAATGTATGCACTGTTAGCTAAGATGGAAGACGTAATGTGAGCCTGTAGAGCCATGTCTCCAGTACTGAGAATGTTTACGGAGCTGTCAAGGGGCTCTATTTCAGACTGCATCTCATCCATGGCAGATACGTAGATGTCTATACAAGATGAAGGCCTTCTGGAGTCCGGAGCGATCGACAAAGTGCTGATAGGGGCTAAGGGAACCTTTGCTTCTTTTGCTATGGAGTGGGAACTGCTAGCACGGTGCAGGTTCGTAGATCTTTCCTTAAAAATGCTTTCAAACTTTTCCAGCCCACACTTCTCCTTCATATTTGTTGCATAGAAAGAGTGGCTTCGCAAGCGGGGTGTGATCGTAGGTGATGTTGGGGACATGGACTCCTCACCGGTGGGATCTATGCTCTCCTGGAGCTTGTAAGTGTTTCCTTCCTGACTATTGAAGCTACTCTGCCTTATGATGTAGGCCATATCAGTACAGTCAGAGGAGGTCCTAGATCGTATCTTGGTTGTCTCACTTCTCTCTATACCCGTCAGTTTTTCCAAGGCCGTTGCCATTCTTCCTATCATATCCTCCAGCTGAGCAAGCCTGATGTCAACGGTCTGCAGAGATGCCTTCATGCAGTGCTCGCGCTCATTTACTTCTTCCAGGCGCATGGCCATGTTCTCTACCCTTAAAAAAGGGAAGAATTAAATTGGTTCATTTCTACACAGCATTGGTGTTCAACTAATAGCTCACTAAAATAAACAGGAACAGAGAGGTCTTAAAATTTAAAGCCAATCTATACAATCTCCCTTACTTCAGGCCCTGCTAAAAGAGGTTCGGCAGTCAAACGATACTAGAGCACTGCAAATGAGCAGTGTCTGTTGCTTGTTGATTGTAACGTAAGAGCGGATTTTGAGTGCGCTGTGCAAAAGACCCAACATTAGGGAAATGTTATAATGATTTGCTGCCTTTCTGCTGCCAAAACTTCTGCTTAGAGTATTACAAAAGAATAAAGCTTAGAGCACACATGACTGCACATTGCCCTCAGTTGTGCCACAGACCAAATTACTGTGGTTAATCCCAGAATTAATTGAAGGCCTGAAAGTGGGTAAAATGCTATAGAAAATGGGCAACATGACATACTTTTGCCTGCAGATTTGCAGCAGTGTGCACACCTAAGCAGGCAGTCTCATCCCCAGATTTATTTCTAGCTCAGATACATAGATTTACAGTGTACACTCTTGCACACTGTATTTGATTTGATTAGTGTTCTCTTCTCTGTAATTTCCATACATACGTCACCTGATATTGCTTACATTCAGTATAATAACAAAAAAGTAAGATTGTTCTCATACTGTGTTTATGCTTTATATAGTTTATATTAGTAATTCAGAGATTGAAATAATGGATTTAAAAGTTTTTTATCTAATTAACATATATTTTAATAAAAAATATAGCTGATAATTGACTGTGTGATCACTTAATTATTTACTTGTTTAAGCTTCAAAATAATTGCATATGACATTGATTTATCTCATTTTAAAATGTTTCCAACAGTAAGCGAATTGTGTACTAATTTATATCAATGGCTTTCAAACATTTTAATTTTTTGACTTCTAAAACTTTTTCATTGAGGGACTCATATGGAGTGCTCTCACATATGGAAATTGATTTTAGCACTTGTAAAATGTTCTCCCATAATTACTTTCCTCAGTAGAATTCTGTAGAGCAGACGAGGGACCTACAGTGTCTGCTAAAGAGGTACTAAAAGCAACAGTTTAAGTAGTTATTTCAAACACATAGTCAGGTTTCTAGATTTACGCTTTTAGTTTTCTCCATTCCCTAGGCCCTAAAAAATGAGCAGTGACAAATATCAAACTGCAAGATTTCCCCACTTTTCACAAGTCTCCTATTCTCTGTCTGTTACTGCAATTTCTACTCAAATAATAATGTGTCCTGTCAGCCATAGCTAGGATTTCTAATGATGTAAATATTGTGGCCTACTACAGCTAGTTGAAATTCCAATAAGATACTTAGTCTGAAACTGACAACACCATTAATTTTCTTACCCATTCAAAATAAAGTCAGAATTTAGGCGATAAATGTACTCATTACAATGAAGTAATCAATGCTAAGAGATGAATTTGTAGTTTCAAAGAATCCCACTCTTCCCTTTTTGTTATCATTACCTCCAGTCTACATTTTCTATCAGCCTACCCACAAAAAACAGACTAATGTTATTGTAAACACAGGATGCAATTCAATAGTCACAGACCACTTTACATTGGAAGCAGTTAATTTTTCCTTTATGTTATCTGTTGTATAAATTGTTATTTTATCAAAATGTTATACTTTAGATTTATCAGCTAATGATCAGTGCCTTTGTAACTGTGTAACATCCAGCCTCTGTAACTACTCTTCAATGATGATGACAGACACAACTTCATAATTTTGGGGCTGTCAGAGATACCCAACAATCTAAGTAAGCTCCTGGTCCTTTTGTTCTCCATTGATTTTAACAGAACCAGGATTTTACTTGTGAAGGCTCAGGTTTCTGCCAATAAATAATAATAATAATTAAAAAAAACCCAAAGGTAACAGTAATCTTAAACAAGAAACTTAGCAAAATTAGAATAGGACAGTCTGGCTTCAGAATTACAGGGCAACTGTAGATTCATACAGATGACTGGGAAATGCACATGTATGTTTACACTGCGTGATCCCTGACTATATTATTTTTATTCACAAAAGCAAAGCTTAAGCAATGGTGATCAACTCCAAATGCAAAGCAATTAGTTGAATTCAGTTGCCTTTAAAAATAAATACATATATATATTTAAATAAATATATTTAAGTATCTTTATTTAATATAATTTAAATTTAATATATTTAAATATATAAATAAATATAAATATATATATACATATTTGGACCTTTTCAACTTATTCTTTCAATTAATGATATTCTTTTATATGTTTGATCACAAATCTGGAATCACTCATCTCACAAAGCAGCACCATGCTTTGGGAGTAATACTGTGAGAAACATGATGATAATTACATCAACCAAATGTAACAGATTAGGAGGATGTGTTCTGAAGAAAGCAGACATAATCTGATCCTTAGAATGCTTCAGTAAAGCATTGTTCGATATTGTTCGATAATGTCGGATAATACTTGAATACCATCAGTCAATAGAGAGCTAGAGCTCTATCTCCTTCAGAAACAGTGTTGAAGCTCTAGTTCAGAATAAAAATGCCCAGGTTTTGCATTAGATTTTTTTTCTCACATGTATTAGCAGCAATATGAACCCTTTGGCAAATCTCATAATGTCCATGTACGATGCCTGCACTGCACCTGTGCCTTATCTTACAGCAAGACTCTTATCCAACATAGGACAGGGCATGAAGCCATCCTAACAGATGGACATGATGGATAATGTGCATCAAGTGTGTGTTTTGCTGATGCTCAAAAATGTCTGCTAGCAAAACACAAAGGTGGACTATCTAAATATGGTATTCAGTATCTAGGAATAAAAAAAATATTAGCTCAGAACTGGTAACCTGACACAAATTTTATTTTATTTGTGATCAGCCTTTTACTTATGGTTTGGGAGATGATGATTTTGCAGGCATTTAATTCTAATTATTTCTATCATTTGTACATGTATTTATCTATAATATAACTGAAATAATGAATTCACAGAATGAAGGGACTCTTTTCAGAAGCAGACTACTTAACTGAATGCTGGAGTCAGATGCTGGAGTCCCTTTGTGGACTTTATGGCCACAGATTTAGGTCATCATTTTAGTCTTTAACAGCCTGTTCAACTGCCACAAAGATTGTAGACAGCTGAAATCACTTACGGGGGTGTTCACATTGCTCACCGTAGGTGACTGTAGAAAGGTTTTATTCAAAGCAAATGTAGAGAGCAGTTCCTTGGCCTTGTACAGGCTATTTGCACCTTCCCTCACCTCCCTTCCCAGTGAGGCACTGCTGACTAACCAGCCAGCCACTTTTCCCAGGTACTGTAGTTTCTGCAGGTTAAAGACCTCACATTGCCCTGGTTCTGTTCCCACCTACACTGCCAAGCTGCTACACTCAGAGCTGACGCAAGGACGCTGCAGGATTCACAGACCCTTCCTAATTCCACTTCAAGCATGAGGATTCATCTGGCAGTCTGAGACCAACCCACACCTCGTTCTGTGAGCTTCAGTCTCCCATCTCTAAAATCATTTTAATAGCCATGACTGTCTTGTGGATGCTGTTAGTTTAATGCACCGAAGGCTGTAAAACATCCAGATATTATGGTAATGGAGGTCATGCTGTACCTAGCAGTATTTACTTCAACCAGTTTCTGTGATTTTTGAATATATTAGGATTTGACCTTGCTCCCTTTGGATTGACTATGAAAGAGACTAACTTTGCCATAGGGAAGAAATATTTGCAGAGGAGATATTGTTTTAATGGTTTCCTGGAAGATTATAAAAAGAAATCTTGCAGTGATTCTTGGTCATATTCTCTAGGTTGATCAAAATGTGCCCCTGAAAAATTCACAGCACTTAGAGAAGAAAACTCTCCAGAAGGAGCTTGTTGTGATTCATCTATAGTAGCCAAATCAAGATGTCCAACTCACTGCCTTCTTTGGTCTCCCGCAGATTCACCAAGATTTGTCTTTGTGATTAGGAAGGTAAGGGATCTTTTTGTCACAAAATAGAGGCAAAGTATTTTCTGAACCAATAGAAAGCCCCAGTACAGACGTGCTGTCAAGTCAGCTGTTTCCAAGGTAAGAGTATGTGACTTGCTCTAAGTGAGTGTGACAAGGCACTCTGGTCCTGACCCAGCAGGCTCACTGGGTGCTGAACTGAAGTCACTGGTTTACATCCTGCCCAAAGCAGCAAGAAACAGGATCTCTCCTTCCTTTGTTTTCCTGAGTCCCTCCCTGCTTCCTGGCCTCCAGCAGGCTGAAAAATCCAGCTGCAAGCAGGAGTATACAAGTATGCCAGAGGTATCTAAGACGTGAAAATATTCTTGTGAACTAAGCAGATGCGTGGAGGAGAGGAAAGGCTGCAAGTGGTCTAGGTACAGGGACATCACATGAGCCTTGTTCCTGCATTTCTCTTTCATCCTCCATCCTAACAGTGTCCTCAGCTTCCCACATGTGGGACACCTTCAGCGTGTGTGTGTGGGAAACGCCATGTGCTGGGGCATCCTGGATCAATTTTACACCATCTAAAAATAAGTAAACTGAGCAGATGATTAGACTACATGGTTTTGATGTAGGTATTGAGCTTAGTCCATCACTACATGCTGATGACCTGACACTGAAACAGAAGCTGGGTAGTCTTGCATATCATCTCCACTTTCTTTTGCTTTACATGTTGTTAGGAGTACATCTATAGAGAGAAAGACATCTATATAGAGAAACTATAAAGGCCAAATCTGGATTTTAAATATTTGAATATTCGGAGGCTCCTTCCTTGCAAAATGGGGCAGACCGACAGACTTTTACTCTTAAATCTTTCACTACTTAGAACACATTCTTTCTTTGGCCATTGAAAAGAAAGGTATGCCATTGAAAAGAAAGGGATTTGAATCCGCAGCTAGCACTTTTAGTTTAGTTATCTGATTGTTGGACTATCAGAAACAATTAAAACTGTACTCAGTCAGATCACAGACGCAGGTAGCCCATTACATATGCTTCTTCTGAAGCATACGTAATTCTGTCCCCTGGTATTTTCCAGTCTCCAAACATTTTCAGATCAGCAGCTTCATGGGCTGGAATATGATTTCTATGTATTTGGTAGCCCTTACTGGATTTCTCTTCCATCAACTTGCCTAGTTTTCCTCTAAACTTGTATAGACTTTAGCTACTATCATTAGCTTTTCTTTAGACCTCAGCAGCATTCAAGGACTTGCTCTGCTCTGCTACTTGCATCAACAAATTTTCAACCAGGACTCCTACTAGATACAGTTGCTTCCCTCCATTTCTTGTTCTGGGAGCAACTGCAAGCAATTGATTTCTACTCACCCTCTCCACGCACTCATATAGACCACTCTCACTTCACTCCTCCTTTGTTTCTTCCAGATTGAGTACAGCTAGGTTACCTTTTTTTTCTTGCATTTCTTATGAGGAGGCCATTTCATGCCATGCTTCTCTAATATACTTTTCTAAAATACGTGTTTCTTGAGAGTGCTATTTTCAGCAATGCAAATGATTAAAGGATATTACTTTTTGCTAATCTTACTCTGGGAAAGATTTATTTCAGAACCAAATTAAAGAAAGAAAGAAAGAAAGAAAGAAAGAAAGAAATAAAGAAAGAAAGAAAGAAAGAAAGAAAGAAAGAAAGAAAGAAAGAAAGAAAGAAAGAAAGAAAGAAAGAAAGAAAACCAGGAAGAATGGAAAGGGAAACACACTTCCAAATCTGCATATAATAGAACAAATAAAATATGTGCACCTTTCTGAAGTGACACGAATTCTTTCATCATTTGAGGAATTGAATCTGTCATCCTTTTCTCTAAAATATTCTTCTATGCACTGCTCTTCAAAATCATGGACTTTTTTTAGTTCGTCCTCAGTTATGAAAAGTTCTGTGAAAACAATAGAAAGAATGTGAACCTGGCTAACTGTTTTAACACGTGAAATTAGCTCCATTCTTCTAACAGCAGAATTCACGGACCAAACTTTCAAAAGCAGGCTTTAAGTTTATCCAGCATTTTGATATGAAACCATATTCATCTAATTACTGCATTCGTGGCTTCAACTGCACATGCTTCTGGAGACAGCGACACTTTAGCAGGCAAGCACTGTGCACACATGAACACTTGCTGATTGCATGAAGAGTAAACACAGCTGCCCGTCAGGACATGGAGAGATGATGGGGGCCAAAACCCACCTGTACACTAATACATATATAATCAGATTTGTAGACTGTCAGGAAAGGAGTCTGAGGAGTCGACGAGTGGAGGGTCGACTTGATACTGCAGGTACTGAGTCTGCTGGGAGCAGCAGGACCTGAGGTGGATGTGGTGAGAGAGGAGGGGACAGTCTTGCTTGCACTTGCATCGCCAGTGGCACAGCCTGTCTCGGGCTCTTCCACATGGAGAGCTGAGCTAACGCATGGGCAAAGGTGCACCCTCCCAAGCTCCATATCTCCGGCATATATGATGAAGGAGCAGGAGATGCCTTCTGGTTTGGTGGCATTATGCTGGAAATGCATAATGGAGATGAGATGGTGTTAAAAGCCATCTACCTCCATATCTGCACTAAGTTAGGGTAACTCCAAAAATGAAACTTGGAGGGGAGGGGGAGCTGGTTAGGCTGTGAAGAGAAAGGGGGAAAAACAAGATGGGGAAGAGCGCAGAAAGCACTATCAAAATAATCTGGCAAGTTTTCTGTCATGTTTGGGAATTCATTGAAGCGTTTGTGACCACTCCTCTGGTTGAATCGATAATTACTCTGCACCAGCTCTCCGTTTATCTGCACATTCGCGCAAAAAGCAGGTTGAGATATGTGCTGTTTGCTTTAAAAATAGGAATGCTATCTCTGCATTTTCATCAGTTAAACTGAAGACGTGGAAGTGTGATGGACTGTAAGAAGAATTCCAGTAAGAACAGACCATTAAAAACAACAAAACAAAACCTTTTGCTCCCAAAGAAACAAATAAACAAAAAATTCCAAGAGCGACAGCCTTGTTAATAGTCTCAAGAGAACTAAGAGTTGGGGAGCACAGGTTAAACTGACTGGCTCACGTAAGAATTTTGTAGTTAAAAGTAGCTCTCTCCTGAAAAGCTTATTTAAGTGCTGGACTCAGCCTCCATTACACCAAACAGTAGATATGACCAAGGGCACTATAAAGTACCCCTAAATTGTTCAGGGCTTACTTAATCCGTAGTCTCTCTCATCTGGGTCACTTTCATGTTTCCGCCATCTACAGCAGAGGTGTTGGAATATCATAGTCATATGACTGAAAATGATCAGAGGTGGTGGGAGAACCGGTCGTTCGTGAAATGTCATGATGAGCTGATACCTCTGAAACTTCCATACTTGGTTAGATATGGATTTGACTTCAAAAAATGTATTGCTAGAAAGAGAGAAAAGGAAACACAAATGATATTGACATTTTTTTGGGTACTTTTCCAGAAATGGTAAGACAACACTTCTAACCTTATGTTAACACATTAGTATGTTTACATATCACAAAGAAAGAAAAAGAACATATGAAATGGACAAAATAAGTTACTATTCCTTCATTGAAGCTCAGGGGCTCCGAGCTTCCGAAGTATATGACTACTAATTACTCCCACTCAGTACTCCTTTGAGCAACATCCAGTGACCCAATGAATTATTTTTATTCTCATTTTCCTTATCAGGAGTGAATGATGCTATAATCGAACTTTGAACACTTGGTTACTTGCACTTACATTGCATGTTCATCCCTTGGACAATTTAAAGAGTTGGGTATTTCCCTCATTCCCTGTAGTAGGAGGTAAGCTACTACCTCTCACCTTGTCTCCTTCCCTCCTCTGAAAATGGCTCTCAGACAATGAGACCAACAGCTGTGGTTTAGCTGCCTTTTTAGACCATGAATAGCCCCCCTAAATCCATGCTTAGCAGTGTGCCACTCACTTGAAAACAGCAATGAGGAGGTTCACCAAAAGGATGTTTGCAACCAAGAGGTAACAGGCCATGATGGCAGGAACGATCCATGCTCCTGTCTTGCAAGGAGGAAGCTGGATTATTTTGCCATCTTCTCTGGTTTCATTTTGACCACAAGGAGCTGGGAACAAAATGCAAACAAGGAAAACAGGAATGAATCTTATTTTTTCATGCTTTTTATGGAAGTATTTAAATTTATGAAGGCCCTGTCAAAACAACATCTTCCAACTAAGAGTGACACTGATGCTCCTCCAAAGAATTTTACATTTGCTTTAGATAGTGGTGATCAGGTGCTTGTTATATTTATGATAGAATTTAGGAGCTGCTGTTTATGGTATTGAACGTTGTTTGCCATTAATCACAAGATGCTCCCCTGAAAAATTTTGGAGTACTGTCTGGTGCGAGGGAGCTGCTTGTACCTGTTAAAATACCATAGTATTATGGCAGCAATTAGTGTCTGTGTAAATACTGATGAAGATACTTAATCCTTTGAAAAGCTAACAAACACATTTTTTTTTTTACTGTCAAAAGTTAGATCTTTTTCTGATTGATACAGAAGGATATGATAAATAGCATAAAAGTAAAGTAAGTACATGAAACTAAAATAAGGATTATGAATTTATTCCTGTGCACTGCACTACCTGGAGCCGCTCTGAAAGATATTCATAACGACCCTCTGTGCATTAAGGATTTTTGACTGTATGCCTGGAAACAGCGGGAGAGATTATCAACTCTTTACTGTACCAAGTAAAGGGACAGGCAGGCAACAGAGCTGCCACCTGTTTCTTAACCTGAACGTTTTAGAACAGAAACAGTCTTCACATTAATATGGGAGATCTGAGTCAAGCAAGCAAAAGATCATTCCAAAGTAGTTTTCATTACTTCCTGCGCGTACACGCCTTCATGTGCTTTGGCAGCACATCTGCATCTGCATCTGTATGCGTTGAGTCTATGCCCTTCAAGCCTCAAGCGACCCTAACAAGATTGGTGCTAATTGTCTAAACTAGCTCTTCAAGAAAGTCAATGAAGAATCAGCTTAGACATTCTGCATCACAGTAAATTTTGCTGATCACTGAAGCTAGTTTCCCCTCGTCCTCATCCAAAAGAAAAAGAAGATTCAAAGGAGGATTTTCCACATGCTCTGGCTCAGATCTGCAGTCCAGCTGATATTAATGAGCATTTCCCACTGACTTCAAGGAGAGAATAGTTCACCAGTGCCACATGTTCTGTAAAATCCGACCCTGCGTCAACAGACCCATGAGTTACAGTATCAAGTATTATTTCTTTTCAAAATTTTAATTCTGAGCTTAGTTCATAGAGTTTAGGATCCAACTGTGCGTGGCTGTATTTTGAATCATGTGATATTAAGTGTCACTTGGATATTTGTTTTTGAGCACTACATGAAGATACTAGGCTACAGCATGTAGACATCACACAGCTTCATGTTACAGAAGAGTATGTGCTGTATCAACCATAGACATGAACTCTCCCACAATGTTGAACTCACAGAAAAAAGAAGTGTCAAAGCCAAAAAAAACCACTGCTACTTTTAGCAGCAACTGCTGAGTCTGGACCTGAAACCTATGCCGATATTAGTCTTTCCCACTTATAGAAATATATTTTATCACTGGAAAATGCTCAGAGTAAATAATTATTTATTTCTTGGGAAAGATTGCTCTTGCAGATTCTTTCAGAAGTGATTTCATGCTTCCTAGTTTCATTTAGGCCCTTTGTGGCCCTAAATGCTATTTGTGAACTGCTGGATTTCTTGTGCTAAATGCACTTCATCCAGCCTTCATCCAGCAGAAACAAGGACATTGAACACCTCTTGGCATCAAAGCTCCAAAATGAGACTTTATGTTTCTGTTTGTGTGAAAACACTACGTCCCACGCTGATCCAGAGCTAAAGCCCAACAGAATATTGTACCTCAAGCTGTTGTGTTGTCACAGTAATGGAACAAGCTCTCTGTGAGATGATGAGACCTGTTGCCCCTTAGCGCGCTGAAGCACACAACAGTTAGTGTCTTTGTAACAATGAAGGAAATTTCTGAAAAAAACATACTTTAAACTGTAGATTGGGGAAATCAGAAGTTTAATCCAAAGTCCAGCTACAATCCTGTTACCACCATCACCTTTTTTTTCCCTTATTTAAAAGCCCTCTACAAAGCCCTCTAGCTTTGACCAAGACCAAACTTGACCTTAAAAGATTTTCTGCAACTTTCTTCTGTCTACCACACCTGATTTAGAGTATTATTACTGTCTCCTTGTCAGTGTGTGCCACACAGTGACAGCCAAATTCAGCTTTCTATAAAGTGTTTTGCTCCGTTCATAAACAGGTAACGTCTTTTCCTGTATTTTTACCAAAGCCTTTAGCTTTTGTCAGTTTTGTTAGCGAAACAGCTTTTAAATGACCAGGGAATATTAATTTTGTGTCTTCTTTATAGGAACAAGCATAACTCAAGCTTCAGATCTGCTGCTGCATGAGAAAAAGAGTGACGTGTGACCAAAAGGCAGCACCTTATTTTCCACTGAGCATCACACCAAAATAACTAATAATTTTAGTCAAGTTTTAGTTGGTAAAATTATTTATTAAGGATTTTTTCCCACTGTTTAATAAACTGTTTGCTCAAAATTAATTACAAGAAAGCCAAAAATATAAGTGCTTCCCTACATTAAAACGGACAGAAAATCTGACAGCTGATACCAAAAATACTTGCTGAAGTTTAAGAAATTAGAGTTCTTTTATCTGGAGAAATGCAATAATTTTTGTAGTAAGGATGCTAACTTCACTATGACAAACTTTTTCAAAGCTTTTTTTGCATGTTTGAGAATTCATATCTTTTCATTTTATGGCCTTGTTTTAACAAAGCCATGTAGACTACTTTTAATGCTAATAAAGAGTTTTGCTGAAGCAGAACTACAGGTGAAGGCAGGACATGAGTCCTGACCTCAGAAGTGCTGTGGAAGATAATTGTTGCCTGGAGTTTTAATTCCAGCAATCTGTGTTCACTCAGCTTCCAGACACTGCATCCCGACATCTGTGTACGTATGTATTTTTTTGCATCCTTTGTTTCCTTTTTCATAATCCCCTCCTATGCTTGCTTTCCCTTCCTGGCTCGCCTTTGCCGTTTCCTGCATGGGCTTTTCCTGCGGCATTCCTAACCCTTCCTCTTTCCTGGCCAGCTAATCGTCCAGCACCAAACAGCAGCAACTCGCCTGCCTGTGCTGGGCCTCGAGCACTGCCAGGGCCCGTCCTCGCGCTGTGTTTACAGGCAGAGTCTATTCCCCTGGTGCAATCACCATCACGACACGGGCACTGCTCCTTTTATTGGGCACTGGGTGGAGGGCTCAGGAAACAGCACTTGCAAATTACTGTGGCATGACTCTTCCCCCAGCTGCACCTTCCAAACAAGTTGTGGGAAATAACAGAGAGGGGAAAATGACAATTTTACAGCTTTGCTACCTAGTAGCTTTTTGAGTAAAACTTCTCATTTAAAAATAGAGATGACTTTTACAGCATGGGTTTAATTGTTTGGTAACACAAAAAACTGCTGAACATGTTCATATGATCACAGTGCAAAAAAAACCAAGGAAACCAATATGTGAAGGTCAAGATACAAACAAACTTGTCTTTTTTATTCTAACCTGGACATCTGAAATGCCTTTGCCATCCTGCTTATGCACAGAGGGGCACCCTCCAGTTTTGATCAGCACTGAACCCAAAGGATACAGAAGCATTTTATAATTATTTAATGAAATGTCTAAACAACCTTGTGCTAACAGTTTGCCAGGTTGGTAAATATTGAAAAGGGACTAAATGAGCTGCCTAAGACTGTTCACTTCTTTACTGGAAGAGAAATAACCAAAGGCTGGGAACCTCCAAGTCGTGAGACCGTTGCTCTTCTCACCAGACAAACATCCAGGAAATTGAACAGGGTCTTATTGCTTGAATTAAGCTACTTTAATCCTGGTACTATGACCTTATGCATTGCTTCTTGCTCCTAGCCACATTAAAAACATCCTTTAAGCACCTCTCCTATCCACTGAGACTATAATCACATTTCACAGAAATCTATGTATGCTTCCTAGCCTCCCTAATGTTTGGTTCCTCCTCCACCACTCATTAAAATGCCAAGTGCAACCCAAAATATAACATGAGAAGGATGCTAAGGAGGTAAAGATTCTTTCTTTGGTGCAGGCCAAAGAGATTCCCAAAATGACGTGTAAGCTGTGCACAAATATTGTCCCTTGCTGTTGTCTAACAGTGCTAAAACTATTTTCTGCGGGATTCAAAATCTGCGGTATTTCTGCGGAATTTCAAAAAAACATAGAAGAGCACAGATATGATTTATTCTCTTTCGCACAGAGCTGCTCTGTTAGCTCTAATTCCAGAACGATCCATGCAGATGACATCCCTTATAGAAAAGTCCTATAGATACCTAAAAAGAACGAATTACCAGGAAAATACAGAATTTAGTGTAAAATTTTCTCTTACACTAGGGAGCCCTAAAAACTTGTAGAAAATTTAAACAAATTCTAAGAAATCAAGCAACTTAAAAAACTTAAACAAATACATCATTTATATTAATTATACTTTTCTATTAAACTCAATGGATAGTTAAAATCAGTAAATACTAACTTATCTTTACTCTTATACTGGAACAAATACATACTTGTTACTGGACATTGCTCCAGTATAACTTAAAAGAAGGGTCTCCCATCCATTTCTCTTAAATTCCATAGGACTTCCCCATGAGGGAATGGGCATAGGGAACAAACACAACTCTGATCCTCAGATTCCAGATGGCATATGAAATACTGTCAGCTGGAAAGGAAATCCAGATGCAGATCTGACATGTGAGACACCAGGAAAATCTGAAAAATAACCCAGTTCCGCCCCCCCCAAAAACCCAAACTCATGTTGGCTAACAGCACTTCACATTCCAAATACAGGAACATGTGAAGTCTAATGCTGATTTCCTACAGCCAACTGCCATTTTTCAAGATGTCATTTGTCTACATTTTTTGCCCTGAAAACTCATACCCTGGAATAACCCTCCCCTCTTCAATATTTCTCATATATCTCTTTTCCCAGTACTCTTCTGGAGAGGTAGGTAGGTTGGTAATATGGGGAAAAAAATCTCTTTTCCTTTATTTCTTTCAGTAAAATTGTCAACAATGGTGCCAAAATAAGTGAGGCAAACTGAGGGAGAGATTTTATGGCTATGAGTGCCTTCGCAGCAGGAAATTCACAGGAGCAACTTAACGGGCTGGCTGCTGCCCTGTGGATCCCATCAGTCAGCGTAGGGCTGACCTGCATTAGAAAAGGCATCCCAGACGCGAGACAATTTCACATATCACCAGAAGTTTCCCAATTTGGATCCCCTCCTCCTCCTCCTGAAAACAGGGCTCTGATGAACTGTCCATCTGAGAGGAACTACCTTTCACTTTCGGTTTTGGAACTGCTTTTGCTTTTATGGGAGAATTTGAATGAAAAGTTGATGAGAGATCTAGAAGAATTGCTTTGCCCCCTTTTTTTTTTTTTTCCCTTACAATTGATTGTCAGGAATTTGTAGAAATATAGTATTTATGTACTGTGCTGATAATAAACCACATCACTGATAATGTATTTGGACTCCCAGAAGTGAGGGCATAACTCTGTCCCCACTTTTGAGCTGAAGGTGAGATCACATGCCACAGCACATTAATGCACACTCCAGTTAAAGAATGTATTTTTAATATGGAATCACCATAGTCACGATGGGCAAAATGTGTAAGTGTATAAGACATGCATTAGTTTGGATTAAGACATTTACTAGTGTTTTAACAGTGTAGTGTGGATAAAAGTCACAGCAGACCCACTGGATGGACAGGCTGCCAGGTTATGATATGGATCCAGACATTGTATCTGGCCAGCCTTAATGGCATGCTTCACAAACCAACAGAAAGAAAAGAAAAGTCAGAAATTTTAGGGTCACAAACACTATTTGTACATTTCTCAAACACATTAGAAGAATCTCCAGGCTCAAAGGTATGTATATCCATGTGTAAGATCAGCACGTTTGTTGAATCCCAAACTTGCAAATAATATAGATATTCTTATTATAATCCAAAAACACCAGTGCTTTAAAGAAAAACACAAAGAAATCTTTTTCTTTGCTAGACAAGCAAACAAAGAAATAAAACCCCTCATAAAAAGCTATGAATTGCAGTATTGACTTAGCATAACGATTTTAGTACATGTTTATCATATTTGAGAAAGCACAAACACTCTGTAGCACTCTAAGAAAAATACAGTGGCTGATTTAGCTTAGAACAACTTAGAAAATATCCAAATAGTGAGAAAAAGGCAAGTATCCTAGTAAAACCTTCTAGGTGCCAATCAGGTCATTCTGATGGTATGGCAACGTCACCAACCATTTGTTCATGCTTCCAGTCTATTCTGGAGGTAACATTTTTGAGACAACTGAGACTCTGGCAGACATCACATATTGCATGTAATTTGTGCTGAAAGAGTGGCAGATTCTGATTCCCTGCATCATCTGTCTCAGGAAGGAGGAACTAGGTGTTGCTTTTCATTTTGGCATCACCACTTTTTCAGCAACTCCTGGTTTTCTCAGCTCAGACAGAAGAACAGCATGTCCATACTTACAGCTGGGGTTGAAACTGCCAGGAATTTTGCTTTCCCTAAAGCTCACTGTAACTACCCTGCATCTTTCTGCAAGGTTTAAATGCCGGGCATCTGAATAACACAGAGCTTTGCTGCTAAACCTTAGGCAAGGTATGGAGCCTGCCACCCTGTTGTACTGAAAAGGCAGTGTTTCATTTGAAAACACTTTTATTTCTGAGGTTTCAGGGTTCTAAACTACAATCAGCACTTCATCCACATAAATATGCTGCAAATTTCTTATTTAGCCAATTGCCACATTTGTTGCACTATGGTAGTTTTTTAGTACAACATCAATAAATGGCCACTTGTAGAGGGACAGAGAGAATTCTGCTTAAGGAATGGCGGGTAAATCTTTAACCTCTGTCATGCCTTTGGAACAAGTTGAATTTTTATCCCTCCCCAAATCTTATGACTTTTGGATGAAATGCATTTTTTAAAATTAAAAATGCATTTTTTAAATCGAAAAAAAAAAAAAAAAAAAGATGTGACCAGGTAAAAAGCTAAACTCAAGGAGAAGCTTTATGCTTTTAGGTGATTGCTTACTTCCTTGCATGCCATGCTGCCTCTGAGAACAAAACGGAAAGGTAATCATGAAAAGCTGAAATGGAGATTTTATTTGCATATCCACAGTACAAATTCTGTGTTCACCCAGGAAGAAGATGAAGTATCAATGGCACTGCTGAAATATCTGTCATATGATATATATATGTCTGTTCCTCTGAAACCCCTTAAATGTGTGAATATGTTTATGGACTGCATACATTATTCCTGAACCTCCTTTTTTTTTTTTTTTTTTTTGCATTTTGGCATTTTTACCCATTCCATTTCTTTTGGTGCTGACGAAGCAGAAGATAAATTAAGAAAACACTGTCCTCCTCCTAGGCAGTACATAGGATAAGAAGGAATATCTTGAGTTTAGGTTAAATAGATTCTACTACCACTGAAAGAGATGCTGCCAAGACCAGTGTACATTTAAGCAGAATTTCTGAACATCATTTATACATTAATGTTTGTTAAGCATAGGCTATTTGCGATTCTTACTTTGGAACTCCATTGATCACACCATATAATTTTTCATGACCACCTATCTTCTTTGGCATAGTACACTAGGTTGCACCAGAAGGTTTAATTTAAACAGAAAAAATGGCGTTTTCCTGATCACCAGCCAAATGAATCCTGAGGAGATAGTATATGAAATTCTGGCTTTCATTCTGTTTGCACTGACATGAACATGCTCTTGTGTTCCAATAAATAAATTAAGCAAAATTATAATAATGGACCTACTGTTCCCAAAGAATTGCATCACATGGTTTAGCATAAGGGTGGTGGCAGTGAGTAAGTTATGGAAAAATGAAAATACAATGGATTAAGTCTTCATGGAGTGGAGCAGCTGAAAGTCTAACATAGTCTTATTAGACTCAGTACTCAGTATGAAGTCAGGTCAAAAGCGTTTAGGTCTAAAATCAAATTAATGGATGAAAGAAATGACTTTTTTTGTGTCCCAGATATACCAAAGAACTCAACACAGATGCCTGGGAAGGGATCTCCATCACACAACTGGTAGAAAGAACCATTTAAAATGTTATTTGTATGCAAGGTAAATTTAGCATTACAGACTTCTGATTAAATAACTGGAAAGTAATGCCAGATATACTTTCTAAAGCTAGTACCCCGATATTAGCAATAGAAGTACTTTTGTGTATTCTCTGTGACAGAGGAGTCCTCTATCCTGAGCCATTTATTGAGAACACACACATGATCTACTAAGACACCATCTGTTCAAAATTGGATACCTGACTTTGGAGTATGAGAATCATAAACTTGCTTACGGTCTATCTGGTCTGCAAACACTTCCCCATAGATCATCCAATAAGGCATGTAAAAAATGTTTTTCGCCAGCTTCCACGAAGGCTCCTCATTGGGGAAGAGAATAGCCTGTCTCGCAACACCAAAGCTCATCAGAACCACCAACATGATGATGACAAAATACATCATGTCTATCATCTGAAAGTCATGAGAGGAGAAGAGAGGGAGAGAAAGAGAAAGAAGGGACAAGAATTAGAGAAAGTTAATTTTCTGTATGTCATTCTGTACTGCAAAAAGGTTGTAAACCACAGAATTTTCAAAAACAACTTCTGAAAATACACTCTTAATTTTACCCATAATAAATTGCATTTTCAAAGAAGGGAAGTGGTATTATTGTGTCCTTCATTTTCCCCAGTCTTACTTTGAAGAATAATTTCAATGGTATGAATAGGCTTGAAAATACAGACTGCCATCTGGTCACATCAGTTGCTTGAGCAGCAACATAGGTTCACTGCCACCAGCCCAGTCTGGGCAGAGGTCACAAGATGATGTGTTGTTTTTAGGCACCTAGCAGCAACTGTACCCAAACAAAAGAGCTGACATGGATTATTTTACTCACTAGTTCTCATTGTATTGGAGCAAAGGAAGGAAGCTGCATTTAACATAAGGAATAACGGGTGGCAGAACAGCCTGTTATTGCAACATAAGGGATACCACAGTGGCAACCAGTGAGAAAGAAAAGCTGTGATTCTGGCTGGGCTAGAAATAAGCCTGGTGGGGAGTTTGACAAAGGCCATATTTAAAAAAAAAAAAGTGAAATGCAGATAATGCTGACATTCAGCCATCTTCTTCACCATTGTTGAATGGCTCATTAGCATATGCACAGCTTTAATTAGTGCCTGCAAACAATGTCTACCCATTGAAAATGTTCCTAGAAAAAGTGGGACAGCAGTCCTAGGAGGTACCGAATAAAGGCAGAAGATGAGAGCAGGAGCTGTGCTGGCAGAGTGAGCGAGGCCCTCAAGAGAGCAGAGCAAAGGAGAAACCTTGGACATCAAACGGATCTAGCACAGATGCTTCATAACCCAAAATGATTTGGGAAAAAAAAGTGGTAGTCCTGTAATGGCTCTTGTGAGATCCCATTAAACATTTTACTTATTATGGTTTTAATTATACTTTTGCTCATCTAGAGAAGTTACTTATATCTCTGGCAAATACTGTGCCAAAGAGTACCTCTGATTTTTTTTTTTTTTTTTAATTTTAATCTTTACACACATTTTTTTTTTCTCTCCATTTTCTGGCTCAGCTGCATTCAGAGCAAGGGATGGGCTGGGCAAGCGTATGACCAATGTGCCTCCCAAGTGAGGACCATGTACCAGGTGGATCTGCCATTGCTCATGGGGTTCTTCAGCTTCAAAGCATAAGGTCAAAATAACACCAGGACTCTATTTGCTGGAGAAAAGAGAGGGACATAAAGGAGCAAACAGAAAAGAATATTCTCACACTTAGCAGGAGAGTGGCTGTAAGAGAAAGAGACCTGCAGGCAGGGCCCTGGTGGGAGACTCTGAGTACCTGGAAAGAAGGAACTGGAAACAGGTGACAAAAAAGCAGGGGGAAATGAAAATCTTTAGGTACATCAAAAATGCAGGAAAGGAAAAAAAAAGAAAAACTCTGGGAAGATAGGAGAGGAGAATGCATGTCATTAAGCATTAAAAATGGACAAGTCAGTCATGAACATTCCTATGCTATTCAGGGTATTAATCTTTTGAGGAAACCTGACCGAAGAGGAAATCCAGATCCTTATGTCAGAGAGCATCCTGAAATGGGGAATCTGTATAACTGCACTCCAGTTCTTGCTCCTTTTACAGAAGAAACTTATGGATGACATCCGTACCCTCTTCTCTCCTCTGATAAAAATTTTATTTCAGATAGAAATATATGATATGTTATAGTTATGTCATATTGTATACTGTAACATAAATATATTTCTTTCAAACAATTAAATACAATGAACATTTAATGGTAATTTAAGATAATTCCTTGAAAGTTTCCAGTGTGTCTAATTAGATGTCACATATGAAATCATGTTGGAAGAAACAAAAATTTCAGTGTTGCCTTTTCTTTAAGAAGTATATTAGCTTTTCACTCCTTCAGTATTTTTAAAACCTCAGGAGTCTGGCTGAAAGTTGGTCAAAGAAAGATCTGCCCTTCCACTATCTTTAATGAGCACTTATAAATCCCTTGGTCCTTTGGTCTGGTAACTACAGCGTCAAATTACAATCTCTATTTTAATGATGTTATACCCTTTTCAGTCATTCCAGTGAACACTTTAGTTAGTTAGTGATACAAAAAAAATGTAGTAAAGCAGGAATGTCTTAATGTACTTTACAAAGTAGCTTTCTCCATTGCTCATTTGGGATCGCAGGGAAACTAAGGAAACATAGACATTCCAGCATAGGACAGGAGCTGATATACTTCTAACTTTCTTGAAGAATCCTGCCACAGGGATTTCGTAGCATTCCAAAATGGAAAGAGTGTAAATTCTATCCCCGTGCAGAGATCAGAAAGCATGTTATAATAAGCACAGTGTGGTACTGAAATTAGCTGATAGTAATAAACTACTAGTCATTATGTTTCTTACTCCTTATCTCTTTACCTTTACTTTAGTTCAATGTCTTTAAACCTCACAAGGAGGTTAAAAGAGGTCATTCCTCCCCCTCCTTTAATTTCACAGGAATATTTGCGTATAGGGCCCAAGGGGAACACTTACTTCTACAACAATTTTGTTGGGTGCAACATAGGCGCAGGTGAAGTGAGAGACCCATAGCACTGGAAGGCTGGGGAGATTCATCTTTTGCCCCCTGAGTCTACAACTTAAAAAGCCCTTTAAGACAGCTAATGCTATGGATTGCATCAAATGTGGCCTGTTGAGGCACCAGGAGCTGTGGTGGGCTTACCCTGTAGAAATATGTGTAATCAGCTCAGTTCCCTCCACTGCATGGTAATGTGCTTGCAAGACCACAGAATCAAAGGAGACATCCCAAGGAGCTGAAGGAGAATGTGATTTAAACAAAAATACCCAGGGGATCCCATTGCAGCCTGGTGCAAGCAGGTGCAACTCCCAGGAAAGGCTGTGCATGATCATGAACCGATATACATGGGGTGGCCATTACACAGAGGGATAAGCTAGCCAGAAAACAGATGCGAGAGGCAAATTCATGCAGTTCCCACCCGCTGGGCATCCCCTGTGTGAGCAAAATGGTTGTGTCAGAGTTGCTGAGTGCATGGAAAGTTGGATGAGGTATGAAAATCAGATAACAGGAAGGCATAAAATAAAACAACTTCCCTCCTTTAACAGATGCCCCCACCTTCAGAGTACACTGGTAGCTAAATTCAACCCCTCTGAGTGGGTGCCAAGCCCACAGAGGCTGGTGATTTTCCTGCATTTGTTTTCCACCGAATACAGAAGTGAAGTGAGGCTTAATTCATTGAACACATGTGAGGATGCCAAAGTGATAGAAATCATATTATTTGTTGCTTTCAACCATTTCCCTTCTCAGAAGAAAAATACATGACAGTTTCTACTTCTGTAACGGCTGGGCTCCTATCAGTCCTCCGTAACAGTAACAACCAGAAATTGGTTTATTCATGGCCAATTTGATTATTGTTGGTTTTTGTTATTTCATTATTCATTATCTGCTTATTGTCATTTTTCAGATTGCTTTTGCTGACCTCACAGCTTTTTGTCTTGAATCTGAAAATAACATAGCAGAATATGAAGGTAGCTGTTTTCTCAAAAGTTTATTATACTACGGATTGCATAAACCTGAGTGGCAACCAAGCACCCCTGGTGGCCAGACACGGCCTCGGTGGGACAGTGAAGGAAAAGATAGTAATGCAAGTCCTTCCCCTTGTCCTGCTGTCCTTTCAGGTAACCTACAGCAAGAATTGACGAGTACTCTGGAGTTCTGCAAAGATTCCTCCCATAAATATCTTGCTGGTTTCCTTGAATGAAGACATCAAAATCCTGCCTTGCAGGAAATAAACATTTAACAATGCCTTTCTTTTTCCTCTCTATCTAGTTTTGTTTTTAGGTAAACTGTTCTTTTTCTTGTTATTCTCAGCCAAGAACTTAAAGTTGAAAGCTCGTATGCTGAAGTCCCCTTCAGACCAGCAGTCTGGATTTTGCATGATTTTATAGATTTGAGATTGCTTGCTTATAATCACTGGGCTTGTTGCGACAATCATAACATCAGGGAGGGATCCAAATCCATTCTCTTTTCCTGTGATTAAGAGGAAGGGAGTGTCTGTTTTTTTACTTTATGGACCATGGCAAGCCAAACTACATGGTAAAAGCTATTTGGATTTACTGATTATTGTTCACAGACAAAAATAATCAGACTATAACAGTAATTGGACAACAGTAAAATTTGTATTTGGAAAGTTAAGTGTTTAGCTTGCTTGTTATTATTAAATGCCAGTCTCATATTTAATTTGATATTATTTAACTGATATCTCAATTTAATCTGATTTTCAAAAACAAATCTTAAAGTTCAGAATGCATGAAGTGGCCATGATTTACACAATAAAGGTTGAGTAACAATATAAAACCTGAAAGTGTAAGTTAAGTACATGCACAGGTAAAATAGTAGCTAGTACTCAAATACCAGGTACACATGCTGGCACCTCTCTCAACTCAGGCGTTTTATTTAGCTTCTGTAAGTAAAATGCAACACTTTAATGCAGTGAATTAATGCAACACTTCTCCTTAACTCTAAAGAGCTAAGAAGCTCAAACTCTACATCTGGCAGTAAATACCTCTCAGTCCTTTTGTATGCATTTACTTCCATCCTGTGATACTATGTGCATGTAGTGTGACTGAGGGACAGAAGCTGCATATATGCAGGTGGGTTTCCAAACTCATAAGGACACCTGGGCAAAAGCGCTGAAAGAATATGTGGCCACCAGGCAAAATGTGAAAGGTCAGAATTTTAATCATAGCTGTTATTCTTTTGAACGCAGCATTCCTACTACTGCACACTTTCTTTAAGGGTCTAAAGGTACCAAGCATGGAGGGACCCCCATTGCTGGGGACCTGTGCAGAAGATTTTGTTCAGTAAGGCACTGATTTCTAGGTTACAGGAAAATGCTAATCTATGAGAAAACACGAATCACTGAACATTCAGTGATTTCACTGGCCAAACCAAAGATATGGAGTCAAGAACACATGGACAACACATACAAAGAATACACCATCTTCTTACCATTTTCCCAATCATCATGACATACGGTCCCAAATACTTGTTTACTCCAAAGATGTCTAGTAACCGTATGTACCAGTAGATGATGTTAACACAGTATATCACTCGTCCATCACTCCGGAGAGGCAGGTCTTGCAGACGGAGCACCATCCCCACGGAGAAGAGGAGAATCGCTATGAGATCGGTGACGTTCCAGTACTCCTGGAGCCAAACTTTCACTTTCTGCAGCAGTTTCCCAGGTTCTGACATCAATATCTGAAGGACAGGGCACATGCAGAGACAAAGAGCTGAGCTGTCTTAGTTTAAGCCTAAAGTAAATCTCTAGTAAACAGATATATGCCATACAGGCCAAAAGCAAAGCTGATTGATAGACTTCTGTCATATAAATACTTTATGTGCGCTCTGATTTTCTTGAGAACTTCCATTTTAGGCAACTTTTTCTGTATCTATGTGCAAGATTCTTAAAATGAGAAAAACAAAATTCTATTGCTCATCTTGAAATCTTCGTGAAATTAGAAGAAATATGGTAATTTCTTTTTGTTTTCCAAATTGTCTGACTCTGCTTAGTATTTTGGAATAGAAAGATAGAAAGATATTTCATCGAGGAATTCACATTTAAATATGCTATAGAGTATTTTAAAATGTGCATCAAAGTGCCAAGGAATATTTAATTACCATAGAAAACCTGATTTATCATTTTATCAGAAAAAGAGTAGCCACTTCTTGGACCTGCTTTTGGAAGTTCAGTTCCACGGCTGGGAAGACAATTCATATGAGTAATAATTCTTACCTTATGAATTTATCATCGTTCTATTTGCCAGATCATTTGGGAGAGCTGATTGTTTTCCTCAATTACTGTTGAAACTATTCCTCAAGGGATTTCTATGAATAATTCCTAGCTTTTAGCTAGTTAACAAGCTATTTGTTTTTAGTTTTCTATATTTAGGTGGAGAGCATTCGAGCAGACTCACGCAGTTCCTTAAAAAGACGAGTGCAATCCTTACAATTTCTTATAGTTCATTCTCAGGGTGAATTTTAGGCTCATCCTCTATGCGCAGCCCCAGCATCCGCTTGGAGATCCATCCTCACAAACGCTTTTGATAAACTTTTGCAGGAAGGGCAGTTTTGGGGTGAGCGATTAGACAGAACAGCCCGGGCACTGCTCCTGCCAGCAGCCTCCCAGCCCGGACCCAGCGGCATCTGTCTCCATCAGTGCTGCAGAGCCCTCGTGTGGCTCCTGCATCCACGTCCCTTCTCCTTTCAGGCAGTAAAACAGGACGTGCAGTCCCTGCCTTTCTCGCTGCCCCTGCTCTGTGCGCTTACAGCGCTGAGGTTATTGCGGAGCGCTAGGCACCTGCTGGCCGCTTCAGGACCGCTTCTGCTCTAGCCCTCCTAAGCCCTCCAAGTGTCGGGGCTGCAGGGAATGCACACAGAGAGGCCAACAAATTCAGCCCAGGGGTGCGAGCGTGCTGCTTCAGCTGGGGTCAAGGGTTGGCACCGCGCATGCTCTTTTTGTGCAGCATCCGTGGGTATCTTTAGGGAGATGCCTGCGATTACTTGGCATAGTTAGCAAGAAACTTCAAGATAAAAAAAAGGGGGAAGGCCTGTAAGGAATGTGTTGTAATACAGGATATAGATCTAAATTTCCCCACAGTTAGGCCTGTTTTTATTTATAGTCTTTTTTTTGGCATAGCTGGGACAGACAGAACAGCTGTAAATTTTGAATTCTCTCTATTTGGGGGAGGAGGAGTTAAATGTGATATTTTTAGCTTTCATCCCGTCTCCATCTCCATTTCATATACCCTTTCCTTCTCCCTAAAATTCACTTTAATTCTCTGGCCACACTTCAGGGAATACGGCAAAGCTGTAAGATATGTCAAACAACCATATACTTATGGATGCTATTAAACTTGCATCGTGCAGAATCCAATCAGAGAAGTTCCATGGGAGAGAGGGTTTTACACAGAAGAGGAAAGAGAAAGATTCCTGTTTTTAAAATGGAGGAAGATAAAATCTTTAACTCTGTGTTTTTAACAACCCATCTGCCTTTTTTTTTTTTTGCAACAACAACAACAAAAAAACAGTTTTATGATAAGCTTATCCATCAATTCATAAAACTACATATTAAAATGGAAAAAAAAAACCATTTATTTCCTTTTTCACTCTGCCCTTCTGCTTAGGTTGATTTTACCTCTCTCATCTTCTCTATTCCCAGTGTGAAAATGTACGAGATGACAATCCATTCCTGTGTAGATGGCCAGCGATCCATCTTCACTAAGACTATATAATTGAACAGCATCAAGTACCCTATATATGCCAGCTGTAAGGAAACAAAAAGAATATCAATAGTCACTATATTTATGCAGCTCAGGCAGTTTCTCAGGCATAGTTTGATATTCTTAATTCCAGTGTAACCAGAATTAAATAGACAAAAGCAATCAGACAGTGCTCTGGATTCAATGAAAAAGCTCACATTAAATCACACACAGAGCAGAAACGGCCAAATGAATATCTCAGTCTCCTCTCCCCCACCTACATCTGCCTCCCCCACAATCCGGTATCATCCCACAGTGGTGGGAACACTCACACCCCGATGTCAGCTACCACACACTAAATCACCTATGTGCATATTTCTCCCTAGCCCACTTCTAACACCCTTTACTTCTCTAACACTCCCACTTCTGCTTTTTATCCTTATTCATGTAACTTGGGCTTATTCTGACTTTTCATGTCATTTTTTTTTGCATAGTGCTTGTCTGTAGCCTAGAAAGTCTTAGGTGTTGCTAGTGATCTCTCTACCTCGTGCAGTATTGGTTAAGTATAGACTTAACCTATACCATGAGCCCTTCCTTAAGCACTGCTACTCCTATTAATCTTTCTGCTGCAAGTAGCCATACATTTTCTATTTTTTTGCAGATTTTTAAGTACAACCATTTTGCCTCTCTTTCGCTGTATATCCACCTTCTGCCCTAATCTTTGACGTATTGAAACATGGGAATTGTGTGTGCTTCTCATTTCTTTTTCCTTTCTAATAAAATGGTCAATCAAAAAAGAAAAAAAAAAAAAAAGACAAAATGCATGAGCAAATTTGCAAATGCAGAGGAGCCCTGAGGAGTCGGCAGAGGCCTGTGGACTGTGGCCCGTTGCGGGAGTGAGTGGCTGTGGCTGGGCTTGGTCGTGCCCAGCATCTAACTGTGGTTGCTTCACCTTTCAACATCAGTTCAACAAGGAAATGCATCCTAAGCAAATTCAGATCAGAGAAAATATCATTCAGTTCTGTGCACATGCATTCTGATCACAGCCTCCACTGCTGGGGAAATGATTCATCTATATTTCAAATAGAAGTTTTTCTCTTGCGCACTTTACTTGTACCTATTTGTTTACTCAGTTTCGGACTTGAGATATTGCAATTGCAGAGGGTCTTGGGACTTTTCAGTAGGAATTTTCCAGAGTCCAGCACCTCACAGAATGGGATTTATGGACTTGTTCTCAATGCTAGAAAAAAAGCTTTTCACTATGTAAAAGCCACAGGATTCTGACTTTCTTTTTGGTTCTGGGTTTGAAGTACACCCAAGAGAATTTTTTATACTACTTATAACTATCAATTTTTAGATGGAGGAAGAAATGATCTTATTTGTCTTTCAGTTTGTGCATGATGATGTATTGCAATGACCAGGTCCAGAGTGATCCTGGCCTTCCCTGAACCCTCCTGAGCAATACTGACTTATGTCAGGATCTAGGGCATCACATGAGCTGGCTGAAACCCCATTTAGACACATGTCTCCCCAGGAGCACCTTCCACCATACTGCAAATACTGCAAAAAGCCAAGTGACAGTTACCTATGGTCCTCTCGGAATGTATTTATTAGATTTCATTAAAATCTAATGAGTAGCAAATTGTACTCATTTATTTTGATTCATAAATCTTTTCTGAACTTCTGTGGTTATTGTTGCAAAAGAATAGGGACATTGAGGTAAGAGAAATCATAAAACTCAGTGTAACTGAAGGGGTCCGGTTCCCTCCATAAGTACGAATGTGGTCTTTTACACCTTATGCCTTGCACTTCAACCTAAATTTAGTAATGCAAAGGGAAAAAACACCTCCTTCTCTGGCAGTTCATAAGAAGAGGCCTTCAAGCAACAGGTACAAAAAATAAAACAAAGTAAAAGATCTTTGAAACTAATGAGTGCCCAGAGTGACAGGTGAAAGTTTTGTTGGAGAGAAAAGGCTGTTTATTTTGACAGCTCTGATGAGCCAATATATTGCTTACTTAAACATCTCTGCATTTAGCCCACTCTTCTGTATTTTAAGGGCAAAGGTGGATATAAATACAGAATAACAGGGGATGGGTGGATATGGAATAATCAAGTGGTTTTAATTTTTGTACAATAGTTACAGACACATTTCTTGCACTGCAGACTGTGGAGAGTAAAATTTGGGGGAATTCTTTTGTCTCCGCTATGATTAGTGCTTCCATCTGTGTGCTTTGGAAAAGTGAGATAGACTGTGCAATTTTAGCCCTCATCTAAAAATTCCTTTTCTTCTCCAGGAGTTCCTCAATATATCCAAATGGCCAGTCACTGCAGCCAGGATCCCGCTTAATTTGCTCTTGAAGCTCAGTGTAGCTGAGATCCAGATTTAATTAGTGACCTTGATTGAGATCTGCCTTAGGACATAAAACTGTAGAAACAGGTCTAAATGGAAATGCAGTATTGATCTCTCTCTCCCATTTCAGACTGAACTAACAGGGAGAGTCAGGATGGTTCTTTCTGCTTATAGTGGAAGGACTTTTCTGGTTATGTATAATACATTTTGCAATAATGATACTAGACTGCTGATGAGCAGTTTCTAGACTCATCAGCCTGATTAACATGTATTGGCTATAGTTCAGCAAATAGTAATTCCAAGTTGCCAAACTGCTAGCATAAGCTGTCCACCACAATTTAGCTTCTGTTGATGTGGGTTGTTCCTGCTGTCTGTAGATGTATTGTCTACATCTCGGAAAGGTAGTGTTTTCATTAGGAAGCCATCTGCAGAAGGAGGGAGAGAAGTACATTCTTTGTGATTACTGAAGCTGAGTTGCTTTGCATTCAGCAAAATGCTAGAAATATAGCAAGGAAGGATGACAAGAAATTCTCTAGCCAACTCAACAGTGCCAAATCAGGGCATATATTTTGATACGATAAATTTAGAAATCACTAATAATTAAAAATTTACCATCTCCTTACACACTTATGGCAGTATTTCTTAGACCTATCGTGTTTGCAGCTGTTTTGTTATGTCTAGCCTAGAACTGCCTTGCTGCAGTTTAATTCATTTCTTTTTGTCCTGTTCATCAAGGATTTGGAGAATTTTGTTCCTCTTTGCATCTACCTATGCATATTTGCATATTTGCAGACTATTAAACCCATATATTCCAGAGAATATATCTTCACATCCTTAAATATTTCCCCATAAGAATGATGTTACATAGACTTAAAGATGCATTTTTTAAATTCTCCTTTGTGTCTTTCAAACCAGGCGATATTTGTTGCATGATGTGGAAGCTAGGGGTATAATATTCCAGACAAGCTTTTATTCATGCCATATTCATGCCATTTACGTGTTCATTTTACATTTCTGTCCCTCCTGCTATGTTCTAACGTCATTTGAAAATTTAATAACCAGCCACTATTTCATCCTCCAAGTCGTGAATGAAAATCTCAGACAGTATCTGATGTAGGAAAGACCCTAGTGGAACCCTTCTTAATACTGGTTTCCAGCTTGATATTGAATAATTAATATCTGATCTTGAGGAACAATTGCCAAAAAGCTTTGTATCCACATAATAACTGCTTAATATAGCAGTTGTTAACTTATCAGTGAAACATGGTCTTACCTAAGTCAAAATGTAAGACACATTTGCTTTTTTCCTGACCTGCAAAGCCTGTTTCTTTGTAATGCAGGAAATTAGACTGTCTTGACATAATTTGTCCCTGAAAAATCCATGTTGGCTGTTACTTGTATCTTTATTTTAACAGGTAGTTACACAAACGTTTTGTCTGAGCGACACTCCGCAGATTAGCTGAGAAGAACAAAGCAAAAATGTTCCCAGAAAAAATGTGCTTTATCTGTTTCTTATTTTCATCAGTTATTGTCCAATTTGACATCCTGATTCAGGGCAGCTTCCCACTGGGCTCTGCAGTGAATTCCTTGGGAGCACTTGCTGACAGCAAACTACTGCTTACTACCGTGGTTAAAGAAACCATACACAGTGGTTCATGTTTTAAACATTAAACTCCAGAATAAAACAGTAGCATTTAAAACTCTTAGACAGGTCTGAAAGTGCTAGCTGATCTCCACAAATGATAATTATGAAAACATCTATGGAAAAGTTGTTACCGTCATACAGATAAAGACTTTCAGTTTTCAAAGTCAAATGCACACAACAGTCCTGACCCTATCCCAGAGCTTGTCCCATCAGTAGTAACATAACAGGAAAGATATCTTACTGTGTAAAACCAAAATTTAACAATAGGAGCATTGTAGAACTCATAGATCTTTCTTCCAACAGGGATCAGTCTGTGCCTGCTCTGAACTTCCTCTTCCTCTTTCTTTCTTGATGATTCTCCATTCCCTCGTCCCAGCATTGCCTAGAAGGAAGGACATTTTTGTGTTTCTTTCATTGTGAAAGATGAAAAAAGTTATTTTTTGAGATTTCAAAAGGAACCCATTCAAAAATCTCATATTTCGCTGTCTTTAGGAAAACAAACAAACAAAAGAACCCCAGGTGAACATAGCTAGGTATAAAATGCTGCACCCTCAGATTAAGAAGCTACTGTTTAGTGCCTTACAATTTGAAAAAGTGATGTTTTATCAGAAACTGTCAACACCAAGATAATCCTTGACTGGTGGATGAAAAATTAGATGCAGAGAATCTTCCCCTTTGTGCTGTACTGATTTATTTTTTCCCAGCAGTAGCTTCTTATTGTATACTTATACACAACAAACACACAGAAAACAGAGTTTTGGATATAGTGTTACAAAGGAAAGATCATAAGGTTGAAACTGAAAGAGAACAGTAGGGAGAAATGTGGGCTGACGGTTGCCGAACGGGAAACAAGGAAGCTAGTGATGATTTTTGTGTGGATCTTTGGATCTACCGTAGATGATGCTCCCACAGAGAACATCTTATGGATATAGAGGACTGCTCACTGTGGGAATAAGGCCTTGGATTGCAAATTTTCCATAAAACTTTTTCCATAAAGAAGCTGCAGAGTGCTCATGCATTGCCTGTGCTGACTTGATGCCACTGTTACTACTGCTATTCATATCCTAAGATCTTCCCAGAGCTCTAGAAACACCTACTTAAGAAGCCATCAGTAGTAAGTGTACAGCTAACAGGCAAAAGAAGATAATTTTATATTTACTCTTAACTTCAGGCATGGCTTCAGATAGTAGTGGCAGGACTGACTAAACAAATATTCACTAAAATTAAGATGTCCCTTTATATTTAGAATACAGACAGTATTAGCAGTTGTTCCCTTTAAGAAACTCTTTTGTACACTCTATGTTACTGTGTCCTGAGCAAATTCCTAGTATTTAATTTGTTATGGGAGACATAGGTTGTAGTATTCTTGCTCATGAAGGCAATTGCAAGAACTAAGATATAACTGCCCTACCTAGGTATGCAAGCACTGCACCATGATGCTTTTATTGAAATGTTTCTATAACGTTTTTCTGCAAGTAGATCAAAGCACTTTAGTACTTTCATATCAACTAAATCAAACTTTTAACTTTTCTTAAGATACTATTGTTCATTGTAGCCATGATTTTAAGATGTGGAAAACTAAGCCACAGAGACAATTGTTAAAGAGAACAATGAGCTGCCAGGCATGCTGTCTTTCAATGCAGAGGCCCCTCTTTCATCTGTCTCTGTGTTCTCTGATTTAACAGGCTGTTATGCACACACTTCACTAATCAGCATCAGGTGAGCTATGTGAGCTGGTTCTAGTTCCTTGCAGGAAAAGGAGATGAATTTTGGCCATAAAGGCCAAGCAATCCCCATGTATTTAAAAGTAAGAAGTCAAAGCACATTTTTAGCTTTTCTTCCTTTTTTTTTTTTTTCCTCCCCTGGATCTTATGCAGAGTCATTCATACAGGTCTTTGGTGATGTAAAAAAATATATTTTAACAAACTGATGACTACATTTATTTCTTTCAGTCAATCTAGGTATTTGCAACATTACTTACATATATGATTCTAGATTTCTGTTGTCTAATGACTTTGTGGCATTTAATTTACAAATTTATCTTTTTCTCTGGTGTTATTACTGTCTGTGTATTCTCTTATATTCTTGAAATTGGCCATGCACAGATACTGTCTTTCATACTTTTACCAAAGTAATGCAAATACCCAGGACACAAGCTTGCACTTGCTGATATCCTCTTAGAACTGCAGTCTATTTTGATGAAGTTATCTATTTCCTTTACCTCTTTATGCCTGATCAGATTTTTGAGTTCTTTACCATATATATAAAAAACATGCACACGAAAGTGTCGCTGTCCTGATTCTCTTGCAGAATAAAGCACCTTAAGGTCTGGCAAGAGTTTATTAAGAAGAAAAGGAAGTGGTTGCTGAGCACAGGAGATGGTTGAGTGGTTCTCATTAGATAAGCAGATAGTCTGCAAGGGCATGAGTGCAATTATAGTAACAGAGACTATGCATCTTTCACAGAAACCTTTGTATTATTCCTGAAGACTACAAAAGCCCATTCCCAAGTATAGATCAAGGGCTGACTGTTTGGGAAAAAGTGGATTATGATCTGAAAGCTTTGAAAATTTTCTAGCTTAAGAAATTACTCATTTCTTTGCTTCTCCCTACCTCCTGACGTTGTTTTAGGAAAAACTAACACCTGCTACCTCAGAGTTTTCCATAGCTTTTCATGCAGCTTTGTCTCTGCTGTCCTCTTGTGCTCAAAAATTTTGTAGGAGAGGTACAAATGAATGCTGGCAGCTTTAACAAATGAGCAGTGTGGTGCTTCAGTGAAGGGGATTATTTATGAGAGTTTAAATCCTTCACAATTTTATAAATTTCCCATTTCTGAGAGACTCTCAGCTGTCACTGAAATCAGCGAGTTGTGCTGTTTTTAGGATAATACTCTTTCAGTACCTGGATTTATGTTTTAGTTCATGGATGCTGATTTCCTGCTTGTAACTGCTTTCTTGTTGATAAATGATGCTATAATTTTGTCATGTTATAATTATTTCTGAATTAACTATGTACTGCGCTATCCTAACCTTTCCCTTCCCCCATGCTACAGATGGGGAATTGCTCTGATAGCTGGGGATTAGATTTGACCTAATGTCCCCAGATGTTAATTATATCACCCTATTAACCGTCTGAAAAGCCTTCCCACGGAAATAAGGAAATAATGCAAGTCCACACATTAACAGAATAGCTGCAGTTCTGAATGTGAATAAACATGTTTGCATTTGAAGGGAGGAGCAGCAGGGTGAGAATAACTCAAGACACTGAGCGTAGGCGGCATCTCTTTCTCTAATACGCAATTCTGTCCGTGATTCACTATGAGTCATGCAAGGTAAGCCTGGCAGCCGCGCAACATGCCAAGTACAGTACAACTGCATCATCTGAGCCTGGGGGCTGCGGCTGATGTCTGCATTCCTTTTACATGGAGATTTACTAATCTGAATTCCAGAGTTTTCTTCTTTCTTTCTTTTTTTTTTTTTCCCCAGGCATTTTACTTTATTTAATTGAGGACTGTTTATTGATAGAGAACTAGGACAATTCAGAGTAGTGTACCCTGAATTGAAATATGCTCTTTAGAGACCAGCATGAGATCCTATGATATATCTATCTATTTAGAACTGAATAATGGGAAACTGAATCCTGATAATATGATCAGAGGCTCTTCAAATGTTACCTTTACTGAAATATATGTGCTACTCGCAGACTTTACTAGTATTTATACAGAACTGGTGAGGAAACTGCTCCTATCTGGGTGGATATCTGCAATCCCCATGAATGTACGGTAATCCTACAGTACATACAGAAGTGAAACCTCCATGATCATTGTTCCAGGGTTACAGTTCTTTGCCTTGAACCACTGGTAGGGAAAAATGTTTAATGCCTTTGAATTATAAGCATATAAAATGGGATTTTGCACATGCTCAGCAGTTCTTTAAGCTGAATATAGAGAACACATCTGAAACACTAGCTGCAGCCTTAAGAGCTCAATCCTCCAGACTGCTGAACACTGTGAAATAAGCAGAGGGTGCCAAAGTGGTTGCTTAGCAGCTGTGCAAGATGTTTCCAAAGAGCTTGGAAAAATGCAGTAAATTCCTCGTAATGGAGAGGGCCAGCACTAGCCAGCACCTTGCAAGTCCCTGGAAAGTATCAAACCATACTTTTTAAGAAGGCATGAAAGGAAGCCTGGCTGTTGTGTTGATATCTTGTGCAGATGTAAGAGCGCTGTGAGCACACTCCTTGCTGATGGAGGTTGGTCAGAAGTCCAGATCCTTGAACTATGGGTGCCATAGCAAAATCATCACAAAAATTATGCTGAAATGCCATCAGATGTGTTAAAAGTATCTTCATATGCTTATATTCCCATGTGTTAAATAAATAAATATAGCATGGGATAAAATAAAAACTAAGAAATAGCCATTTAAAGTTCACTGGAACTTTCATTTGTCTGTAAATAGAATCTGCTGTGGCAGTTCATTTATTTGCCCCACTTAGCCATGATTGATGTGATACTGTTGATGCTGACAGCAACATGATGAAGACTATATGGGATGATGTATAACAAAATAGTCTTAGAATAAAGAAAAAAACCCTATCCCTAGAGGCTTTAACTGGGGTTGGCTGTTGCAGTTTGCTTTAGTTGTGTCACACAGAGGGACAAAATTTTGTTCTCGTTTTGGTCCCTGTCCTGGCACAGGGCCACCATCTGTTGTGTCCTGTGATTTTTGTTTGTTTGTTTGTTTTTTCCTGCTGCATATTCTCCCAATTTAATATTTAGCTACTTTTAGTAAAGAGACCAGGCTATGCATACATGAGTGAGGTACGTGTCATCCCAAAAGCTAACACTAACCAACTTTGCTGTTATTGAAATGCCCTAACTTACTTAGATTTTTAGTGTTATCTGTGAAACAGACCCAGAACAGCCCCAGTTTTAGTTTCCAGAATCACTATTATCTTTAGATACAGCTACACCACTGAGGGTTTTGACCAACCTAAAAGTCAGCCACTAAACTAAGGTCCTGATCAAAATACAAGAGATCCCTGACCTTCAGATTTGGATTCCTTCTACTCCACTTGGTCTGCTACTAAGGATTAATGACTGGCAGATCTAACAGAAATTGTGTTAAACTGCCGTGTGCTGAGGTGATGATGGGAATGGTACGCCAGTATGTTTTTGTGAATATGCTGCAAAAGGGAACGTCTGTTGCCTAGCGTCAAAGTGTTAACGAAATGTGTGCCCAGCACTCTTATATACCTGTTAAAATTTAAAAGTAGGTGTGAGTAACAAATAGATAACAGTGAATAAACCCTGCACGTTTATATAATATATACCAACATTCATCAGTCCTATTGGAGAGGAGTGTGGCACAGAATAAAGATATATTCATGTACAGGTGATTCACATACACCCAGGTGGGGTCTGATTTCACTGTTGCTGTACTTTCTGATCACATTATTCTGTGCAAACTAGATGTAAAAGAAGATAAAAATCACTGTGGCCCTGTAGTTCATCCGCTGTTTAACAGCAGAACAGAGAGGAGATTTCAAATTAAATCAATCAGCTGAGCTTGTCTAAATGTGAACCCTTTATGTTAGGAGTAATTTACAAAAATGCATATGGACATAATATTGCAGGAATACACAGACCTGAGTAGTATTCATTGGGAAAGTTTAGGAATAAGGCTAGAGGAATCATTTGGATGAATAGTTTATTGGACAGAAGGGGACTTCGTGGCAGACCAAAATGCTTTTTACTCCACTTTTTTTTTTTTTTTTTAAGTTTTAGGGCAAGAAATGTCAGAAACCCAAACCAAGGGAAATTTTGGAAAATATTTTTAAAAATTGTGTACTGAATATCTAAAAAAATAAAATAAAACTATAACAAATGTATATTTTTAAAACTATATATTCGTTTGTTACGAAAGGAAAAAATAAGGTGAATAATATCTAATTTTGAATTAAAAAAAAGAAAAAAAGTTTATCACTGAAAAGAAAACAGTTATTTAAACAATTTTTACTATAACTACTTTAGCAGCAGGTATTATGAATGCTATGGTGAGGGGCAATGATTGATCTGTTGAGCTAGAGCTGAAAAATTTGATTAAATGTTTGTGAAATCACTTCATAATTATTTATGAATCCTAACAAATAGATAATGTCCTCATAATATAAGTATGACTAAAGCTAAGGTTCACAAAGGTGCTTCCTCAGGGATCTTCTTGTCCATGGAAAAGAGGCTGGATCTAACTTATCCCAGGTCATTTGACTAAGGCCAGAAGGAAAATCTCCCCTAAACTTCAGTCTAAACTCTTTTTTTGTTTTTTTTTTGGTATTTAAAATATGTCAGGGAGGACGAGCCCCTCTGGCACTGTGCCTGAAGAGAGGACAAGATGACCGATATCTAACCACAGACACATGCTTAAAGGCCTCTTTGCTAAACATATAATTCCCTGCACCACGGAAGGGCATTGCTGCCATCACTCTGAAGGTGGAGCCCCTCCGTGGTGCAGGGAATGTTTTCAGGAAGCCCTAATACAGTTGCAAAAAGTCCTAAAACTCTCTGCAGATTATATGGGCAAAATATTAAGTCAGCAGGAAGAGGTCCAAGATTTTGCTTCTAAAATTGCTGGACTCCATGGAAACAATTTTCATTGCTATAGAAAAGGCCATATCTGTCTGAAACTTCCCTGGAGTGATGCATCAAATCTGAGGGAGCAGCTGGACAGAATCAATCATGAGAGAGAGCAGCAGGACTGTCAGCACACAGAGAGGAGAAGGGAGGGGAGGTCTCAGCTCGTCTGGGGAAGCGTGCACAGATCAGCACATCGCTTCCTGGCATGGGAGTCAGAAGGTAAAAAGGAAACACAGTATTGTAGACAAGAAACCAGGAGCTGGGATAACTGCTGGGATGGAAGAGGTTTCTTCCCCAAATTTCCCCATTGCCAAGAGAAAGGTGGCTTACAAAGTGCCTATTTGATCTGAATAGGCACTTCATGAGCGGATCAGAAACCAGGGACAGTAAATCACCGTTAGCAGCTCATGGGAGGAGAAGAGCCCATTGCTGCTAAGACTCTGGCTCCTGGTCTTTCCCACCAGCCAGGTTCTTGCCTGCAAACGGGTCCTGTAGGTGGTGGGTCTTGTGGGCTGCTCCTTCTGCTTGCCTGCATATTGGCTCCCGTAGGCAGGTCCTTCTGCCTGCCTGCAGACAGGCTCCTGGGGACAGCTCCTGCTGTTTGCCTGTGGGAAATAGTCTGTTTTTCTTTTTCTGTTCTTCTTCTTCTTCTTTTTTTTTTTTAATTAACCAGAGGGGTAAAAAAAACACTCCAAACTTGTATATATACTCCTCTGTCCTGACCTAGAAGAACTGAGTATGAGTTTTGAGCCTTTCAAGGACAGCACTGGCAGAATCAAACCAAACTGAACTGAGCTAAGGCAGGATTGTTAACTCCACAGAAAATAGCCTGAATTATAAAATGTCCAACAAGTTGGAGAACAACAGTCTGGAAGTAGGTGACTTGCATAATTTTCAGAGCGTTAGATATTTGATTCCCTGTGTGGTGTAAATTATTCATCTAAGGCTATTTTACTACTACAGACAAACCCTTCTTTGCACTGAGCTGTGGAAGCTCATAGTAAGGCTGAGCTGTCTAGCTGCTTGCTAATGTCTTCAGTGGATTACAAATTGGCTGTATATATATGTGAGAGGCGCTGACTACAAATCCATAAGGAATTTTGAAGAATGTTTTCATCATTTTTCTTGCCTACTTGCTCTCTAATGAAATGAACTAAGAGAGGAAAATAAACCTCTAGCTTTCCTCAGTCTCTGCACATCTCCATCCCAAGGAAGATTTTAGTGAGCATCTTTTCTACCAGGGGTGCCCAATCATCTGCCATGGCTGAGTGCTTTCAATTCTGAAATCTGTTCAGTTTATTTTGCACAATGCATCATCAAAGTGAATCAAAATATGAGGACATTATATCTCAATGTGATGCTTCAGCATTATCATGTCCTCCTGCAACATGAATACACAGAGATGTTGACATATACAGTTTAAGTCCCACCAAAGAGAGGGGGCTGTTAAGGCTGCTATCCTGTTCAGGTACTAAATTTAGCCATCAGTTAGCCTGCAACACCCACAGAGGTGGGCATAGCAAAATGCCAGCACTGAAACTGATAATTTATTGTCAGCTCTTACGGTGAGTTCCATGTCCTCCTCCTCTTTTTCTTTCACTGTTTTTTCGGGTTCCTCTGGCTCCTTCTCCTGGAGGTGGATCTCACTGGCTTGAGTCATGTAAGGCATGTCATCTTTGTTCTTGAACTCCAAGCTGAGGATTGAAGGAGGAAGTAGAATTCCTAGAATTACCTAAAGCAATAACAATGATAATAATAATCATCGCAGTAAACAGATTACAATCATGGTGGTTGCTTAGTATCAAATGGAACAACTCCCTCAGGACACTTGGGAAAAGAAATATACTTATGCATGTGAGTTTCTATGGCAATATAGTATTTGTCACTTCGAGTAAGACTCTTGGAGCTTTCTGATGAAACAAAGCATGTAACTTCCATTAGTATTGCTATGAGTGCTATGGCTAATTGACTCTCCTGAATATTTTATCTGTTTGCTCATCAGATGCATATTGTTACCCACTAGAATACATTGACAAAATATTACTGAGACTCATTGGCAGATGGGACCATAAATGCATTCAGACTTTGAACCTGCAGATTTCTGCATTGTACATAATAGACAACATTAGTGTAAATGCAATAGAAGAAGCAATTATTTAATATAACTTAATATACCCAGGTAGTACAGTCAAGGCATAAGCATCCCTTGGTCTGAGTAGGGACAAAGCCAGCAATAGTAAACACTGATGTGCTTAGCTATGCAGTCTCCTTACATTTTGCTTCAGTAACCTGGCAGCCATGTAATGTTCATATTTATGCCAGCTCCTTGTTTTCTGTATTCTCCCTCTTGTGCTGAGGGAAAGCAGAAATCATTACATTTACCGTGTGCTGATATGCACAATGCTTGCAGTCAAATCTGCGATATAACTAAGGGCATATCATAACAATATAAAAGAAGTAGCCTGTCTGTAACTGGCAAACATAACAGAAACCCCTTCCTCCCCACTTTCCTCCACGAAATTCTCACAGAAAACAATTTGTTATACATCTTTCCCTTAAAGACAGTAAAGCCAGTTAGCTAGGCTGTTGGCACATCAGAAGAGGGAGACTGCTTGTGCTCACCATACTGTCAGGCAGCATGTGCGTTGCTGAAATCACCCCAATTATTGCAATTAGGAGCAATCAGAACATGCAAATCCTGCGTCCAGCCTCAGACCATCTGAGCATTAAGTGATCTTGACTGCACTCCACTCATGGTAAGAGGATACCATTGGGGGAGGATGTGTTAAAGCAGAGCAGGTTATGGGCAGATCTGGCTTCCCAGGAAAGCTGTTTATAAAGACAGGCAGAATTTACAATTGCTTCTCCCTCTCACACTGGTGCTATACATCCCTGGTGAGACATCAAAAGAATCAGAGTCAGCCTTCTTGCTATTTGCCAGTTTCAACTGGAGAAAATTGTTCATGGGAAATAATTCATGATTCATGCTTGAAAATTTATTTCTGCCACCCTGCTTGCACAAAAGCAACTTGCTTTGCCTTTTTTCAGGGGCTGCTAATGAGCATCAGTGAGTAAAACACAGACTATAAACTGAGCTGAGGATGCTTTTGAGACCCTTATGCTACAAGAAACTGAGGGGCAAAAAGAGTTCAATATCTTTGATTAATCATTGTGAAAAGAGGGTCTATTTTATGTCTTAAGAGATGAAAACTGTAAAGGAAAAAGTATGCAGTGGGAAACGAATTGCTGCACCGAGCCAGATCTTCTCAGTACCTGCAAAGCCAAGAGGAGAGCAAGGGACCAATGCTTCTCCCTCAGGAGAGGCAGAGGGCCTGTGAGGTGATTCAGGAAACAGGTAGTAAAGATGACATTTCTGTCTGTAGGCAGCACAGTATTTAAATGCAGCCCCTACAGGAGGATGATGAGAATCTTATCAGTCACTCATCCTCATTCATCATTGTTGCTGGATTAGATCCAGTATGATAATGATACATTTAGTCATAATTATTCTCACCATTATCAAACATCATTTCATGCAGCACAACAGCCGGAGCAAATACCACTTCTCACTCCCCAAGCCAATGCAGGACAGACAGTCCCCCTCTGTGAAAACATTTCCCTATCAACTGACAGAAATAGGCAATTCCTGATTTCGTACTAATTAATGAGTACATTTGTGGAAGTGAAAGATGCCAGCCTGGCTTTATTTCTAGACAGAAACTCATCTTGCAGAATCCACCTTGCTCTGCTTACACTTTTGCTCGTAGAAGTAAAGCTTAAATGGTTTTGGAAATTGAATTACTCTCTGGATCCCCTCGGGCAGTCCCTTCAGGTCAGTCATCAGGGAGACTGGCAAAGGCTTGCCAGAAAATCTGTACGTCTCACGGTGGCTTGTTCTGGGGAATTGCTCCCCAAGGTTGTCAGATCAACACCTTGCACTTGCAGCTAATTCATCTGCACATACTTTTTCTGTATTTATCTTTAGAAACCTTGGCTAACCCCTCAGGTAACGAGGCAGGGTCACCTGCCAGCTTGCTGGTGCAATTTGTACTGTGATAACTCTCACTGGCGCTGGAGGGGGCTTTGAGGAAGCTAATGAAAACCTAAGCAATATGCTTTGAACTTGGGTTTGTGGTAATCTCCCTACTGGAAAGCCGAACATGAGAAGGATGTAACCCCTGTTAACGCCATTATAAATGAGCAGCTGGAATGTGGCTAATAAGAGCTGATTGTTTCTAATTTCTGTGAGCCCCATCACCATCCATTAGAATTGCTCTACCGACAATTTTATCTTAAAATAGTGCTGACCTTTAGACCAGAGTTTTTGCGCATCCGGAGACGACCCATCCACATGTCCGTGAGCAGCATTTGGCTGCAAGTGTGAGCAATGAAATCCCTGTGCTTGGCTGCCACGGCGAGCTGCAGGCACGTGGCGTTGCTCCAGTTCTTCAGCTCATAGGTCAGCAGTTTCATTGCCAGTTGCTCGTCCTGCTTGTACGACTGGTCCAGCAGCTCCACCGCCAACTGGCCAAAGTCCCTGCAATGGGGGAGACATTTGTTCATTTGTGTGAGCCCCAGTGGCCTGATGCAAAGAGAAATCTCCAAAACCCACTGCCTCCACGAGGGGAGTACTGCCTGCCCTCGCACAAGTCGTGATGCTGACTACATGCACGGGAACCCACGTTTTCACATGTGAGTGGCTAGTGGCAGGCACATAAATAATTGGCCCTGCTTCAATGTGCTGAGCACCCACACCTACCAGATGTCTTCTCCCACCTGCCTGCCCACCTCCCTGGCATTTTCTGTTTGAAAGCCACTGCAGCTTGTCTGCATCTTGGTGGGTTGCTTTTCCACTGCTTGCTCATGGTTTCGTGGTCAAATCCCCTGGAAAGAGGAGTGCTCAATACTCTTTTTAGAATTCTCATCATTTTTCTTTTTGTCTCAGATTTTTAATCTCAGAAAAATAATTATGCAATTAGTCTCACAGATTGCTCATCTAAGCACGAGCTCTTTGTTAATTACTGCTTCTGCCTGAGTATCACGTTGGTAAGATTTCCAACAAGCATTTTGCTTGGGATAAACAGAGCCACTTGAGAAAGGCACAGAAAAGATTGCAGCCTGACTCTTGAGGACTCAGGAGGAACACATTGGCAGTACAGATATTTCATTGCCTTCTTGACACCTTCTCATTTCAGGAGTTATACTGCTAGCAGCATTGCTTCTCTGATAGACAGATTGCTTAAAAGTTACTTGGTTCCTTCTCTGAAGGGACTGTACTGTATTTTCCCTACAACCTAGAACTGAAAGCAAGGCACAGAAAAGCAAACTTTTGGGAAGTTCACCAACCTCCCCTCTGCCTTTTTTTTTTTTTCCTACCCAAGAAAGCATGCATGAAAGAAAATCCACCTGGAATTACGGTTCAGCTCTTGGGATATGTCATCCACCATGTCATTTTCTGATGCTTCATGGGCCATGGCTTTGCAGAGTTTACAGGCCACCAGTGCTTTAGCCATAGCCTCCTCCCCATGCTGCCAGAAGAAGAGGGCCATCTTCTGACGCTTCATCAGCACAGCCCACACCATCAGCTCATGAAATGGGAAGGGGAAATGGTTGATCTCAGGGTCATCCAAATCAATATCCACCTCTTCTTCTCTTTTCTTAGTTGTTTTCCTCCCTCGCCTCAAAGGGACATCATCCTGTGAGCATTGTAGAGAAAGTTTTATTTTTTTTTTTCCAAATGAAGGTGCCTAGTCAATTCATACAAGGTATTGGACTCAATGCCTGAGACATCAAATATGGTCCTTGCAGGCCAACCTACTCAGGTCTTTTGAATAAAATACCTCACACAGTGAAGAAAAAGCAAAATTGTTTCATGTAAATGAATCACTAAGTCAATATACCCATTTCTAAACAAAAGGAAAAACATGTGTAGACTATCATTCTAAATCATACCTTCTCTCTAATAACATGAAACACAACTACAGAATGTCCAGACCAATCTTGGAAAAGCCTCTATAAAAATAAAATTAAGAATTTGCTCTAATTATCAAGTCTTTTGGGACACACCCACCTTTTTCCACCTACAGAAGGTGTATCCTTTACCTTCATATGGGCATGTTCCAGTCTACGGGTCATTTTCTTCCTATTGTCCTTTATTGTCTCCTTTCCTCACTCTCATTGTTACTTTCTATCCCATGTTTATCCCTTCTTCCTCCAGTTTCATGTTGTTTCTCTTACTAGACTGCCTTGGTATTTTTTTTCTTTCACACCATATCTTAGACTACTGTTTTTATGAAGTGATCTGATTTATTCTTTGCTACATCTAGGGGTAGTAAAAGAAAAGTTATGGTATGAAACCAGACAGCAAACAAACACTACTATATCTTTGAAGCATCAGAGTTGCTAAAGTGTCCATAAAATAGATGGAAATTTGGCCTATGTAAAGATTTCTGCATCGTACTACCAGGTACCAGGAATGGCTTTATTTCCCTAACATCCTTCTGACTTTTATGGTTATCTGACTGAAATACTTCTTGGACTGATGGAATGAAATATTTTGTTTAAACATCAACAAAAGAAATCTGACTCAGAAAGAAGGAAAACTTTTTTTTTGTGGTGTGTGTGTTTGTCTATCTGCTGGATAGCAGATCTCTTCATTTGGCCCCTGCATAAACAAGCTATCTAGATCAAAAATATGATTTTTCTGGTACTCTTTCCATTAAAAACTTCAGAACTACTGTTGGTTCCTACATTATCACAAATCTAAACATTATGTTGCTAACACATGCATTTATTAAAAAAGGAGAAGAAATTAAGTTTTACTGCAGGGCACTTACCTCCATTCCCAACAGTTTCAGAGCTTTAGGCTGTACAAAAAAGATAGGAAAGATGTTATTTCTCCTAGAAACAAGATGAAACATTACCACTATATGTATCTATAACTTGTATAAATATATATATATAAATATTCAAAATATTATGTAATAATTATATTGTAGATTCATTAGCTATATTATAAAATTTTGATATAATGAGGAAAATATAAAATGAATTCAACCTTAGTTCCAACCTATTTCAACAAAACGAACAACTGAAGATATACATGTGGATTCAGGCACAAATTGCAGAGAGTTCAAGGTTGTTTAGTGGACAGGAGATGGGAATCACTGCTAAGAGATACTGACATAATTGAGTTTCTCTGGAGTGTGTCAGTATTTTGGTATTTCCCTGGCACATTTTTATTGACCCCTAGAGAGCTGCTCTGCTTGCCTGTCCCAGGATCTGTGAAATCTCAGCTTGTACACTTGACAGAATGGCTAAGGGAAGGAAGTATCTTCCAGAAGTCTCTTCCAGCACAAAAAATTACTAACTTTCCTCTAAAAAGTGAAATGTAATGCCAACAAAAGTATTGGGAAAGAAGTAAACTCATTTCAAGTGTTTGGCTGTAAATGTTTTACTGATCTTTTGTTTTTTATGGTCACCTACAAGAAAATTCAATAGTCCGTTCCTAAAATCTGAGCTGAGACTGACATTGTGACATAAAAACAGTCAAAGAAAGAACCACTGCTGCAAATCTTACTGGAAACATAACCAGATTTTGCTTCAAGTTGCACTGGAGGAGTTGTGTTTTGGATGGCAATATATATCTTTTATGTCTTGGAGTGATAGTAATTTTACTTTGGATCTATGGTAGGGTAACCTGACAGATAGGAAAATCTCAAAAATGGTACTTTTGCCATAAGCCCACTGACTTAATGGGAGCCACATCCAGCAATTAAGCTAATTTTGAATTAAGGGTTTGCTTACTCTGATATCTTCATGTTACAGTCAAGAAGGTGAGTCCTGAGCAAGGAAATGCCTATTGAAACACAAAATCTAACTTGAGTGCCCTTTGGGACAGATCAAAAGACTCTAGTCTTTCTGAAACTACGGATACTTCCAATTATAGATTTTAAAGACAGAAGAGACTATTTTATATCTTGGTCTTACCAAGGCAGCAGACAGCTCGATCTAGACATCTTTTCATCAAACTCTGCAAAACTGCAGCTTGTGTCAGAGACTGATTTGTAGTATATCAAAATAGCTGCTAAGTGAAATGAATCAGCAGCCCAAACAGTTGATTTTTGCCCTCAGCCTGGGACCATCTATCGTAACTCAATTTCTTTCATTCTAATGGCAAATAACTTGCTCCTTACCCTCTTGGGCCCAAATAAATTGTGGTACAGTGTTCTGAACCGCTTTCGGGTGTAGTTGCAACGATATGCTCCCCCCATCAGGTACTCTATCACCAAGCCAATGTCTATCAGACTTATCCGATAATCGGGAGGCAAGTTTCCCTGCAATGAGAAGAAAGAGGATTGTAGGGGAGGAAAATATGGTTATTACTAGTGTTGTGCAATATACTTTTAAACTATGTTAGAATAAAACAAATTAAAATAGTTAAAAAATGGGAATGTATAATTATGGTGGTTAATTAATTCACCTTAAAATAGATCCAACCGAAACCTGGATATTCTCGCTTGGAAAGAAGACATAAGTTAAATAAGACGGTGAAGAACTTGTTGACAGTAACAGACGACAACGTCAGTACACAGTACTCATGTTCTTCAGCTGGGGACACACGGGACACAACTGCAGGATGGAAAGCAGGAGGGTCAGCGCACTTGGAAGGCCAGGCAGGGCTGCTGAAGGCTGGTCTTGCTAGCGCACCTTGGCTGCACTGTGTGTCCCACATCTCCTGCGCTGGTGTCCCACCGGGCTGCCTCATCACACGTACATTAATGGCTTAAACTCTGCAACTAGGGTGAGGAAAGGATCTCTGATTGATTGTGGCTTTAAAAAAACAAATTTTCTGACTCTCTTTTTGGCTAATACTCTGAGGTTTTGGTCATGGAGAAAAATACGAGCTCAGCAATGTTCTTGCATGATCCTTTCTTGCACTCTTGAAAGATTTTATGACAACTTCTTTATACACAGTAGTATCACTATCTGATTTCCAATAGTGTCAAGGAGCTATTGCCCCATTTACAGCAAGGTGAACTGTGGTGAGGGTCACTAGCAAGATCCTGGAAAAAACTTCAGTAACCTTGATCTCCCATTTCTTTTCCTTTCTTATTCTCTGTTAAAATATACTACGATTTTCCAACCGCTTCATCATGTAGCTTTCATTTCTCATCTAGTCTCTTACATATTTCTTCCTTCCCTTTATTGTCAAGCCTGGAAATGGCACCACTGAGGTTATGAGTTCTGAGATATTGCCTGCAAGAGCAATATGCTGTTCCCTGCAGGAGGAAAGGACTAAGAGAAAATGATTGCCCAAAATCTAAAATTTGTCCTCCTCTCCATACCACCATCTCTGAGTTTTTCAACACTGTTCAGTGAGCAGCTCCACCACAGGAAAGAGGGTAGGCTTCAGCAAGTCGGGAATAGGTTTGCCACATCTAGAGATCTCGTTAAGAACACCACCAAATTTGTGACTCTGTCCTGTATGCCAGTGTGCAAGAGATGGGACCATGCATGGAAGATGGAAAAAGAGGTAAATTATCCTTCCATGAACCGTGAGTGGTTGCCTTGGAAAAAGAGAAAATCAGTCTAGTAAAAAATTAACTTGTATGGTCAACATTGTAGAAGGGTCAGGAAATTGCAATTTTTAGCTTCAAACTTATTCCGTGCACTCTAATAAAATAATCACATTTGCTATAATGATACACAGCACAGATTACAGTTAGCCTGTAGCTCTCTTTATGTGATCATCAAAAGAAGGTTAATAATTCACATAGCACAATTTTTATGACTGCCGCGTCTCTCTGGAAATATCCGTGCGTCTGCCTGGCTTCTCTGCAGATGTGCTGATTAGATTCAGAGCAGAGATGCACTAATGGGGAACAGATGGCACCTGGCCCTTACACAGCCACAGAGGCGATGCAAAGATCCTCCTTCCTCTCTTCCTTCAGCTGGGAACAGCAAAGGCTATTTCCGTCTCTGCTTCCACGGAGCGGAAGAGCTGGTGAGGGTCCTTGCCCATGGGATGGGGTTCGAGGCGATGGGATCAATAACAAGCCAAAGGGGTGGCTGTCACCACCTTTCAGTGGTGTTCCTTGCACCTTTGCGCCCTTTCTACTCTTGGCCAAGCTGATGGTCGGAATCATCCTGCAAACCATATTAGCCTATTTGTACTCAATCATTTGTAGTTTGAATTTTTTAAAGAAAAAACATAAACCAAAAATAAACTCTGCTTTTTTTTTTTTTCTTTCTGTTTTACTCAGAAATGTTCTTCTCTCTCCAGAATGGTTAAAGCAATAAAAATTTTATTAGAACAACGAGGAAAGCACTGACAATGGTGGGAAATGACTAAGCTGCAGTTGCATTTCTTCAGCAAACTCCTGCTGTCACAGGAATAACATTAGACACTAAAACTGGATGCTTTGAAGTTACTGAGTGACAAAGAAATACTTGAGCAACTAAAAAAGCATAGCAGGCAACAGGTATATATGGGGAAATTTGCCTTTCTTGACATAGTTGTTCTGCTTTCTGAGTCTTCATAAGTATATTTAGATGGAAAACTTCCAATAAAATAACTTAAATGAAAGATGTGTCTGAGTGTCTGACTCTCTTAGAAAATGTTGAAATGCTTCACTGAAGAAAACTCAAAAAAGCACAGTATTAAGCACAGTATTATTATACTGCCATACATGTATATCTGATTCTGAACTGCTAACAGACTTGCAGTTGTTTTCCTAAGGCGGCCATAATAAAGCCTTGGACTATCCTTGCGCAGTGTTGTGCACATGCTGAAGTGTTTTCTTTATCAGCAGACATACTCCAACAGTGTTGAGTCATCTTCAAGAACAGCAAAAAATTGAATGGGCTGTTTCAAGTAGAGCCAGGCATGTCAGGAAGGAGAGAGAAGATTTTGGCATAAATTTGGTACCCTGATTAATAGTCAATTAATCTATCAATGCTGAGATAACTTGCCAGTTACTCAGTTATCCAGTATTATTTTTCTGCAGTAACTACCATTTCTTAGGCTGCAACTATTCACTTATAGTATATTTTCACTTCATATATGTTTTTATATTCAATAAATAAAGACCTCTAATTTTGTGATCTTATGAATGAATAATAATAAAAAATTCAGAACAGCAATATAGTACCCACTTGTTACCTGGAAATGTAGAAATCCAGCGGTAGACTCGATCAATGAACTTTTCAAACATATATGACCCAAGAGTGAATTAAGGCACACTCATTACATATCCATTTTTGGAATGAATAAAGAAAAACATCACTCTCTTAATTTCCACAGTTGTTCAACAACTAGTTCAGTAGAAGAGAAAAAAAAATATTTTTGACATAGCCAGTAGAGGGCAACCTCTACTTACAAAAAAAAAAAAAAAAAAAAAAAAAAAAAAACAAAGAAAATTATACTAAATTCTTATACTAAATAAATAAGATAGAAAAAAAAAAAAAAAAAATCAGGCACAGCAGTTGCTGCTGATTTCTGGTTCTGAATGCATCAGATTGTGCATCAAGGGGATAAAGTCTGCACTCGTCATGGGAAACGCTGTAACCCAACTAAGCTACCAGAAATGACACTGTGCAAATGATGCAGGGAGGTCTGGCCTCAGATGCAGCTACCAAACCAGGGGCATTAGGAAATGAGATGAGCACAATTCTCTACATCGGAGTTGTTGAGCAATTTGCCTGGTTAATCGATACAAACAGAGTTTAAGCCTCTGATCAGTGTAAAGCCTTTTAGCGCACTTCTCCATGCGTTTATAATTTGCTTCCTGGAGCTAATCATAAGCAAAGAAGAAACTGAATTGCTGTCTGGAGTGTGGGTGTAAGTTGCCACAGGCAGGATGGTGGCAGGGTGACTTCCTTCCTGTAGCACAAGTCCTCTGCTATGCCAAGGAGTCAGGATAATCTTTCACAGAAAAAGGAAACCTCACAGAGATTTACAGAGGGAGGTCATATAACAGCACAATAGCAGTAAATTAAATAATGTATAATTTGTAAGAAGATTTATTTCGGAATTCACAATGACAAAATAAATGAGTTTTTAAAGCATGCGCTCCTTCGCATAGTGAAGGTTTTAAAATTAGGATGCATGCACAGAAAGTGCAGAATATGCATGTCCTTTAGGTGTTGTGCCTCCAGGTGTGTTGGTGTGACACCTCTAGGTGTCATCCTACACTTTTTCTGCTTATGCTTTGTCATCCTGTAATTAAATCACAGATTTAGGTAACCGGCTTCAAAATGTATATAAACTCAAAAACTTGCCTCAGCACTGAGCTCTGGTTTTCACACATGGTGAGGTACTTAACTGTCAAATAATGCTGTCCATTAAGAAGTTATTTCCATGGAGAGGTTTTGGTTAAACTGGTGTCAGATTTGCTGGCTGATTTATAGCCTGTCTGACAGGTGAGAGCTGCGATGGTTTGCCTGGCAGGTCTATGGCGAGCTGCCAGTTTTCTCCCTGGGACTCATGGGTGTTCCTCATCACTGATAAAGTGAGAAATACCATCACAGAGATGCACTTTCAGATTAAGGTGTTGGAGGGTGGCCCTGCCGTTTATTTTCAACTCTATCCTGATAAGAGTACGCACCCGCTTCACATTGTGCGAGGTACTGAGACTTCACATGTGGGGAGAGGAATGAAAGTAACATTTAAGGGAAATTCGCCATCACCTCTGTGGATAAATAATGTCATTAAATATAAATGTAAATATATTTAATGCCGACTTATGTCAATGTACATCTCTGAATAATGATCCTCATTTTGCCTGTTCTCATACCTTCTTTTCAAATGCTCCTTAAAAAAAAAATCTCTTATTTGGGACTCTTTAACAGTATATAGTTATTATATACCAAGTCAATATTGGTATATAATAAATTGCTTGGCTTTCAAAAGAGGATGCCAGAAAGGTGATACCAGAGGAGAGAAGGATTTCAAAAAGGAGCCTGTTTTCATATAAGAGGACAGATGATATTTGTTTCAAACATTTAAAGGCACATAAATAACTGCACATTTAATAAAAAAAAAATTGGCACTTTAAGAACAGCAGACAGTCTAAATGCACTCTGACTTTGTTCTGCTCTATACAAGGGTATTTATGCATAAGAACAGTTTCATATTCTTCCAGAGACATTTCAAGCTTTCTCATAGTCACTTACTAGATTACATATAAGTGAACAATGATGATGCCATGTAACACACTAAACAGAAACAAAAATATGAGAAGTCCCTAAACATTGCTACTCGTTATTCTATAGGATTATTTCACAGAAAGGTGGTAAAGCCACTCCCCTCCCCTATATACTTTTAGCTCTGCCCAGATGTCACGGACAGATGAGGTCAGCTACAGACCCAGTCTCCTCCCTTGACCCACATATTTACTACATAAGAGATTTTCATTCATTGCTGCTGTTGTAACACCTTTAATACTGAACCCTAGTTAGGGTATTTGATGTCTCCTTCCTGCCACTGTATATTTGTGCATTTCTTTCCTACCCGGATTCAAGACGCTTGAAAAGAACTTGACAAGGGGGCAGAGGAAAGCTGCACTACTTCTTTAGGATGCTTCTGCAGAGGGAAATGCTGACAACGTGCTACACAACACAGAATGAGGAATCATTTCAATGAATGTTTCAATACAGCACAAAGAAAACGGATATTCACAGACTCGGGAGTTAATTAATAACATGGAAATTAGCTCTGAGGTTAGCTGCAGGTATGGAAAAGTACAGATAACAGCATTAATCCACACGGTACGTAAAGCCTACAATTCCGCCAGCAGAAGCACTAATATCGAAGCATCTAGAACCACGGACAAAGCAAACCAAGTAACTTGCTGATTGTGCATTATATGCCAAAACTTTATATTCAGAACATTCAAACAGAGCATTCTGATGTGGCAGGGGAAGCAGAAGGCTCTGACTGAAAGCTCATGCAAAACAGAGACTGTATCTAGCTACCAAAAAGCAACCATGACATTATCTCAAACCTACCGTCTATTGAACTCTTACCTTTTTGACATCCCTGACTAGATGATACAAAGTGTTGGATGGTCCATGCCTCTGAAAAGACAGATGAAGAATAATAAAATAGTTTTGCACTACTCAAACACTGTGCAGGATGTAAATGTTGACATGATTTTCTTGCCTTAGAATTTTAAATATCCAAGTAACTGAGTGCACTTCAGTTATATTATGTTATCCATTATTTTAAAATGAATTATAGAAGTATTATTGTACCCCCATCCCACCTCCCGTTTTTTTTTTTTCTGTCCAAAGCACTTCTGTAACAAAACCACAAGAACTGACATGGAGCAGAATGAGGTGCAGAGACTGGGATGGGGCTGAAGAGGAACCAGCAGGAGACATGCAGCCTTCCCGTGCCCTCATCCCTGGTCTCCTGCTGTCTCATAGCAGCAGAGCTCCTGCAGAGAGGCACACTTGGGATGAGGGCTGCTAGTGACACGTACAGTCTGTAGGTTTACACAGTATTTCTGAATCCCATCTGACAAGCAAATCAGCTGATGGTAATGACTCACACAACTTTATTTACATGTTATATAGAGAATTACTTCCTTTTGGGTTACTTTTTTGACTGATAATTTCAGAGACCTCACAGCAGAGGAGGGTCCTTTGCTGTGCCTGATGATAGGTATGTGAACCTCACCAAAATTGCATAGAGTCCTTTTTCCTACATTTCCTAGACTGTGCTGCAGTTATCAGTGTTTAACTTAATATGTGCCTGTCAGTAAGTGTGACTAGACTTTCATGCAGTTCTTCACATGCAGCTTCAAATTTGTCTATCTTGAATGGCCCTGCATCCCTCTGAGATGCCTCTGCCATTCTCTGTCTAGTTGCTACTTTTCAGCTCATCGCTAAACAGACTGGACCACATTTGTCCCAGTATAGATACTTGGGCGAATCTGACAGTAAGCTTCACTTGTGTTGAAAACTGAGCATTTATTTCTACCCACATTTTCCTATCCTTCAAGGAATATTTAATCCACAAAATCCTTACCTTCTACACCAGGAGAAGCCTAATTTATTTAAAAGTCTCTAAGTATTAACATTACCAAAAGGTTTTGAAAACCCAGGTGTATCAAGTGCATCATCATTATTCCCTTGCATATTGACTTCAAATATAGTAATAGGTTTCTAAGGCTTATCATCTCTTTATAAAAGACATGTCATTTTTTTTCCTGTTGACCTAAGATGGATTCCTGTATTCACTAATTCTGTTCTTACTGTATTTTTACAAATTTGCTATAAGCATCACTCATGCTGGTCTATAGTTTTCCAGGCACTCTCAGGGTTCATTTTAAATTTGCCACTTTTTATTTAGCTTTTTAGTCCTTAATACGAAAGTTATAATGGATGAAGTATGTCATACAGCAGCATTGGTAGTTTAGGAATTTCACAGACAAGGTATTTTTGAATTTCTGCAGGAATCATTTCCAATGATTTCTATAGTTCACATAATAAATTTCCTCTAAAATGTTTTCTTTTGGTTGTAGAACTGAAGACCTTCCCCAAAGTTTTTCCACGTAAAAATGGTTTTAGAACAAGAATGACACTGCTTACCTCTGTAGTGGGAAAACTCCTAGGCTTTCCTTTCTAAATATATATATGCTAGTACAGGCAGGCAATGTTCAAGCCAATCAACAGCTAGAAAGCTCTTGCTCTAGGTTAGCATAGGTAACAGTTGCTCTGTATTTCGCACAAGTTTAAAAAATTCTTCTTGCATTCAATATTTTTGAAAGACTGACTTCTGGTCACCATCAGTAGGAACATTTCTGGATAACAGCCTGCAGTGTGGCAGATAATGATGAAAGTGCCTGGAAAAGTTATCGGCAATTTTGAAAAGCCTTGTGCACACAACCAATTTCCAAGAGGCAGACATAAGAGCTAAATGGTTCTTGAATTTTTTTTCCATACCACTCGACCAATTCTGACTTCTTGCTTTCTCCTCTTAGGCAGTTATGATATAAAAGTTGGCATGGAGAGCTGAGAAGAAGTGTTTTGGACCTGCACAGGGAGGTCCTTCACTCCAGTGTTACTTAGGCCTCCTGAAGTTACCAGATTTTACCTTTAAAACCAGGCTGTCTTTCCCATAAGGTTGTTTTACTTTGTTTTCTGGTGTCTGAGTTTGATTAACAATTTTTTTTTTCCTGAAACCATAGAGAGTCCCAGGAGTTATATCTGACTATAATTAAAGGTACTAACTTGCTGGTTACTGTCTTTCAGTCAGTGCAGTCTGCCTACATCTAAGGTCTATCTTATCACGCAATGACCAGAAATCAGCCGGCTGTATGTGGGTTTTAATTTATGCATCACAAATTACATACAGGGAGATTAAGTGGATGAGTCACAGAAACCTCCATAACAGGAGACACAAAGCTAACAGACGATGTAGACTTCTGATATGGAAAATTTCCCTAGCAGATGTTGGCTCCTTTGTGCATCATCGTGTTGTTACAATATGGGTGGAAGCTAAAACAATGAATATAGAGATAGAAAATTTGCCTTAGGTTGGCCCTACCGTATTGTACAACTCCTCTAGCCGGGAGATGGTGAGAAAACGATGCATGCTTACTCCATTCTCTATGAGTAATTTCACAAAATCCACTCTGTCCAGCACCAGTGCATCCAACATTGCTTGCTCAAGGGAGCCCACCTGCAAAGCAAGTGTTTAATTCAGGGTATGTTCCTGAGGGTTGTTTCCAGCTGGTTCTGTCACCCTGGCATGGGTAGGGGCTCCTGTCAGAATCCTGAGTGTTGCTTTGTTAAGCTTCAAATGGGATAATCACAGATTTAGTTTGAATTGGTTTCTCTGATTCACAGAAAAATTACTGTCAGTGTTAAAATTAGCATACTATCGGAAATCCAGGTTAGCACCAGGGAACTGAAAACTAGGAAACTGGTGACCACACCTCTGTTCTATCCAGCATCTGATTATTGCTTTCCAGACAAATTTTCTATTTATATTGCATATATTTATCATATATGCACACACTGACTTTAATCCAATACTTATGAGATTTCCCCTTAGTTTACAGTAGAAACTCAAGAAAAATTGGAAAGTCAGAAAAGCAAAACAGTTTCACAAACAGCATTTATCTTGCAAAATGATTGCACACTGCAGTATTTACAAAAATTGTCACTGTGATGTGGTGATAGTGATAGCAGTTTAGTATCATCTGAATAACTGCTGCTGAGTGTTGTTACATGCCTGTGCCTGCTACTGAAGGCATCAGAAATAATCATGTATGTTCTATAGCTGAAAAGACATAGATCTTTTAAAAACCTAGATTTTAGGGGTAGCAAGCTCCAGAAACAATATTTAAAATAAACATAGGAATTTTCCTATGCTGCATCCCTTCCTTGGGGAGATATAAACACTCATATAATGATGGGGCTAGCACATCACTTTTTAGTGTGTGACAAGGCCATAACACGTGTGAGAACGGTGACCAACAAAACCCTCTGAATGAAGGTGTGGGAGGCTTCAAAGGTCCGTGCAGTATAGATCTCTTTGGTCATACTGGGTAACTTGCTCCTGATTTAAAAACTGCAGCATGAGAGGGGGCTGTGGTATGGGGCTACTGCCGCACAGCCCCACATGGGGCTCATTATGTGTGTTCAACATATCCTAACAGCCTTCCAGTGAAGGGAGCCTTCCTGCATTTTTAACACATATAGCTGAAGTAAGCTTCACCTTTCCTTTCATTTATAACCTTGGCTTATTTTACCACGGCTTGGTACAGACACTTATTTTTCTCAATGATTAAAATAATTTTTTTTAAGTGCTTGGTGTGCTCTTTCCTATCTGTCTGAAAATATGGTCTTTCAGCACTAAGGCATCGCTAGGTGTCACCATTTCCTTGCGCAAGGGGACATTTCAGCCTGTTTGGAGCCACGCCTGCCTTCGGTGCCTGTACATGGGAATTCTGTGTTGGACTAAGAACATGACTCAGTATATTTTAAACCCGCACAAAATTTGTTCAAAACCACCACCAAAAAAAAAAAAAAAAAAAAAAAAAAGTAAAAAGCATTTAACGTTGCATGGGGTTTTCAGCAGAAGATGCTGTGTATATACTGTACCGGCCACTGTTGCCCATAAATAAAGATCTGGCTGCGGGCGATGTCTACTCTGTTCCAGGCTAACGCCAGGCTCAGCTGGTCAGGAGCAGATGCATTAGCGCCTATGTATACAGAGAGGGGTGAACAGGAGAGAGGAGGAGAAAATAAAGCAAGACATACTTCAGATTCAGTCAGTAGTCCACCATAATAATCCTTCTTAGAGCTCTCACAGATGTCCATGTCCTTTCTGCAAGTAATCTCAAATTAAAACAAGCCCAAACCTTCTGTTGCCCCTGTAATAAAGTACTGATTCTTGAAGCTGAATCTATGGTTTTCAAATTGTCTCACTGACATTAATAACTGCTTTACAGTGCTCCAGAAAAGACAGGTATTATAACTGGCAGATTCATTTGCTGTGGAGTGTTCTGGTATCCCTGTATTCAAAGAGGAAGCAGAAATAGAGTCCAAGAGTACTCCTGCTCCAGTTGCAGCAAGATACATATGTGCACACATTTACTTATATGCATATATGCATACCTGCACACACGCATACACACAGAGATATGTGCATAAAAAACAAAATCCCATGAGCTCCCATATTAAAATAACCATGCATTTTACACTATCATCTTTTATGCATTCCTGCTTGATGAAGGAGATCTCTAGGCTAGCATAGGGATTTCTCTTCCACCTGTTTGCGCTTAGGGGACTTGGTAGAACATGTTTCCCCTTGAACATGTGATATTCACATAACCAAACATGGCACAGAGTGGGTGTCAAAGTGTAATATAATATATCTAAATTAAACAAACAAACAAACAAAACCAATGCAGATGACAGGAGGGGTTTGGAACTATTTGTTTTTGTTTTTCACTTTAGTTTAAATGGACACTGTGGGAAACTAGTGCCCTGCTGTGCTTTTTTATTTTTCACTGTGAGTTTCATGGTTATTAGCCGATTTATAATAATAAAATGACATTTGCTGATGTTTGCACTTTGGTGTCACAGGGAGAATTGACCTGAATGAGCTGATCAACAAAATAAGTAAAATGACCTTTGACTTTTAACTATATGCTTACAGAGATTAGATAACTCTACAAAGGCTCTAACTGCCACTTTTTTTCTAGTCTTAGTATATTTTTATACTGAAAAATGGTCCTCATGGAGTGAACACAAATAAGAACTTTATATTACCTGGAAAGTGTTTTGTTTGCATTTCAGCAATATCCCATTAATACAAGAAATAACCAAACGTGAGGGGGGTTGTTTTTGGAGACTGTTTCATTTCTGCGGTGGAGTAGGCCTTCCGAAGTTGGCGCCACCAACCCCTCACTGACCTAACTCAATAAGAAGAACCCAGAAAGTGACTCTTCACAGAATCACAGAATGTTGGTTGGAAAGGACCTCTAGAGATCATCTAGTCCAACCCCCTGCTCCAGCAGGGACACCCAGAGCACGTGGCACAGGGCGGCATCCAGGAGGGTTTGGAAGATCTCCAGAGAAGGAGACTCCACAAGGAGCCTCTCTGGGCAGCCTGTGCCAGGGCTCTGGCACCCTCACAGGAAAGAAGTGCTTCCTCACATGGAGGTGGAACTTCTTGTGTTTTAACTGGTACCCATTATCCCTTGCCCTGTCACTGGCCACCACTGAGAAGAGTGCAAAGGTCCTCATTACATCCTCCCCTCAGGTATTTGTACATATTGATCAGATCTCCTCTCAGCCTTCTCTTCTCTAGGCTGAACAAGCCCAGCTCGCTTATTCTTTCCTCATAAGACAGAGCTCCAGTTCCTTAATCATCTTTGTTACTCTATGCTAGGCTCTTGTGAGGATTCATTTTACCCATGAGCACCACTGTAATGCACTGAAATCAATATATTCAGGAAAGGTTAAAAATAAAAGACAGAATAAATAACCTACTGTTCCTACCAGCTCAAATCAGAGGATGTAATGTATACATAATATTTACCCAATATTCTACTGTCTGGCACAACATATGATATGTTCCTTGAAGGAATGTGCTAGTCAATATGATTAATATCCACTGTGTGGTTCTTCCTTCCCTTCATCTGCTGATAGAAAACAAAAAATCTTCTTGGGATGTAATGCATGGTTTCAGTAGGATTTTATTTCAGGGTAGATCTTGTTAAATATGGATACATGCTAGACAAGGGAAGCTGAATGAGCAAGGAGGATAACTGTGAGAAGTGTTAGCTGTTGTTTTTAACTTAGGTTCTTCTTGGGCTGGCCTCCAGAAAGAGCTCTGGATGAACTCAGATCTTGCACAGATTCATCTGGTAAAGATTACATGCATATCGGATAATATCTCCAGTACTCCAGACCAAAAATGTAATATACTTTGATGATAAAGCCTAGGACCATCAACTTGACCCTAAATCCTAAGTGAGCCAGGGTATAGGTCAGAAAATAGGTACTGTACCCTCGCAGAATCCCATGTTATGAAGAAGATGCACTGCAGGTTTTATAAAGTGACGGAGTTTTCCTGTGACCAAGATAAAACCTCTGATGGACTCTCTAGGGAGAGTTAGTGGACAGGAATCTGAAAAGCTGAACTGACACAACAGTGATTTATCTAAAACATTGCTGGAAACTCCAGAAGACTCAATTCCATAACACTTTTAAACATCTCAATGCTTTGTTGGAGAATCGTTTAAACAATTAGATAAGGAAAAATAGCAAAGCGGTTTTTTTTTTTTTCCTGTGCATTTCAGTATGTCTTATGTTGCCTTACACTTCTTAGATTACAAGCTTTGGAAAAAGAACCGTATTTCCATGAATTTTGCTACATGCACCATCCTGGTGTTTTGTAAATCAATTGGCAGTAACAAAACCAATAGCAGCAACTATGGGGGCAGTTACCAGACATCTGGCCTAACTCAGAAACATACTTGACTGAGCTAAGTCTAGTCCTTCTGTGTCAGGGATTTCATGGTTGACAGACCATCACACTGTGTCTTCCAGGACCATCTGATACTACATGATGGCTGTTCAGCGAGCATGAATCATGATTTATTCACAAACTGGAAACTGTACAGAGATATCAGGTTTGCGTTAGCCTAACACTGCTCATCTTAGAGGACTACATGGCATTAATATTATAATAAGCATATAGCACAGAGCATTTCTTTTCCAAATATTAGCTTTTGCAATTGGAAGGCTTCTGCAACACCATCTGAAACATGACTGGTGCTGCTAGTAAGCTGCACACATTGCAATAGCCCTATGAACTAGGATCTTTGATGGCTCTTCAAAAGAATGATATTTTAACACATTGCAATATGTTGCTTTCAGCTTCCCTGTCATATGTTTTCTGCTCAATTAGAAGCTGCAAAAGGACAAAATCCGTTATTGTTTCAGTTCCAACTGTTCAAATTAAGACAGTACACACAGTTAAAGTGTATAAATAAACGTACTTGCTATAAAAGCATGCATTTGGAAAATAACTTTGCACTTTTGCATGTCACTTACTTAAAATTAAGAAAAGAAAAGGATTTTACGAGCCATATGCTGTTGTGACATCCATGCAATATAAATTGATAACTAGTTTGGATGCCATTCCCTGGCTTATTCGAAATCACTTCCAAGAAAGGTATAGCTGCAGACAAGATTAAGCAAGTGGTTCATGAAAACAAACACAGAAATAATCACTTCTGCTTGATGTAGGGTTTGTGGTTTGCGGAGTATCATCTGGGACAAGAGAGTCCTTGCACTGGCATTGTGCCTGGTTCCAGATTAAAAACCAATAGCACTCAGCAAATCTTACACAGTAAGCAGGAAATGATACTCTGTGCTTCCCAGACCTTGCCCGCAACCTATTCTGTGGTCACATCACTTATGCCAGAGTGGGATTAGTAACTAGCTTTTATTTATTTTTACTATTATTTTTAAGGAAGATCCTAGTCAGAGAGATTATGAAAAAGTAACCAATAATCACACAATGGTTTCATTCTTTCCTCTGCCCTGTTTTCACACAATTCAGAAGAGGTGAAAGAGAACAATTTGTTCCTAAATCTAAACACTCGCTCATCAATAGATCTGCTCTTCATAGCTACCTACAAGTTTAGACAAAATTAGACAAATGTTTCAGCACTGCTACTTATAGTTCCTTTCAGGCTGGGCCAGAAGCTATGTCCATGCATAAGGACAACACACTTGTATCAGACAAGAGTTTTCATCTCTTCATGCCAATTAAGAAGTCATATGCATTTTCACTCCCTGTACTCACAAAATGCAGGTTAGCAGGATCTAAAGTAGCATCTGATGAACCTAATCTTTTTGGAGTATCTTCATAATCAGAAAGGGATGAGAAACAGAGAAGATAATAAGCAAGACACAAACACTCCCATCAGCAAATTACAGAATCATGAAGGTCAGGAAAGCTTGAAAGGAGACGTCAACATTACTTACATAGGTTCAGACTCCTAAGATGTCAGAGGTTCACTATAATGTCTTATACTACCTTTGAAGAAGGAAGGTCATTTCATTTACTAAGGAAAAGCCAGGATTAATGAGGCACTTGCAAAATGTTTGCCCTGCGTCAGAAAGGATTATTGCAGAACACATGTCGATCCAGACTGCAGACTTGGTACAGCTGCTCATGCAAATACAGCAGAAGAACTCCCTAAATAGAGAACAATCCACCTCTATGATTTATTTTCCTTAGCTGACAAGAAGATTGTTTTCCAGGTGGTTAAAAACCCTGAAGAATCTATATTGGGATTCAAAGGTTGGAAATATACTTGCAAAAAGTGGAATGACAGCTCTAAGTAGAAAATCTGTATCTTAGCAATAAGAATCACCATCATCAATCCCACTGAGTGCTTCAAAAGCAAGTGTTAAGTCACCGCAGGCTGAGGATAACGCAGTATCCACTGGCATTACAGAATAAAGATATTTCAGGCCTGTAACCCAGGATGTCCCGCAGGGGTCAGTACTGGGCCCGGTGCTGTTTAACCCGGTGCTGTTCATCAGTGACTCGGTGAGGGCACAGAGCGCACCCTGAGGAAGTTTACTTTACTTTTACTTTATTGCAACACTCCCGAGGGCTGTGCTGCCATTCAGAGGGACCTGGACAGGATGGAGCATGGGCAGAGAGGAACCTCATGAGGTTCAACAAGGACAAGTGCAGGGTCCTGCCCCTGGGCAGGAATAACCCCAGGCACCAGGACAGATTAGGGGCTGACCTGCTGGAAAGCAGCTCCGCGGAGAGGGATTTGGGAGTCCTGGTTGACAACAGGTTAACCCTGAGGCAGCAGTGTGCCCTCGTGGCCAAGAAGGCCCATGGGCTCCTGGCTGCATGAGGAGGAGCGTTGCCAGCAGGTGGAGGGAGGGGATCCTGCCCCTCTGCTCAGCTCTGGTGAGGCCGCACCTGGAGTATTGGGGGCAGCTCTGGGCTCCCCAGGGCAAGAGCGGAGAGCCACGAAGGTGATTAAGGGACAAAGGGATTAAGGGGCTATCTTATGAAGACAGACTACGTGAGCTGGGCCTGTTTAGCTGGAGAAGATTGAGAGGGGATCTGATCAATATGTGTAAGTACCTGAGGGGAGAGTGTAGGGAGGATGGGGCCAAACTCTTCTCCGTGGTGGCCAGTGACAGGACAAGGGGTAATGGGTACAGGTTGACACACAGGAAGTTCCATCTCCACATGAGGAAGCACTTCTTTTCTGTGAGGGTGACAGAGCCCGGGCACAGGCTGCCCAGAGAGGCTCCTTGTGGAGTCTCCTTCTCTGGAGATCTTCCAGACCCGCCTGGATGCCGCCTGTGCTCTGAGTGTCCCTGCTGGAGCAGGGGCTTGGACTAGAGGGTCTCTAGAGGTCCCTTCCAACCTCAACCATCCTGTGATTCTGTAAAGATCACAATGAAATTTGCAATTAAAATATCTGGTCAGGATGAGGATGGAAAAGAGAAATGTAGGGTTGGGTGTGATTCTGGTTTCTAGCTTTGAATTAATTTCTTCATTCTTTCCAAAATGCCTTGATGTTTAGCTATTCAGTCGTCTGAAACTTGCTACACAAGGGTAGCAACAGCCATGTTATCTACAGAACAAACAGCTGGCACCTTTATCAAAATGAGTAAAGGCAGGGAGCAAGCCACAGTAGAAAAAATTAAAGAAACAGAAGCTACCAGAAGAAAATAATACCAATACCAATAATAATTAGTTATCAATTTGTAATCATGTTTTTAAAGTGGACAGTAATTGCTTATTCCTCCTGTTCAGACTTTTGTTTTAAAACAGCTTTTATGCAATGAGACTAAAAACTTTGTTAAAAGTAAAATACATTTTTGCTTAGGAAGGTGAAAGTAGCTCTGGCTTTTTGCTTTTGTTTTCATTTAGCTTCTGTCAGCCTGCACAGAAAGAAAACAAGGAAAAAAACGAAGCCCCAGAAAAAGTCAAGCATGGTTCCCATCAGCTTTTGAATACTCAGCCCTACTACTAAATTTTATATGACTAAAACTGAAGTCTGTCCCCTGGCCATAAGCATCCTCTTTGTCAGATATGGAGGTGAATAGCTTGAGGACGACAACCAAAGTGTTTCATGGAACATAATTTTCCTTAGTTACCTTCTGAAGTCCATTTCCTAATGGTTCTCAGAAATCTACTTCAAAACTGTTTGAAGTGTTGAACTGTTCGAAACTGTTTCTTACTCTGTTTTTAAAGTCAATATAGCCTGTGATATGAAACACCATGAAGTTCTATCAAACAAGATGCATTTTCTGATTTACAAGCCATTTTTAGTGCCCAGGCCACTTATGAAAATTCCCATTTGGGGAAATACCCTGTAAATGGAAGGCTAGACCCTGCACGCTTTTGCTTGGGGGAGCTGTGCTTTATCAGGAAAGTACATGTGCTTCATGCCTTCAGAACATCACCTCTTTCCATATTTACAAGCAGATATTAAATTGCCTGATAACATTAAATGGTGGAGAGAATCAAACTTAATTGCCTAAGAGTGTGCAAGAGCATGGCCTATAATGAACTGTAATTTGAAAATATTTTAAGAACAGTAGATTTATCATGAGTCAATTTTTAAAACCATATATATAACATGTAAGCAAATCTCAAGAGTTAAGGTTATAACCACTATCAAGTCTATAGTCCAGTTCTTAACTCTGTCTATCTGCTGCGAAGGGAAAAATTCCATCCTACACTCTCTGAGTAGAATTAGAAATAAAGGCATTTTTCTTTTGCTGTAGTGTCAGTTTAATTCAAAAGGAGATAACCACTTTCTGGAGCTTCTACTAGCCATGAAGACAATTTCAATTCCAGAAAGCTCTTTGGCTGTCTATTCATGACCACTAATTTCTAAAGTATGTGTGTGGGGGAACAGCATTAAATTAGGCAGGTCAGGTGGTCTGAAGGTCTGCCAATCGTATGGTGTGTACGAATCACTAACCAGGATGGTTGCTGCAAACTACTTCTTGAATTCACATGCTCTGAAAAATGAAATATGCCTCTGTTTTAAAGTCAGAAAGGAACACAGAACAACAATATTTCTCATTTCCTGACCACTGATGTTTCTTCTGACACACTAGGAATTGTGGGTGGAAAATAAAGAACCAGACAGGAAAAAACAGTAGCTAAATAAACATAAGAGAACCATCTAGATTTTTATAAAGAGTTGGAGCAAAAAAATATACTTCACTTTCACGGTAAAAATTTGCTACCTCGATACGGTATATATTGTCAATAAATGCAAGTTCCAGTACAGCAGAGACATGGAGTTAATCCATTTGGATTGTTGCAGGCTCACTGTGAAGTGAAACTCTATTACCTTTCAGTAATGCTGTGAGGATAGCTAAATCAATATCCTGGTGTCCTTCTGATCCCATGCGAAATACTGTGATCTGAAATGTTAAAAGATAATATTATTATTGAAATAATGTTCTTTTTTTTTTTTTTTTTTTAACAGAAATGAAACCAGGGCAGCATTTTATTCATCTCAAAATGTCATGATTGTTGCAAGATAATTATCTTATTCTAGTTGTTCCATGGGAAGCTTATTAGATAGGATTAACACACAGTACTTTTTCTGAGATAAAATTCCAAAGAAATGGTATTAATGAGCATCTAAAAGAACAGTCTCTAGTAATACTTACAGGATGAAATCAGAGATGAAAGGCTGTTCTTGTATAGAGTAACAGTAGATTTTGCATGTCCAATACATTACTCCAGTAGAGTTAACCCAGGATAAATTAGGTGCATTGTAGGATATGGGCTTAGTTTATAGACTAAGGCATTGAAAAATGTTTTCCAGATAAGCTAGCAACCTACTGAACCATGTGATTTTATACAGCAGAAAAGTTTGCTGACTAATCCCAGGGCGGTGTCCTTCGTGCACATGTACTCAGTGACCTAGCACTGCAATACATAAATCTGAGAGGCAGCGAGGCAAAGTATGCAGTTCATAAGGAAGGAAAATGAATACGGTGGGGCTGCTCTTTCCTTGCAGCTTAACCCCTGTCAGGGCTGTGGTGAGTTGCACAGCAGTGTAAATCCTCCTGCTCTGTTCGCTACTGTGGCAGTAGCTGCTCTTGGGCTCCTGCTTCTTCTGCAGCAACAGTGACTGCAGCCTTTTATCAGTTCTTTTTCTGACTAATGAAGACCGTGGTTCCAGTTTGATCTAAACATTTTGATCTATTAACTTTCTTTTTCTTTTTCTTTTTTCTCCCTTGTGTTCCTGTTTTCCTGCCTCCAAAGAGCAACAGCCTTTGGTAGCCTGGTTACTCGGCAGCCGGTTACTCAGCCCCGGCACCTCAATGGCCTCTGTGCTAATTCAAAGTAACCCCAAACACTTTGTTACTTAAACAGTGCACTCTGAGGGTGCAGTGAAATATAACTACAAAGAAACTTAAAGAAAAGAAATATTTAAAAACAGGCAGAGATGAGGATACAATATCAGACCCAACTTACCAGAACATTTGAATTTAAATATGGATTTAAAAACACTGAAGAATTTAGACCTCCTTCCGTAACTTTTCAAACAGTAACAGCCCAAACTGCTTTTGCTTTTAGAGAGTGTTGTCAGACCACACCTTGGATTTCACAAAAAAGCCTGAGATACTACCATTCTACAATTAATTTCCTGATCTGCATTTTTTTTTTCTGCTAAAGTTGCAAAAAGATTGCACTGAGTCAAACCAGAGTTATCATCATTTTGAGTGTTTTGCCCAAGACTGAATTAGGGATAGAATTTTAGACAGAACCGAGGCAAAATCTCACAGTGATCCACTTCAAAAAGCTGGAAGCTTAGTAAGAGACTCAAGTGCCTCTACACTCTAATTAGGCAAGGAGAAAGCTATCTCACACATCTCTGCTGATAATAATTCCGTTCTGAAACGCAGCAGTTCTCTAGCTGTAGTCTTGTTGCCTCGTACTTTTGCCAAATGTATTGGTGTTTCCTCTACCAGGTCTTTAGAGATATCTGCATACACATATATCTATCACAACATTTACTTAGTGACTAAAGGATACCATCTGAATAGTCACGTCTCTGCAGAACTAATTTTGGAAGATGAGGCTGTCATATTGCAGCATGTTAACTGCTTAACCATTTGGATCATTATCACGTCTGTTTCATTGTTATCAAATCAAGTAGCTGCAGCTTCTGTTTTCCTATAGTCACAATTCATACTTAAGGGACAAAAAACCTGCATTGAGTAGTATCATCTCTGCTATGTTTTGTGTCACAGAGGAGCAGCACATGTGGACTCCTGAGATCTCAGGCAAATCTTGAATGTTTCTCTAATACAGCTTTATACCAAGTTGCTGTAGTGTTTTAATACTGCCACATATCCTTGTACAATCCTGTGTGAGGGTGACACAGAAGTGTACAAAAATTGTTGTTAGATGAGATACTGATGTCTTATGCTGAAGACTCTCTTAACCTTGGCAGAAAGAATTAATTTTATGTCTTTGATTTTTAAGTTATGAAGAGATAGCAAATATTCCTAAAATATGTATTCACTTCTTTATTTAAGCATTGTTCATGTCAGCATACCAGTTCTACCAGCATTCTTTAATTCTCACATTGGGAAGAACAAGGACATAGAGGCACATCCTGAAGTACTTAGGAAAAGTTCAGTATTTTCTGGTCCCTTAAAAATCAATCTGCAAGTCTTGCTACAGGCCTGTTTTTTTCCCTGGTGCTCTCATTCCCTCAGTTAATAGATAAGAATTTTAGAATTCATACAATGTTTTGTTTTTCTGCAATATCCTTATCTAGTTTTTAAAATCCATAATAAAGCTGACATTTTCCTAGATGCTGTTCTTATGTATTCTGGTGAGTAAAACACTGCAGAACATTGAGAAACAGAGCATTGATGCTTTTAAAATACAACACTAACTTGAGTCTTGTTGTAAAAGGTTACAGCTCCTACTCCTGTAGCATACATAAAGCTATTGTGCGAAGGGTAAATGTCTGGGTGCAAAAAACTATTTCCAGCTTCCTCTAACTGGATAAGCATATCTGTTACTGGAAAGGGAAAATAGCAGGAAATTACAAACTAACAAACCCTTCTCACAATTTATCCCTGAAAGTAATAAGCTTTTTTTTACTCAATTAAAGGAAGAAAAGTAGCACAGACCTTAAGGACTATCTGTTTTTTACAAAATCTACCTGTGTTTAAATACACTGTTTTCCTATTTAAGAGTGTTGTAGAGTCCTAGTTTCTTTACAACTTCTCTGGAAAAAAAAATAGGGCAAATATCTGTAATGCAGGCCATTGACTTACAAAACATAAACCACAATAAGTTGATAAAATATTTTGAAAAGCAATACATGCTTAAGACTCACTTACCCTGGACAAAGAAATCAAGGATACAGAGAGAGTTGCAGCATTCACCAGACTAGAATTAACATTCCACATTGTGGGGAAAAAGGAAATATTAAACTGAATAGTTTTCTTTATGCTGATCTGATTCAAACTGATGTTTTATTCTATTTTTCTGAGCATGATGAAATTTTATTAGAGTGTAAATGTACCAATTTGCTTACTCAGCTGTTCTCTGAATCTAAAAAACAACTAACTTCTAAGAAGGAAAAAAATCCAAAAATGAAGTACTTTTTGTTTTTCCAAAAGGTATTGGGCTACATGATGTTTTCCACGTGGCTAGTAATTTAAATGCTGAACTAAATTATCTGAACTCGCTAAACAATTTTTTTAAAAGAGCTGCTCATCCACCATCATCTTGGGGGATTTTGCAGTTGCTCATTTTTTTTTTCATTTCCTCTTTTTCTTTCATATTATTTATTGATTCAAAATGACTTGCAGATAACTGCCTGAGGCATCTCAAAGAACAAGTATGGCTTCCTAGTGCACTATTAGTTTTTTATTTTTTTTCTATTCTTGACAAACACAGTTAAAGCTGATGTTAATACCATTTAAAAATACAAAACTATATTCTCTTCACTAAAGAGAGGGTTAAAACTGGAATGAAAACACTGCCAGAACCTTAACAGGCAAGCTAAAATGCTTTCAAATGACCACCAAGTGTTACACTAAGGAGCTGCAAAAGCAGCAGTAATAGGTATCCAGATTGTTGCTATATCTACTGAAAGGCTTCCTTTTCATATGCCCATCACTAAGTGCAAAGTGCATCAGCTATTTCAATGCAGAATATTCACATTTATGTACCTTTATATTAGTGGGAGGCTGGATATGACACTTACATGAGAAAGAAGAGACCTTTCTGCACAGGATCAGCTGGTTGGATGAGGAGATGGAGTAGTGGTAGCAGGGAGGACCAGTCAGAGGAGCTCTGCCCTAGTGAGATGGATGGATGAGGGACATCCCCTAGCCAAATTCTTGTATGAGTTTTCCTGGTAAAAATGGAGGGAATGCAGCATACAGAACTGCTGCTCATTTGCCTCCACAAAACCTGCCTCCCGGATAGGGCTTATCTTTAAAAATGGGAAAAGAGAGAGAGAAAAAAAAATCTAAAAAAGCCTCCCCTCCAAATCATGGCAAATTTTACTGAAAGATCTCAATGTAAATGCAATTAACTTCCAGAAAAACAATAACAACAACAACAAAAACACCAACTAGTTGTGTTCTAATTCTTCTGAGGAAAATGTGCTAAGAAATTGCTGAAGAACAGACCTCCGTAACCACAATGATTGCAGCATGTTGCTCTTCTCGCCAGCAATAATTACAGTCCAGCAGGACAGAAACATAATTTTCAGGCAAGGCAGCTAGCAAGCAAGTAAAAAACAGAGAGGAAGGAAAAAACAAACAGCAGGATAGAAAGTAAATGGGGAGGTGGTGGTAAGAGATTATCTGACCTTAGGCTTTTTATTGAAAGCACTCATTTTAAAACAGCTCTGCTTTCTTTTTAGCACCAGTTCCTTCTTGCTTAGCAGATATCTTTTTCCTTCCCTTTCCCTTTTCTCTATGTAATCTATGTCTCAGCAGGGTGGATTTAGCCCAACAGGTTGCATTTTGTTGTTTGCCTCCCTTCACAGTGACACTGCATTTCAAGTCTATAGACAAAATCAGGTAATACTCTTCTACCTCAGAATAGTATATACCAACAAAACATTCAGAAATTTGTTCTTTGTGAGGCAAACACACTACACTGGAACTTAGAAACTTAGTTCTGCTTGCAAGAAAAGGCAGAGTTACCTTGGAAATACAAATTATGGCTGAACATATACAGATGTGCAGGAGACGCATGCTTAATAGGAGCTGCTGAATCAAAGGACTACCTAAGATCAGATAATCAAAAACTGAGGAGTTTCTTCAAGCAAAAAGCAAATGAAATTGTAGAAGAGACAACCCCACCAATGGTATAAGTATTCAGATATGCAGTGGGTTAGGGAGAAGGCTATAATAATTTAAACATAAATTTTCGGAATTCTTACAGCTTGTTCCCCTGCCTGGCTCAATAGTAACTGGTCACTTTCCTGCCGCTTACTAATCTGGATGACACGGAGCTATCGTGTGTGGAGAGGACAGGACTGTGTGGACTGCTCTATGTGGAGGTCAGTCCTATGATGAGCAAGTCACAGAGACCCATAGAACATTCCTTGACACAAAATCCTGCTCATTTTGCCTTGTAAGATTTTCATTTTAACACAGCTGAGCCACCATTTGATATATTCAGACTTATCTGAATATATAAGTGACCACACTTTCAGCAGTGTCAGCAACTACACTCGAATTTCTTTGTGTACTGCAGGGACAATACTGACTTTATCCCTAGAAAGATAAGCAAGATAAGCATGGCAAGGCCATAGCTTAGTGATATCTATAGCATCTATACCATGCTATGGCCCTGCCATGCTTATCTTGCTTATCTTTCTAGGGGTAAAGTAATATAGATATCACTAAGTGATATCTATAAGGAGTGTATCTCCTCCAAATTACAACATGGGAATTCATTTGAAAAAAATGTTTGGAAATAGTTTATAACAGTCTTTAATGAGATTAATTACAGGGCATAAGGTTTCCTCCCAACTATTAGTATACTTATGTCCTCTTTTAGTGCCTTTTCTAGCCCAAGGTGAATCCTTCCCTCTCATCACTCTGTTTTTTTTTTTTTGCTTTGGATCTTATTCTGAAAACTTCCCAGAGGCAGAAAAGCTTCTTCCACACAGAGACAGTGTGAGGACTCATGACTGAATGTGAATTGCTGTGCGGTACGAGGCTGTGCTTCAGATTCTCCAATATTCTATCACATACTAACACCTTTTTTTTTTTTTTAAATTAAAGTTAAACCCCAAATACTTCACAGTGAGAAGAAGCAGCTGAAATATATTAAGATTTTTAGCTGGCATATATCTGAAGAGAGATAAAATGATGCCAGATTGGTAGGGAAAATTCTGTGACCTGCTGCACTGAAGAGCATCTTGTTCTCTGCCATGAAGGATATAGATAGAGAAGGAGAGTTATTCCCTATACTTCAGATTGACTGTGTCTGCTGGCTATACAAGGGATAACTGAAGATACAATAAAAATGGTGTAGCAGTGAGTAGAGCAGAAAAAGCAGCCATCACTCTCTCCATATGCTCTATTCATGGCATCCTAAGAATGGTGCAAGTTATGTGTGATTTTAGGGCTGGGACCATTTTCATCATAATTTCATTATGATTTTAGAGAGGAAGAAGTGGTGGTACAACTTTCACTCAAAGTGATTTTTTTTGCTGTCCCTCAAATTTCTGAATATCTTTAAATATCACTTCTCATAAAGAAAAAAAAAAAAACAAAACGTAAATGCCTCATAGTTACATGAGTCCAAAATAAACATCTCTCTTTTCTACAGAGAAGCAGGCAAAGTTGTAAACAAATCCAGAAACTATTCTGAGTGCATGAATTCAACAAAATAGGCAAATTGTTCTGGAGTACATTTTAACACTAATAATTTAGCTTGGCCTAACTGAATATTTCAGAAGCAAATTCTCTTAAAAGGAAAAACAGATTTTAGTAAAGCAAACCATTAAAATAGGTCATTTTTCTAAAGCCTCAAAAAGCCCCCTAAAATAGGAGGGGTAACACCTTCTTCTTTTCGGTAAATAATCCTGTTCAATGTAGCATAACAAAGATCAATGTGAGCATGTGAGTAGCTGGAAAATACTGGAGAAAAAAAAGAGATGATCAGATAAGGAGAAATTCAGGACTGGAAGATTGGAGAGGGGAAAGTTTATGGAAAAATTAAATGAAGTGGTTGGTGTGTTGTTCTGAGAATTCCAGATGGGGAAAGTGGAGGGAGCAGATATGAGAGCGGAATGTTGAATGTTGGCTATAAAGTTTCAGAAATTTTATGTTTCCTTCCACTCCGTGGCAGCACTGTCACGCTTCACATTTTTTCTTTTCCATAATTTGTCACAGATTCGTTGCCTGGTAAGAAGCAGGGGACAAACAAAAAACTCAGGGCTTATACAAAAGGCAGCAGGTCTGCAGTTCAGAAGCCATATAGGTCCACAGAAAATCGTTTGACGAAAATTATGGTCAGTGTTTGGCTTATCGTGTAGCTTTGGTAGCTTCTGTTCCAGGCTGAGACAGCTGTGCCAACTGTTTAATGACTGAAGAGAAAAGTCTCCGGAAATCTCATAACTCTGCCCAACATAAAAAACTTCTTAATTTGCCATCTAGCTCTGCAGCTAACCTGTCTGTTTAACAGTCTGGGTGAGCAGAATGAGCATGTCCCTTTGAAGCCTTTCCTCTTGGAAGGAAGCATTAATATTTTCCAGTGGAATAAATAACAAAAAAATAAGCACTGACAGTAAAAACATTGAAAACAATCCTTTTCACCTGTATAGCAGCTTTCATGCAATTGCTACCTTAGGGCATTTACCTCTCTGTGAAATAGCAGCTCCTCATTTCAGAGTCGAGAAAACATGAATAAATATAAATTACAAGTCACAAATAATATGATCAGAGGAACAAAATTTAGGGACTGTGCTTTAAGCTACTAGGCTGTTCTCATCAACAAATTATGATAATAGACACAAATAGATGTAGACTTGCAATACTGGAACTGGGCAAGTATAGTAAATAGATGTAGAGTTGCAGTATTGGAACTGGACAAGAATAGTGAGGAAAGGGAGATGGTTTTTGGTGAAGAAAAGGGCATTTTATTTCAAAAATTGATATATCCTGAGATTCGCCAGAAGTCTGATACAGGAAATAAAACTGAAGTAAAAGTGATGTTGTACACTTCCACCATCTCTTCTGTGCAGAGGGTTCACAGAAGTTCACATAAAGTGGCTTAACTATGTTGACGGTAAAAGGGACATTGTGTATAACATAAAGATGCATTGTTGTCTGCAAGACTGAGTCTCAGATAGCAGGAATTATAATTAATAGGAGCTTGATATACTGCAGTTCATTAACCCTATCAACCCAAAACAGCTGTTCTTCACAGGCACTGATTCAGTCATGGTGTAAGGTGTGTATGGGATCTTACCTGGCCTTCTTCTATGCGCAGGGCATGTATAAAATACAATTACATGGGATGCTGCATGCCAAATTTAGAACCCGTAACTGCATCAGAATGGTGTTTCTGCTGGAAAGCATGCTTCTGGCAGAGCAGCAGGCACCTGTGCTGCAGATCAGAGGGTTATAGTCAACTTTGATCTCTGTCTGTGTCCGATCCTCTGAGAGACCCATGTACATACCATGAAAGTTTTGTTTTACACTCTAGAGACAGCTGTCCATGGTTTTTGTGTGGATGTGTGTGTCCCTTTCTCTCCACAGCAGTCGTTCATCTGGGAAAATGAAGACTGATAGCTGATCACAACATAATGCTATTTTTGAGTAAATAGACTCCTTTTAGCACATAACCTCAGATCCTCACTGTCTCTACTCTCTTGCTAAACAATGAGTCTTAGGTAGGAAAATTTCTGTAAGAAACAGCTAATCAAGCCAGTGTCATTCAGGGTTTTTGATGAACAGTTCAACCTACAATCCATCTCTTGCTCACAGCTAGTAAGCACTGTCAAACTGAATTATTATTCAAGCCCAAGTTTAATATAAAAGCCATGAGTGATTTTGAGAGCCCACCACGGAGACAGATAGACCTAATTTTCTGTTACTTCGAGGGAATGAAGCTCCAATTTTCTCATTCTGTATATATCAGAAATGTATGACTTTCAGGTCATTGCCTTACAAAATACTGTCTGTAAGACTCCCATACAAATATGTCTTCTGATTTTAATTTCAGCTGAAAACAATCAAGGAGGTGGTGTAAATTTGTTAGATGAGAAAGTAATTAAAACTGGGGAGACAGACTTTTTACTCCACCTAAAACTTCAGTCTCTAATGTAGATTTGTAATTTATTATTAAAACCCTGCATAGTACGTAGAAACACAAGTTGCTTTGACATTGATGATATTGCCATGTGTCTCTTCTGTATTTGAGTTGGCATAAAAGCCATGACAACACCCAAAAACAAATCAGCAAAAATAGCCATGAACTATTAGTTTCCTAGTCAGTTTGTTAGTCATACAAAGCAGGTAAATCTTGGCAAAGACATCTCAATTATTGTAAGGTTGATCTCAACTTTTTATAAAGTACATTTGCTGATGTTGTATCTACACAAAACCTGCATCTTGTACAGAAAGCCACTGATCTAAGACTTTTGGGCATTGTGGCAGTACGGATTTTTTTTTAAAGGTAAGAGAAATTGAAACTTGTTGGGCATAACAAGATCAGAGAGTGAGAAAGGTTTCCAAGCAGTTTGTATAGGATATAACATATATTGAACATTGCTGACTTACTGGTTATAAAAACTATATTATCTAATGAAAAACATGTTGTTGTAAGTGCTACTTTTTGCCTTCACTGTCTGTACTGGGATAATTGACAGAGCTCTATAATGACTCGGTGTGCACTTTGCAGAATAACTTGTTTGTGGTATGAATAGAACAATGGGCATCTTCTCAAAATTATGTTTTTAAAAAGCAGGGAAACTTTTAAATGTAGTTTCTCTGGCTGCAGTTTTAATAAGAGTATACATAATAAGAGATGAGATTTATTTCAAGTTAAATTGCTCTCTGCTAAGTGACTCCATGTGATAACTGGGCAAGGAATATGCACTAAACAGAACAGAAAACTCATGCTTGCTGAATGCAAGCAGCAGATCATGGATTTTTTTTGTCATTCCCTAGGTGGTTCAAGTTATAAAAGGGCTGTTGGTCTTTGCAAACTTGACCTGAAGATGGTGTGGCTGAAGCATAGGCTGAAGCATAGACCACGTAACTCTCTAAATTGCACACTATTGCTTCAACAGTTGGTCAGACATCCTCGTTCTTGCTGTCAGCAGGAGACCTGCTTCATCTGCCACCAGTTGAAAGACAACTGCTAGGATCAAAAGCTTTTCAAGGCTCCATGTAATAAAACAGCTGCCTTTATCTCTCTTTTTTTGATGCAAGTAGCTGTGGAAATTGTTCTCAGGATTACTGAAGCACAAGGCACAAAAACCTGGTCCTAGGATCAGATTTTCTTCTTGGTGGAGTCAATGGCAAAGCCTAACTAAATTCAGCCAGCTTCTTGACAGTCTGCAGATGATAAAAATTAGAAAACCCTTTATTTCTTAAAAGCAAACAAACAAATCAGCTCATTGCATCCAGCATGAAATGTAGTTTACTTATTCTCACAGCACCAGAATTGCAAGTTAGTCATGAATTAGTCTGGAAAAAACTATTATCATCATATTCTCAGCAAACAGAATAGCCGTAAGTTTTACGCTATACCCAAACAGCGGTCATGGCTGTCATGGTGACTGCGCACTGAGCCACAGGAATAGCAGAGAAAGGACAGGCCATGGAAAAATATCTAATACTTGCTGGCATGAAATAGAAGGCTCCTGTTTTCCTTGAGCATGCAAAAGCCTTAGTGTTTACAAACATATGTCCACTATCTACAATCTCCTCCTGCGAACCTATCCTGTGGTGAAGTTATAGACAGTTACAGATTTAATTCATTTAGTGTAGTAATTGGAATTTTAAGCAGTTAGCAGAAAACTATCATGGCAACAATAAAGAAAACACTTTACCAGGAGGCAGCACATACATAGTATTTACCACTGTTGTTGCTTTTGCCATCTTCTAATCACTAAGGTACTAAGATAGCACCTTTCCTGATTCATGGCAAATATCTCTGTCCATCAGATGGAAACAAGATTAGGTTTATTCACTCTGAAACCACTGTTTTCCAAGCACTACTGTTATGACGAATATATCTCAGTGCAGCAAGCATGGGCATATACTTCTCTGGCTTGCTAAAGGGGCTTTTCCTCATGCCTGCCCAAGGAAGCTCCCTCTTCCTCTTCTCCCTGCTCTGCGCACCCAGAAGTCATTTTTCTGGGAGTCATATACCAGTCTGAGCTATAAACTGGCTTAGTGCTCCCGAAGTGTATTTGCCAGGTAGCGCAAACTAACATAAACTAAAATTACTGTCTTTCTGAGCAAATAAGAAGGCTAATTTATTTATTTATTGAGGAAGAAAAAGACCTCACTCCTTTGTAAAACTGAAAACAGACTTCTAAAGTATAACCAATGTAATATGCATGCAGACATTGTCTGAAGAGAATTCCCTCCTCAGCTGCTGCTTTACTACAGGACTGAGCAAGATCTCCAGCGATGACTCTGCCGTATTGAATCCTCAGGGAACACTCTCGCCTGAGCTTCATGTGCTGAGTTCAGAAAAACAGTGAAAGATCAGGGAATAGCCTTGGAGACAGTCTTGTTCTTCCCCACTCTCTTGTCATTCCTTATTAATTCATGGAAATCTTTTTTTTTTTTTTTGGTGTGGCTTTGGACTAGTTAATATGGAATAAAAATACCTTATGTGAAAAATTCTGTTTTTCGTTGTCCTTCGATTGGTGGCATTCCCTATTCTAGCTTGTTCTGAAGTTGCATGGAAGAAACAGGAACGGATGGAAAAAAATGCTCATAGTAATTTTTGAAGAAAGGCGTTGACTGGGCTTTATGATACTACTTCCTGCACAACTAGTGTGTCTTCGTGGTCTTATTTTAGTAGCTATTTTGGGGGTAATATTTTTTAAGAGTTCCTTTTATGTGTAACCCCAGTAAATCTCCATAAATCAAATATAGGCCACTCTCCTGTCCTTAAATTCTACAGTTATATGTAAAAACACCCATATTCTATTTAATTCTTCATAGCTTTTTTTCACAACATATACATCTCTAAGCTCAAACAAATTTCTGAACATATGCTTGGATGCATGCAGTGTCCACACAGCTAAGTTTGCAATGTAGTTAAATTTATTCATGAAATAGAGAGGTGAAATTTGCTCTGTTTTGCCAGCCTAACAGACTAAGATCTCTCATCTGCTACAGCCTCACCCTGCCATCCAGTTTGTGTACTCAGATTTTCTTCAGCAAATGAACTTACCCTTCAGCAAATGCACATCTAATAGGAAGGCATACAATTCAGGCAGTTCTTTAAAAGTAATTGTCAGTATGTCAGAATAAGAAATATATCCTCCAAAAGAAGTAACCTTTGTAATGATTAGGCTTTTCTCCTGGCCACTGAGATTCTGTTAGGTTAATAAAAGATACTCTTTGTTTATATATTCTAAGCAGGTACAGTAGGAAATCTTGTTTTCAAGGGTAGATTTTTTATTCCATTCCTCAGACAAACTTGCATTGTCTTTTTTCTTTGGAAATTTCCTCTGCACATCTGTAATGAAACTATATTTATGTATTTTACTGCAAAAGTATTTTCTTGTCTGTACCTATTTGCATTTATCTGCTTAGCTGCATGCTGTAATATGGCATGTCTCTCCCATGCTGTCTACTTTGCTATATATGAATTCAGCAGCTATGAAATCAGACATACTAGGAAATTGGACCTATCAATTTAGGAAAAATAGCTGTGATCAATTTGGCTGCTACTATGCTCTAGTAAGAGACAGTCTTTTGTATTTTCCTCCTATTTGTTTGGTTTGGGAAGGGGAAGATCTGAGCAATGACAATGTCGGTTCATCAAGCAGTGTTTTGTTTTATGCATGACAAAATTAGAAGGTCAAGCCAGAGTAAGCAGAAGAGCTAGAGTAAATGTGTGCACATGAAACATCTGGCGGTTCAGAACTGGTGGAGCCTCTATGCACTCCTGGGAATAGTTCATGCCTCCAAGGTCGTCCGACTCCCCTGCCAATGCTGCCTTCATCATTACAAATATGGTCCTTCTAAGTTCGTCTATATCATCATGAGTCTTAAAGCTTAAGCTCTTAGCTCAAAAAGTACACTGTGGGTAGAAAACCTTTTCAGTTTACCGCTGTTAATTTTGCACTCTATGAGTCCAACTGAGATACCTGCAAGAAACCTCTGTTTTAATATATTACTTTAGAATATAGTTGGGCTAGTGTTACAAACTGAAGCTCAAAACACCTAACCATGAGTAAACCATCTCCTGGCTGCTGGCTTTTCACAAGAGAGGTAGCTGAGCAGCATACGCGGTGATGGAGGTGACGCATCTGAAAAATAGCTTTTAATAAATGAACTACCTTGCCTGGAATAAAAATCTTGACTTGGTTACTACAAGTAAAAGCTCCATAGCTAAGTTTTCAATGGCATAGTTTGTTCAAGGTTTTACAACCAAATCTAGAATTTGAGATCTGCAATAATCTACAACTGCAAGTTCTCCTGGGTCTTGGTAAACTGATGTCTCTATTTTTCTATTTTTTTCTTTCTTGATTTCTTTCTTTCTTTCTTCTTTCCCTTCCTCTCTCTCTTCCCACTTGCCTACTTTATTCTTTCATTCCTGTACAGGTCCTGTACATCTACATTATGATTATTAAAATTATTAGCATAAATTGACCCATTTAAGGCATCAAAGCTGTATGAAGCACACAGTTATCTTTCCATTTGAATTATGACTGTGGGAGAAAGTAATCCATGGGGATGCAAATAAACGGACAAATGCCCACATCAGCTCCATCATTTTCTGTGCAAAGGCAAAGTGAAGTCACACGCTGCTTCTATACGTTTCCTGCAAAGGTTATTCTGGGCAGCCCGAAGGTGCTTACGTGCTTACGGCCTTACGTACTTATGGTATGTATATAGTATATGTATGTGTATATAGTATAAATATATGTATGCTTAAGTGATGTGTATGGTATGTACAAATGCCTAGCCATGAATGAGGAAGGTTGGTACTTTTTAATGGATGAACAAACCAGGGTACTGTACTCTTTGCAAGCAAAATCATATAAAGGAATATATTCTGCTATTTTGCCAAGCTCTGGCTAAAAGGATCAGCCTGCCTATTAACTGTTCTTAGCCATTACTGTGCTGACATTCAGAGTTATCATTAACTCCATGTCCTACTTCTAACAAAAATTAAAAGGCACAAGAGAGGATGAAGTTTTAGAGTACTCAAAAAACTTCAGAAAAAGAAGCATCTATACCTATAGGAAAAGAAACATTTATAACACATAAAAATATGAGTCAATATTTTCTCTTGAAGCTACTCTGCACAAAGTGCTTCAGGCTGCAAACAACCTGGAATTTCAGGGAGCTCTGATATGAACTAAAAACAGATCTGAGAGGGATTACATTACAAAATACAGACATGTCTATTCAGTCAGTCTGAAAGAAATACAAGCTACTAGAATGTAATTCCAACCATTTTAAAATGTGATTTTCCTTCTGCAAATGCTTCTGCAAAAGCAGCTTCATCTCTGAAACCACTGAAAGAACTTGTGTTCTTCCAGAAAGTTTGAGTGAAGAGATAGCCTGACACTGCAGAATAGGATCCTTGGAGACAAGCTATTTCCTTTCCTTTCACACATCTCCCTAGTAAAATGGTAGCCCTACTAATACTTGTGCATAAACGTACTCTGGAGTATGTTTAAAGTATGAATCCAATGACAGATATGCAACTAGAGTTTCTTTTGAGGTTTTTGATAGATGAAAGTGGTAGAATTTTAATCACAATGTGCCTGGGGATGACTGAAAAGTAATAATATCCATGTCCTATTAGCTATATTTTGTCCTGTCAAAGTAAATGTAGGGGAATTTACAGAGGGAGTAGAACTGCTGGAGTTCACTTATATCAGGAAACAGATTAAAGCAAACAAAGGTCTAATATAGTGATTAGAAAGACTCGATCAAAACACTGCATTGAGCTTTCTCTTCTTGGCTAAGGTCTGAACATACCAGCTCCTTCTTCTTCATGCACTCCATCAGGATAATGAAGAGGTGCTGTGCCTGTGTTCGGGTGTACGTGAACGTCTTCTGGATGGTAACTAGCAATTGGTCCCTCAAGGACTCATTGATAAGTCTGAAATTAAAAAATAAATACAAGAGAAAAAGCAAAATTCTGTTATTAAAAAGGGTAGCAGAAATGGTCCTAAGGGAGAAAGCTGTAAAATCAGTAGGTGTTAGATAGCAAAGCACTAAAAGTTGATCTGGATGCTGGAATTGCAGAAAGCATCAGTGACAAACTTGAAAACATTGTTCTAGAAAAATATGTTGATCAGCATGTTGGGGTTCCCTCATCCCGCAAGTTTTTCTTTCAATTCCCAATAGTTCCATGACATGAGGTTATTCAGCCATGTGGGATTTCCTAATGAAAACAATAACCACACTGTTTGCCTGGGATTTGAGGGACATTAACACATCTAGTTGATGTGCTGGACACATATTTCTATCACGGTTTTGGCAGGACTTATAATTTGTTTTATGAAATGAAGGTATTTCTGTTGTCAGTGTTTTTGATTTTGGCTTTAGTAATCCAATAACTAGCAATAACCATTAACCAATTCAACTAACAATTCTCAGGTAAGGTTAAAAAAAGGAATAGAGATTATTATCCTGCTCCTGAAACCACCAAGAGAAACCATTTTGCTTTTGCTTATGTTGAACCTCCTGACATTTATGGAGTAAATATGTGCCTCCTAAGTGCTAATATTAGCACTTGCAGAAAGTGGGCCAACAGCAGAAAGGAGTGGAGTATTAGTAACTGAACTACAGCCCTTGATATAAGGCAGCCTAATCATCAAGACTGCTTGAGAGGAAACACTGCTATTCTTAACGTCTTACAAATTAGTGGTTTCAATAATTTAGAATATGTATCCTTTGAAATGTGAAAACTTCTGCACTACAGCAGTTTTTTGAATTAGCCAAGTCGGAATGATTTAAAGAAGAAATCAATGATGTTAATCATTTGGGGATATGAAAATCAGTCAATGTTCATCTGTCCTATAATAGAAGAAAAACAAAGCTTTATGATTAAAGGTCTGTAGCAAATGCAAAAAAATATATATATGAGAAGCAAGGCAATATCTAAAAATCAGTGCTTACTTATGGCAGCTGCTTGGGGATAATAAAAACCAAAGCTCTATTTATTTTATACCACTGGAAAATGTCACCTGAACCTCTCTGGGGCAAGGAAGCCTGAATGAGACTGCATGACATTCACAATCAAACTGAATTTCAGGTATTCAAATAGCTTGTCATCACACCTAGAGCAAACATATCCTCAGAAAGGATAGTTAATGGGGATAGGAAAGAGGTACGGAAAAGGGATGGAGAGGAAAATATATATATATTGACATATGGGGCACATATGTTCTCTACGCTAAATTGGACTGTGAGTGTAAACATCGTGAATAGGTTTTCCACTCCACAAAGAAACCTGCAAAACATATGTCAATTTGCTAGGATTAAAGTGGGTTTTTAGAACACCCCGCAGATCACTGTTCTTTCTACACTCTCATGAACTACCCTTGAAGAGTTTCCCTCTGTACACCCACTTCTCACTGAAGAGAGGCATGGTCCCCTCCGTACTGTCCCCTTGCATGCTGGAGAGGCAGCAACACAGTCTTTCCAGCTAACTTGCTGTGTAAGCACTCATTCCCCCTAAATCACCAGCTTTTCTCATAAAAAGGTGGTGTATGATGAGTTTGACAGAAACCACAAGCCCTCTTAGTGGCTGCAGCAGAGGCAGCAAGAAAGATAATTTGACCTACTGTACAGAAGGAAGGATGCTGCAAACACATGGAAATATGAAACAAGGTGTCAGAGTCCTTTGCATCTAATGCAGCTGTTTGCACAGGTAGAAATAGGACTTCTCACTGAGGGAATGGGCTTGGAAAGACTGATGCCTTTAAGAGCATCCTGCATTTACAAGAGTGAAGGCTGGTTTAAATTTCTGTGGAAACAAAGTTTTCCAGTTTTACATGTTTGTGGAAAGGAGACATCCCTGTAAATATAAGTGGTTCAAAACTATGCATTTTCCCAACCTTCAACTAAGCAAAGGAAAAGGGGACAATCATGAGGACTGAATTAAAAAAAAAATCAGCTAGAGAGTCCTAAAAAAGAGATTTGAATAAAGTTCTTATTTCCATTGGAAACACTGGAAAGTAGATTACAAATATACACTTGGAAGCATCTGAAATCAGAAGCTTGAATCAGGGAAGGATTTTACAGTGTTACCAAGGATCTTGAAATAAAGCTCATCATGAATGACTTCTTTTTTCTTTTTTTAAATGTAGAACCCAAAGCTGTGTTTGTTTGATTTAATACAAGCAGCTTTCTCTAAGGCTAATGCACACAGAGCAAAAGAAATTTAATTTGACAAGCACAGAGTGAAAGCACAATTAACTCCTCACAGTTTTCTTCCAAGGCTTCCTAAGCAGCCATCACAGTTTTTCCCCTGAATTATAGCTACAGGAAACAATATCATATCATAAATTTAAACAGCATGTGAAGCAAAATCTATGTGAAAGCGATAGAGTTATTTTAAATATCCACACAATTAAGTGGTTTCCTAATTACAGGGATTCACATCTCAAAATATCACTGCTCATAAGCTTTTTGTCATCATTTGACCTATGCATTTTTCTAGCTTTATAAAGTACATATATAATGCCTCAGCTCTACAGCAGGTCTTAGCTTTCTGCTTGTCATTGTGATGTTTTGTGTAATCATAATCAAAACTACAGAAAGGGAGCAAACTTTCTAATAAAGTGTACCTGGCTGATTTAACATTGTAGAAACTGAAATCAAGACTGAAACATGCAGGAATCTATTAAAATTAGAAGTCCTGAAATCAAAAATCTCAATTATGAAATGCAGATGGGGCTAATACCATCTGCACCATGTTATTAAAAATATCTAAATCTATGATGCATATATCAAACTTGATGCATGTAAATCAGGTAACTTAACAGACCACTGTGAACAAAACAAATTGGAGGAGGTCCAGTTATTGATCTATTAGGCAAAAGCAACTATATTCATTACTCATACAACTTGCAGCATGCATTTTAATATCACAGATTCCTGATTTTAGGTTAGGAAAATATTGTGATTTGTGATTTTAATTTTTACCTAAAACAGGAGGTGCTCAAACTTTATATCAAAAACAGTATCAGAGCAACCTCTGCTACGTTTTTTCTAGGCTTTAATATAGAAAATATTTTGCAGTGTACCTGTACCTGGCATTTTTTGACCAGACTCCCTGAATTCTTTAATTTATCATGGCAGCAATTCAGGAGGTAGGTTGCTTCTTCCTGGATTTTTTTTTTCTATAAAAAAACAATTCCACCTGTTCTTTGCTTTTCCCACATACATAAAAGCTGTTCTTTTATTCTCTGTATACATAAGATAAGGCGATTCCCTGTAAGTTTAGGTATCAACTAATTTATTTCTGAATTTGGGTTGTCATCTTATATTTTAATGGGATCTAGTATCTACTTTCAAATAACTGACAACAAATCTGGAACTATATTCATAAGTTTCCATTGCTTTCAGAAAACATCTGGTGAGAAGGGAAAAGAGTAATCTTTTTTATTTTTATTTATTTATTTATTTTGTGAAGATGCCAGTATTATGCTTTTTGAAAAACTGATCTTAGGATCCTATGACAGGAGAAAACGAAGGGTGGTTTGCATTGACCGAGTGAATCTTCAGACTTAAACAACTGAAGTCACAAAGTAAATAAAGCTTCATTCTAGTTCTGTCTGAAGTACGCTGGGAAATTTAACACAAAGCAGAACTCCTTTGATGGCTGCAGGTGATCCTGGAGAGACAGACGACAGCATTTTGGCATCCTCCATTTTCAGGAAGAAATCTTTTTTGAAGTCAAGCCCAATGTCGAGTAGGTAATAGACACTACACTCATCAACGTCTCTGTCTCTCAGGCTCATGGGATATGATTTTGGAGAGGATTTGAAAGATCTGTTCTATAGCCAGTTCCTAAATTATTTAGTCATTTATCTCTAGAGATCTGGAAGTTGCACATCGTACTGGAGATATACAGTGATTATGCTCTAATCAGATTTCTAAGTTTAAGATATATCTCTTTAACTGGCCGATACTGAAAAACTTCGAAATTCTCTGAATTCAATTCTTTCATTCAGTGATTCAAGGAACTGAATACAACTTATTTCTGAGTTTTCATTTATGAATTCTTATTTCTTTTTTATTATTCTTTTTATTCAGAATAATGAAAGTTTATACATAAAATATCTTGGTGATGTGAAAACTCTTCCTTATCCTCTTTTATAGGAAACTGAAAGTATTTTATTTTTTAACTATGATTTGCATTTATATCAAGCGTAAGAAACACAACCAGAGGATCAGTTGATATTTATTGTAGTTGAAATTGTAAAGAAGGCATAATTATGCAATTCAGTAGAATTGATTGAATTTCTCATATCTTTGAAATCCGCACATTTTATACAGTATTGTTCTGAGAAAAAAGAGAAAATCAATGTAAAAATTTCTAAGTCCATTCAAACAGTGATGATTCCTAGGTTTTTAATGAAGAAGAGATGCTACAGGAAGTTATTCATGGGAGTTTGTTTTTCAAGACTGTTTTTGTTTGACTTCTATTTATTGAATAACTATTCCTCAACAGAAGGGAGCTGGCTGTGTTTCAGCAAATAAATGACTTTTCTCTCTGCAGTTTTTTTGCTTTGCAAAGTGTTTGGTACAAGAGAAAAAGGGACTGACATAAATATATGCAATGTGGAAACAATCTTACAGAATAATTCAGATGAAATACTAAACATCATGGTGGGCATAGAAGCCAGATATCCTACCTACATTATGATCCCTTTACTCAAAGTGAAAAAAAGCTCTTTTTATTATATTGAAGTCCTGTGCTCTGGTTATGAAGCCTAAAAGCTATGCCATGGGAGAGCTACAGACAGATCAATTGAAAGGCAATCTCTAATGAGTCCCACAAGAGGATGTATGGCTCATTTAAAGCAGAGAGAATGTTTTATATATTTCGTTATGCACATTAGTCAAGAAGTACATTTTTGTTGCACTGAACTCAATTCCTTATGGTTCTCATGCTTGCAGGATAGAACTGATGGAATAGTTAAGGCACTATGAACTCAGCTGGGAGACAGGATTCATATATTGCAAGTCATTTCCCATTCTGTAAGGAAATATTTGTCTAAGATGTGACATAGGTTTAACCTAGTGTTTCATCTTTCTCTTTTTAAATCCAGCATTTAATTAAAAATTCTCTGAGGATTAACATCTACTACTGAATGATTCTATAAATAGTGGTGCTTTACAGTTATTTTACTCTCAGCTTGTGCTTGTATGCAAGAAAGAGAAACAGGAAGACATCTTTGATTATACAGTCAAAAATACTTTGGCTTTATGTGGAGGAGGCAGTTATGAATTACTTGCATATTCATTTTCATAGTTTGGGTGCCTAGTAGAGGACTAAATTTAGGGACTTACGATTGCTCCTATGTTCTCAGCACTTATTTATTTATTTATTTATTTATTTATTTATTTATACTTGAATTTTTAGTTAGGGACCATAATACTTATAAGCAGCCAAAAAGCCACTCTTATTTACAACATAAGGAAGGTGGCATTTAAGCCTGTTTCTCATTAATGTGATCTTCTAGCAACAAACTGTTTGTCAAGCAAGAACATGTAAAGGGTAATGGGAATGAGGCTTACTACTGAGGCTTTTGCTTTTAGCAAAAGGGAACCAATCTCTATATTCTTGAATGTTCTCTTCATTTTCTTTTTGGATCAAGAGAATATATGTTCTTCAAAACCTGGTAAACTTGGTTATGGTAAAGTTATGGTAAACTTTAAAAAAGGGCATTAATACTGCATATTCTATATTTGTCATGCTCAAACATTGCATATGTACAAAGCACTTAAAATAAGGCAGTTTCCAGCTTCTAATCTCAGGTCTTCAAGGATGCACAAGGGTTGATGTTGCAGACAGAGGTACTGCACCTTGCGTAAATCTTTTTTTTTTTTTTTCTCCCTCTGCTATGTGAAATCGATAGGGAAGGACAAACAAGGATAGAAGTCTGGCAGAGCACAGTTCTATGAAACCCAGTATAAAGGACCTTTTGGGTGGATACCTTCCCAGCACCCTTCTTTAGGATCTTTCAGAAGGAAGGACTGGTGCCTCACTGACTGAAACTCTTTTAATCTTTCACCTCCACAAACAGTTCTATGCCCAGGAAGACAAATTTTCAAATAAACTTGAAAACTCACAGCAATATTTAGTACTCCCATACACACATTCTTTAGTATATCTAGAAAATGTGTCAATTTCTTGCACACACTGTATGAAAATTTAAGACACTAAAAAAAGTGCAGCAATATTGATGTTCAAATGCAGAGCCTGTTGTTGCCATGTGTGATGGGGTTTTTGAGTGATTTAGATCATACGCCCACGCATAACAATGAGAAGCTACAGTACAGCTTGGAGAAGACTCTGATTTGCAACCAGAAGACAGATTTAAAGTAGGGAATTTTTTTCTGACTTTACAGTCTGATTGCATAGAGAAATGGAGAATTAAATTCTGACTGCAATTTGGATGTGCTACATGGATTTATCATCTAATAGACACAGTTCCACGTAACCTACTTAGATTGCCTCTAAAGACAAAACTCGTAGCTGAATTCAGCTAATGTGCCAATTATTCTGTAATCGCCTCATATAGCTAAGCATTCAAAAGTAGGTTAATATAATCAGAGAGGGGAAAGTACCAACTCTGTGTTTTACTTAAATGTATTTAAGTAAAATATTTTTATGAATACAAATAATGGTGTTTCATTTCAAATAAGACTGTATTTTAGACTGGTGTTTCAGAAATGGGACAAATACATAGATATTCTCACATATTATTTAGTGCAGCCTGAGCAGCCCAAAGGTTTTTATCCCATATGATCATATGATTGCAGGCAAAACCTGGAAAGCTTCATTTTGAAAGAACTGCAGACAAAGGAATAGCTTATAAAAAGACAAACTTGAGCATCTCAGATAAGAAAACAGTTGCTCATTCTGCCTCTAACAAATAGTATTCCATCATTTGCTTCTCTTATAGGTAGAGTTTATGATGGTGAAATAAACTGTTATCTAGTTAGTTTTTGTCATATTCTTTTTCCTGATGACATCAGGACACAGAGAAGGTAGACAGAAACGTAGGTACAAATGAAGCAAAGGGATAAAATGTCTTTGATAAGGTTTTCTTACAGGTATAAACAGTGAGGCATCTTAAAACTGCTTCTCAGGGAATTAGAGGAAACCCAAGATATTCAGACTGTCCAAAGCATGAATAAGCATGAACCTGAGTATAAAACTCATTTAAAGATTTGCTGCAAACTTTCTTATTCCCATTAGGAATTTTAAATTAAGGAGTTTCATGATTACATTTATTTTCAAAATAAATGCTAGATTAGAGCTCAATAAGTATTCATGTTTCATCATTTGCATAATTCTATTGTAGGTCTGAATATTTGTGTTTACATAAACACATAACATAAAAAAATGTGTTTTTCCCAGTGAAGTCTGGACCTGTGCAAGTCAGTGAAGTCAGCTGGTGAAAAGGGGTATGAATTAGCTCGTAGTAATTTATATCTGAGTAGATTTTGGTTCCATCTTCATACGTTGTTTTTAAATTGTTGAATGTTAAATTGTTACCTGATTGCATATGTATTTGTGAGTAGAGAAAAAGACATTTAGTCACTTAATTATAACGTGCACTTGGGATCTTGCAAAGTGTATGTACAGAGTGATTCAACAGAACCTCACCTGACTTTTCCTATACAAGCTTAATACTATTCTTGCTTCACCTTGAGCTTACATAGAAAGGTGAAAGAGGACTAATAAAGATCAGCGTACAAAAAGTCATAATGTGAATATAGAAAAGCACAGAGAATCTTGCCCAAAGGATAAGGCAAACTAGCTACTAACTAGCTTATATGAACTTTGAGGGACCATGGTGATTTAGGTAGGCCTGCCTGAAATCTGAAGATAGCAGGATGCTATATTATCACATGTATCATATCTAAGCCAGCTTTGGACGCAGTGAAAATAACTTCCCATGTCCTTTGAATGAGATGCAGGATGCTACACATCATACTTGACACTGAGTTATCTCCCATGGCAAATAATTATTATTCAACTCAGATGATGATTGTTTTATTCTAAGGACTTTCCTTAGTTTTGATTTAACCTCTTATTTTCTTGGACTGTATTCCTTCAATATGTTACCCATATCAATGACAGAAACTGCCATATGAGGAAGAGATTAGTTTTGCTAAGAGTTTCCTGAGCTCTGTGTCACCACCAGGCTGAACCTGCAGATCAAGAAGGAACATTCACCAACAAAGTACTCACCCTCCTTCTTCAGAATATTTGTGACCGAAGGCAAGGATGTCAGATGCTCGGCCACTGCCGTCACATATCACAACAGGAACAGGAGGAGTGTCTCGCAGGTACTCCAGAACGATGGAGATAACATTGGGACCTCCTTCCACAATGAGGGCCACCACCGGAACCCCTTGACCAATTCCTGGAGTAAAAGAAAGAAAGAAACAAAGAAAAACAAACCAAAAAGAAAAGGAACGGAAAATTCGGGGCCAGCAAAACAAATAAAACATAACGGAAGATAGGAAAAAAAAAAAAAAAAGGATTCACACTTAAATTACTGCACTGATACTGTAGAGTGTCATATTAGAGAAAATGTCATTCAACAAATTATAGATCTTAAGGAGAGAAGGAAAAGTTATCTTCATCTGATCTATTCTATGACACAAGCCAAAGTCTTCCAGATATATCTTCTGCTTTAGATAGAATATCTGAAATATACCATTTAAAAGCATGTAATCTTGATTTAAAAGCATAAAGAAGATGCCATAGATATTCCTATCTTATTCTGAATCATAACATTGCAGTTTGCATCTGATTCAAATTTTGCATGGTTTCAGTTTCCCATCACTTTTTTTCTAATATCTTTGTATTCTGTTTTAAAATTTCCTTTCTCCTGGTATTTTTGTTCCCTTTTAGATGCTTTTAAACTGAATAATCCTGTAACATCTTCCTTAATAAACTAAACATACATTCTTCCATGTCAATGCAATATTTTTTTCAATTTTTCAGTCACTTTCATATATTCCTCTGAATTGTATCCAAATTTTCTAGCATATTCCCTGACTTGCAGACTGTAGGCTGGACACAGTGGTCAGGAATGAGCTGAACCAGTGCTAAATGTGAAGACAACTTATTTTAAATACTTGTACTTTAATTAGGTGGGAACTCTCTGCAAAAGCTGCAACACAGATTTTGACAGAAAAGTCTTATGGATTTAAGCAATGAAAATCTGAGAGCAGGCTGGCACTTAAATGACTGACAAAACTTCCATGGTTGTCACTTCATGACTAGTGAAGACTGGGGTCATTCAAAAGGACTAGGGCAATAAACTAATTGATTTTTTTTGAAAGTAGATTTTCATATGAAACATGCATCATGCATTCTATACAGGATTTTACTTTTTAATTGAAATAAAAGAAATAAGTCCGCCAAAACTTAATACATGGGCAATGTTGCACAAGGCTAGGCAACTGTGAGTTTAGTCTAATTCCCTCATATTTCCATTTATAGATCCAGGTACACAGAGGAAAAGTAAGGTTAAAACAATCTGTATCTAAGTCTTGATAGAACCTATAGAAACATTCCTAAAACAAATTATATTAACCAAAGCTTATAAGAGTCTGAAGTACTGCCAACAGTTCTTATATACAACATCAATAAAATAAGTACCTTCTGACTTACGTTAAAAGCAAACTCTCCTCTCTCTCCTGTAAGACTTATATTAAAACTTAAAACTTAAATAAAATGCGTGCAGTTTATTTATAAAACTTTAACTAGAGTTATCAAATCAAGGCTAAGGAAAGCATGTAAAAAGGGTTGAACATAAACTAATCAACACTGATCACATAGTCACTAGTTATGTTTTTTGTTCATGTGAAGGACTTCCCTGAATTGCTGCTCTAATTGCTACTTGTCAGTTGTTTTTAAAGGTGTTATTGGGAAGTCTAGGGAAAAGGAGCCAAACGAGAGAGAAGAATTGAAGTAAAATCTTGAATTAAAAGGAGAGCCTTATGAGTCTGATGGGTCAAATCATCCCTTTAAGGGATTTAAGCTAAAGATGAATTCACAGAACCACAAAGTCACAGAGTGGTTGAGGTTGGAAGGGACCTCTCAAGATCATCTGGTCCAACTTCAACATGGATCACCTCATGATGATCAAACATGATCACCTATAGCACATTGCACAGGACCATGTCCAAATGACTTTTGGCTATCTCTAAGGAAGGAGACTCCTCACTCTCTCTGGGCAACCCGCTCCAGTGCTCTGTTACCCTCATGGTAAAGAAGTTTTCCCTTGTGTTCAGATGGACCTTCCTGTGCTTCAGTTTGTGCCCATTGCCTCTTGTCCTACTGTGGAGCACTACTGAAAAGAGACTGATCCCTCTCTTTACACCCTCTCTACAGGTATCCTTGTACTTTGACAAGATCTCCACGCAGTCTTCTCTTCTCCAGGCGGAACAGACCCAGTCTTTCCTCATAAGACAGATGCTCCAGTCTCTTCCTCATCGTAGTAGCAGCCCTAAAGGTATCAGGCACTCCATCCAGTTTGTACCATCAGCAAACTTGCTGAGGGTGCACTCTGTTCTGTTGAACAGGATTGGACCAGTATTGACCTGTGGGGTCAATACTGCGGGGACTAGCTCTAGGCTTCCAGCTAGACTTCGTGCCATTGATCACGACCCTTTTTTGCTTTTCCATTAAGCCAGTTCTCAATCCATCTCACTTACTGCTCATCTAGAGATTTGTTCATCTAGATTTTTGCAGATTTTTGCTAGACAAAACTAAATTTAGTTTTGTAAATTTCAACTGCATAAATAAGCTCATTATTTAGCATGCATAAAACTAAATACCATAGATAATTTTAACAGAATTAACAATAAAAATCAAATTTTTAAAAAACAAGATTTTCCTCTGATATCAGTGTACTTAATATGATACACCTGGCTGTGCTTGAGCAAGTGCAAAAGAAAGACCTAATTTCAAGGTTTGTCTAAGTTTTTCTCTGCTGTTAGGTGGAAAGAGAAATGTTTATAGTGATGTCTAGAATAAAAATAATGATTTTGTATGAGAGTGGCTAACAGAAGAGAAATAAAAAGGAAAATAAGTGAGCAGAATATTCCTCTGGGTGAAACATTCTGACATAATTACTAGATAGACTCATGACACCAAATGACACAGTCTTCAGATAAAAGTCTAGTGTATACTTGGATGGAGTTATTTCTAGTGCTCTGGCTATCATGTCAGGTTTTGTGAACTTTTTATCAGGACTCACTTTTCTCATGCTTTGTTTATCTAAACTACCTTGTACATTTTTGCTTCTGCTGGTAGTTACTTAATAAATTAATTTTTGGTAGTTGGATAAGATTTTCCTTCACTGTTCTTGCTTCAGTCATCTTTGCTCTAAAGACTGATCACACTGCAGCTCTAAATGAACTCTGATCATTTTCCTCTGGAAAGGAGCATTTTCCTCTGGAAACTGACTGGAAGGTGACATTTTATAGATAAGGATAAATAAAAGCCAAAAGTATTTTAAAAGCTTGTTCCTGACTTTTACGCAAGGTGGTCTTTTATATAGTATTTTCCTTTTAAATTTCCATATCTCCTTAGAAACCTATGGGTCAGGAATTGTTTGCAAAAGCAGTGTTTTGGCTAGTCTCCCAGTGCAGACTCTGTTACAGGTGTTCACAGAGAAGGCATTGGAAGTGCCCCATATATCCATAGGGAGCCTCTTGTTTCAGCCCTGCCGCGTGGGAGATGAATGTCAGACAGGGAGGGGAGAGGTTAAACCTGAAGGTAATACACTCTCTTCTAAGCCAAGGACATCGTCAATGTAAATAGAGCTTCCTCCTTAAGTTGAGACTGTCACAAAGGAGGCAATGAAGAGATGAAAACAGGCTCACAGAATACGGGCTAAAGTACCAGTCTTGCTGTCTGCTGTTGTACATCCTGAAAGTACTACCTTCATATCGAGTATTAAATTGGATAGCCTAAGAAGCCAACTAGAAATAAGTTTTTCCTTCAGATTTTTTTTTGTTATTCATATTTTGTTAGCTGGAGGGAGCATGGAAGTCATATTGTCTACAGTTCCTCCTTAAATTACAGGTTCCCTTTCCGAGAACAGGAAAATGTGGAAAAATCCCTCAAACATTGTGTTGTTTTCCAAACGCATAAAAAGATTTTTTTCTTTTTCAAAGACGTAGATATTTTCCTCTTTCTTAGAAGACAATAAGCAGTATACTATCCAGTTAATTTCTCCTTTGTAGGGACTTAAATTCTCTCTCTTTTTTTTAATGTGTAAAAAGTTATGGTATTTTTCTGCTTTCTGAGAGTTACATGCAGAATTTGTTTTTAAGTTTTTCCCAGTTTACCCACAATAGTTTTCCAGGATCTAATGCTTTGATTTCAACAGATTCTTAGCTTCTTGGAACGCAGAGAATCTCTATTGTCTGGCAATTTGTAAGTAGAAACAATACTTCAGAGTGGCTCCAAATGCTACCATCTACCTTGTTATCACTGTACATGGTTGACTACACTCACATTTACAGTGAGTAAAGACCTGATCCAAAAATCAAAGCTCAGATTTCTCAGAGATATTATTGTACATTATCCAAACAGTTCATAAGCCAGTGAGGAGATTTTTCTCAATTTTTCTAAGGAAATAGTTCAACTCAAGAGCAGGCATGTGAAACATCTAATCCAAATTTACCTGTTACTATTTCTCATTTAATAAGGCCTCCAAATTGCATACCAAAGCCTTAGCATCCTTGCTATGAATACAAAAAGAGAGTCTGCTATGATCAGTTTAACAGCAAACAGACAAAACAGTATTTTCTTATTTCTGTTTTATGTAATAAATCACTCGAAGACAAAATAGCATGAAGACTGGAGAGTTAAAGCCAGTCTCTGAGATTCATCACCATTTTAATTCCTAAATCTATAATTTGTATTTAGGGCATATCAGGAATGTAAAAACAGATTTTGGACAATAGACAAGATTAGTGTTTCCCAGTGTCTATTGTTGTGGTTGCTGTTTATGTAATATTGTCAATTGCACTGTAATGTTGGACAAAAGATATATACCATCAAGCTCACATGTTATTACTATGCTTATTCCTTTGTGGCAACCAGGAGAGGAATACGAAACATTCCAGCAATTATCATTCTACGCAGATATGGAAATACTTTCCATAATAATGTTCATTCTCTACATCTTAATGTTAATACACAGAATAATCTCATTTTCCCCTTGTGGCTATAGTATTGCCTGAATATGAAAGTTAAAACAATAAACTGAAAAAAAGGAATGTATCTAGAAATGGTAGCAAGGAAAAATAATGCATAAGTGGCAGTGCAGTGTGAAAAGTGTTTTAAAAAACATATTTTGAAGAAGGTTCAAAATATGAAGGTTTGTTTTCACAGATCTTGGAAAAAACATTAATATTTTATGCTGTGAGAATATGTATAAATAATGTATAACAGGGTTATAAATTATTACGAATTCTTTTTATGAAGAGCTAAACATGAGTTATCCATTGCTATACAGATCAACAAGTAACCAAAATGACTTATTTACTATAGAATGTCATTTACTACTCATATATCTAAGCACGCTTATAAGAGTAACTATAAGAATATATTTTGAACGATTTCTGAGATCACTCCTGAGATCTGTGCAAGCAAAACTTGAGATGCTCTGGTTCATTATCCTTGACAAGAATATTTCTGCTTTCTGTGTCTTAACTTTGGATGGTAAGTTAGATACCTCAAGCTCATTTTCTGCAGGCTGGACATTTTGGTGGAGTTTCTCCTAGACCTGTTTCATTTTTATAACTGGAAATTTTAGCCAAGCATTTTGGTGATACCTGGGATTTTTCTAGAGCGTTGGTGACCATGACGGTCCCACTGCAGTACATCATTCAGATGTAGTCACATCTCCCACACAATGTGCAGCCATAGAATAGGTTCTCCAGAAGGTAGCTGTGATGGAAAGCATCAGGTGTGCAGCACATGTGAGAAATTTTGATTAAATTCAATCCAATTTAACCTAAGTATTTAATAAAAGCTAAGATTTTTGAATGGAAATCTACTAATGGGCATAATCATTCGTTCTTAGAGTAAAATGACATTTGCCTCTGATTATTTTGCAGAATGTGAGGATTTTGACACCTTCAAACTGAAGTTGCAACCTGGAGGTTGTATGAATTTGCATAAAGAAAAAGAAATATAGTCATTGGCTCTAATAAAGAAGTCTGTCTTGAAAGACCAGCTTACTTATGGAACATTACTATACTCCATGGGGCAAGCAGAGTAATCAGCTGAGTGAGGCTTTCACCTTCTGGACTTCTCCGTGGCCCTGCTTATGGTCCCTACTGCCTCAAAAAAGCTTCAGTGGTAATAGAGAACATCCTGAGATAATTCAAATTCTTCTCCTAGGTGAAATTCAAAGAAACATTACAGATTAGCTTTTTTTTCTTAATTTTATTTTAATCTTCAAATCTTTCCAGAAAAACCCTCCTAAGCCTTAGGAAATATTTTGGTCTAAAATAACAATAGTAAATAGATAAGATACATATCTGCAGCTCTGCTTCTCCTAACTTCACAAAAGCTTCTCCCAGCTCCACAAAAAGGTGTCTACTTTCCACCCTCGCTACTCAAAGGATTTATATATTTTATGAAAAGCCTCTCCGTTTTCAAATCTGTGAGTTTGCTTCTCCTTTAGCTGCTCGATCTACATTTCAGCTGAAAAATTATGTTAATCGCCAACAGCAAACTCCACCACCGCAAAGGGAACCTCCTTTCCAGGAGGCTGGACCAGGCTGGGTCTCATTACCCAGAGGGAAAGGAACTTCCCACAATAGCCATAGTTAGAGCTAATGTAATTTCAGAGGCTGTTGCTCTTCCTACCTTATGTCCTCCCTTCACCCCACCCTCTATTTCTTTTATCTTCCCCAGCACAGTGTCTGTTATTACTTAATCTAGATAAGGCAAAGATGAGACAGACAGATATTTCTGTTATTTCTTGAAAAAAGCACTCAGTAATGACAGCACAAACCTGCAGATTAAAATATAAAAAGGAGCTCAAACAGGATAGGTTCTCCCATTCTCTTCTGAATAATTTTAATAGATTCTTAATTTAGCAAATTAAATTGAGCTTCCACTTGACTGGAGGCTCATTACATGCCTTGTGCCACAGAAATCAAAGTGACCTGGAAAACTGATACAGAAAACTCTGAGAATATTTTCTTTTTCTCCAGTGCACATAACTAAAGGATTATGTGTGACAGAATGGCACAGAACCATTACTAAATAAAATAAAACACATAAGTTTTGGACTTGTTTTTGATTTTCTTATTTTTTCTGAGTTTTCTTCTGCTTTAGGCTCATTAAACCTCATTTGCTATCATTTCTTTTTTCTTCTTTATATTTCCCAACCACATGTTCAAATTACTATTATAAGACTTCTTTTATTCAGCTTTACTGCTTCCTTTCCAGTTTGCATTCATTCTCCTTTTTACTCTTGTTAAGATCACTTCCATTCTGCATCTTCCTTTTTGGTATCCCAAACATGCTTCCACCTCTTCTCTTTCCCTTCATGTCTAATAAGCAATCTCATTTTCTTTTCCTCCTCTTTGATTCTCTTAACCAAGAACATAATCTAGATTTATTTGTCTTTTTCTGTAACTTGCTTCATCTCTGTAGCTTGCATCTCATTTTGATTTATTCAGAGCTCCTTCTTCTTCTTCTATCACAATTCAACTTGTGATAACTGTGTGTTATCTATGTGATATATTAGTGATGCTTCCTCCATTCTCCTCTTCCTACATTCTCCTGACTGTCTACAGCTAAACTGTCTCTGCTGCTCTCTCCTGTACAGAATAACTGGCATCTGGGTGGAACCAGCACCTCTAAGGTTTGTCTACAGGTAACTGCCTTTGTTACAGGTACAAATAAGTTAGCAAAACTAATAACATAAATGCACTTACCCCTAAAAGAAATATCTTTTCTGGGAATGCTGCCTAGCATAGGTCATAGTATGTCCTACGTCTTTCCCAAGAACAGACTAGATTTCACAGAACTAAAGGATATTTCACTGGCAGACCTCCACTTTAGTCCCATTGTTCAGAAAACATTGTAAATATATTGCACACACAATTTAAGTCATTTTAGAGTAATCCACTACCTTGTGTAGTCCAGAACTGGACACAGTGCTCCAGATGTGGCCTCACCAGGACTGAGTAGAGGGGCAGGATCCCCTCCCTCGACCTGCTGGAGACGCTCCTCTTAATGCACCCCAGGACCCCACTGGCCTTCTTGGCCACGAGGGCACACTGCTGCCTCATGGTCAACCTGTCGTCCACCATGACGCCCAGGTCCTTCTCTGCAGAGCTGCTCTCCAGCAGGTCGGTCCCCAGCCTGTACTGGTGTCTGGGGTTGTTTCTCCCCAGGTGCAGGACCGTGCACTTGGCCTTGTTGAATTTCATGAGGTTTCTCACCGCCCAGTTGTCCAGTCTGTCCAGGTCGCTCTGGATGGCAGCACAGCCCTCTGGAGTATCCGCTACTCCTCCCAGCTTCGTATCATCTGCAAACTTGCTGAGGGAGCACTCTGTGCCTTCATCCAGGTCATGAACAAATTGAACAGGACTGGACCAAGGACTGACCCCTGGGGGACACCGGTCACCACAGGCCTCCAACTAGACTCCCCACCGCTGATTATCACCCTCTGAGCTCTGCCATGTAGCCAATTCCCAATCCACCTCACCGTCCATGTTTAACCTTCTGATGAAAGAATCTCAGGTTAATAAAATAAAGTTCAAATAAAGTCTGAAATTTGTGAAGCTTCATACAAGTTTTGAATTTTACTCGTGCTTCCCAAAGCTTCCCTAGTTTACAATATGATCCTCTACTAGAAGGAAGTTTTCTCCTCATCTTTCTATCCATGTAGTTATGAAAATGCATCTAGTGCTGCACAGAATGTGAAAGAAAAATCTGAAAACAATGGGAATTCCAATGCATTTGATGATGGTGCAATGGTCAGAGAAGATGCTAGTGATGACAATTGAACGTCCCTTTGCCTTCCCAGCCCCCTTCATATATTCTCAGGCATAGGATGACAAAGGGAAGTCCACGGGTCACATGAACAGATATTGTCGACATATTACACAAATTGCTTCCTCCATCTAATCAGCTGACTCATTTTTCCCCATCATTTCCTTATTCAGGATTAAGTTCTTCTCATATGCTTGTCAGAACTGAGCTATATTTGCCAGCACTATGAAGAATGATAAATTAAATGCAAAGATATCTATTCTAAAGTCTGTAGTCTTTCTGTTTAAGAACAGTATGCTAGGTGTGCACCCACCTTCGGCACGCAACAGTGTATGTAGAATATGAATCACTGAAGATTTATAATGACTTGTAGTATTCCATATGAAGCTTTATTAAGACTATTTGTCCAGAAATGCATAATCAAGAAGAGTAAGAATAACACAAGATGGACCTGCATAACTGGAGGATTTGTTGTGAAAATCCTTGTAAGAAATATCAATGTAGTTCAGTGCGTAAAACTTATTGAGCACTGCAGAAAGATTCTGGGGCAAACTTCACAGAGGCTTGTGCTTTTATTTTTTGGAAGAAAATAAAACCAAGACACTGACAACTGTAGAATTTCTAGAAAAGTGGATTAGATACTAGCACTTTAAAAAAGTGCAGCACAGAATACTTTTTTATTTTATTTTTGTTCTTTCTTTTTTGCACTGTTTTGTTCTGTTTTGAGAAGGTGAAGCACAATGCAGGTAACACTGGTATGACTCTTGCAATGTGAGAGTAGGAAATGAAAACTAATACTGAGGTTTACTAAATACATTTGTCACACCTGCTTTAAAAAATGTTTATTGTGCAGCTTGTTCTTCAAAGTTTTGTGACTCAGTTTATCTACTCCAGAAAGGTGTGCAGCTGCCCACATCTGGCTTTGAAGAAAAAAGCATTTTGCCCACTGTTAGGATTTTCAGGCTTCAAACAAAATGAAAGAATGTGTTAAAGAAATTTATGAAAGATGCAAAACAAATCAAACAACTGCTTTTTGAAAGACCTCTCTTACAATTAAGTGTGCTTTTCTATTGTCTGCTGGTTGAATAGTGTTGCTTTCAAATATGTATTTCATACATATCCACACTTCTACTTAATTCTGGGGCTTTGTGGAAAAAAATCCTTTAAAAATGTCCCCAGAAAAGGTCTTTTTCTTTTCTTTACAACTCTGATATATTTAGACAGCTGAAGCGGAAAGTGGTAGTTAGCTTTATGAAGAATAAATAATTTTCACAGTGAAAAAAGCCTTCGTTTTTCCCATCAGTACTGTCTAGACCTCGAGGCTACCATCTAGGCTACATTACCTATCCTTGTCATTTTCACTGCTAATGATAGTGAAGTCCTTCTGCTTCATCACTTCTCTTTCCTTCCCTAAGATTATGCCTCATAATGCCATAAATCTAAGTAGTGATTTCTGGTATTAAATTAATTTCCAATAAGACTAGCAAATAAGCCTCTTTTAAACCATTAGAGCAATCATTAGATCCTTTTGCTATCTTAATCCCTGAGGAAAACTATTAATCTAATGTGAACTATTAATCTAATGTAATGTGAACACCCCAGCCTTCATGGTTACATTTTACCTTTTCCCAAAGTTTCCCTGCCCCTCCCCACAAATTTTAAAGGTGTAAAATCTCTGTCAGATAGTTACAGGGAACAGAGAATTCTGCAGTGCTCTGACCAAGATTTAAAGGTCAGAGGTATAGTATAAGTGAGATATCGTTTTAAAAGGATATGATGATAAAGTTTACATTTGTCAAATTTGCAAATGTCTTACAAAGCCATTTTTCGCAATTTCTAGCCACTACTGAGAGTAAATTATCCCTCTCTAACACATGCAAACACATAAGAGATTCCTGTAAATATAGGATAAATATTTGTTGATAGAACAGAGAAAAATATTGGCAGATTTGATGCCAATTCATGCAGAGTTAGCAGAAAGCTGTAGTATTTGCTGTGTTTACTTGACTTTGCCAATTATAAAAACTCCATTACTGTTTACTTTCCCTTTGTTGAAGATGATAACCAGTGCAACTAGTTGCCAACTGGATCACCAAATGAACAAAACAATATCTGATAAACATAAATGTTGGGTTATGTGTCATGGAAGCCTTGCTGAAACAAGATTCATTCTGTTTCCAAATAAAAGCCAAAGTAGAATGCAATAGGCTGAAATGACTATTTCGTTCTCACAAGTATTTATTCAGGCTGCAAAACATCACTCTACAAAGCAATGCCCTTTTATTACTGTGCACCTTTCTTTTAAAAATGGTCTTAATTATTAAAAAGACGTAGCTGGCAAGAATGGCAGAGCAGTAAATTCACTGTCATATTCAGTTTATACTTGTTGGTATGTATGTACGGATATATGCAAGAAAAAGAAAAAGCAAATAATTGCACGATTCCTGAAATAGTTATATAGTTACACATAGCTACAGGAATATAATGTAGCTGTACGTATGCTTTCTGTGCTGTGTCTTCAGATTTTGATTCTGGGGCAAGTAATATTCTTTTAAAGAGAAACTGACAGTATTTCTAACTAATTCACAATCTCTTTTACTCAAGTTTGACACTTTCACATAGCTTATGTGCGAGCATCGTAGGTATATGAACTAATTAATTGTTTACCTGCCTTTCTCCACAGTTGCAGTAAGACTATTCACAAGGAGAGTAGTGTCTTCAAGATAGAAGTACTTGGCAAACATACTTAAAGCAGTTTAAGGATGTGGGTCTGATTTCAGTGAATAGTCATGATTATACCACAGGAAATGAAGGCCGTAATGCAAGAAAGTAGAATGAACTGTATATTATAAATAAAAGTCAAGATGAACACAAAGTCAAGAGAATGAAACCTTAGGTAGGATGTTACATGAACTATTTTGAGACTACATTTGTAATTTTAGAAAGCATTCTTCTGACTAAGAATAAAAGGGGTAAACTCATGGAATGTCAATCTAATAAAGTAGATTTTTCTTGAAAATGATTAGCAGTCCTTGAACTGAGTTTCTGCAGTGGCAGCTATGCTAATCTCACGTCTGCAGAGAAGCAGCGATGGCCTGTAAGCTCTGTAACCTCCAACACGCAGTTTGTGAACAAATTTTCTCCGTGGTTCTAGCTGAAGGCACGGCTGATTCTATCATGGCCCTCAGTAGTGCTCTGAAGCGATGTACATATTAGCAAATTTCACTCTAGCACATTTCATAGTGATGTTTTGTTAATGAATGTCATATTTAAGGGATCTGCAATAGGGTGTTTCAAGTGATTGGATGCTTCGTTTCTCTCCTCTGTCTGTTTAGCAGGTACATAATCTGATTGGCAATACATTAAGTCCTGCTTCTATAGCATCAGGTAGCATTTTACCAAGATAGTAAAAAAAAAAAAGACTAGCTGCACTTTTGCATCTGTTGCCAAGAAGGTCATTAATTTCTAATCCAATGCCAGATTTTTGGTTCTGCCAATGTCCTCCCTCATACTTTATATTTTTCTGATCTTTTTCCCCACCATTGTGATCCATTGGAAAGAACATGCAATATTTGGGGAAAAAAATTTATGCAAAGGGAAAAGTTAATCTACAAATAAATGCTGAAGACTTTGCAGGCAGCAGGGAAGGGATGTATTGTGTGGGAAATTCTAGAAAAACAGAGACATTCTTAACATTTTAGAGGAAAAGTTTATCCTCACTAACTGAATAAAAATGACTTCTGAGACATGAGATTTTAGAAGGACTTTAATCAAGAATATTGAGGATAAGAGGAAATTAATGAAGGCATATTTTTTTTTGAAAGAGTAATTGAATACTGGGACCAATGCTGGGGCAAAAAAAATTCTCTTGAGAACCAAAGCCTTTTCAATTTCAATTATCTCGAAAACCTTAATATGATTCAATATGCTTTCCAGTGCAAACAAGACAAACCATGTACTGAGTTGCCTTAAGAGAAGGTATATTATCCTCTCTCATCCATTCTACACTAGTGAGACTGCATTTGCAACCTCTAGTAAACTATTAATAAAATGGCAGCAGGGAATGATGTCAGCCAGACATGCTACAGATACCCACAAGGCAAGAAAAGGCTGAAGTGTAACATCGTAGCTCAAAACACAGCAGTAGCTTAATATATTCCCAGAACTTGCATCTTTTGATCTGTAACACTTTACTGAATTTTAAATATTTGTGCATTCCTCTTGAAAATTTCTACTCAATAGTGCAATATTTTTGAAAAATAATGAAGTAAAATCATCAGTTTTGTGTTTCAGCGTAAAAACTTTTACATTAGCAGTCAATTTATCTTTGCAATGCTGAGCAAATAAGCCATACAGCCTAGGTGGTCAGAAAGTTTTTTTTCTTCTTTCTAGTGTATATTTTTAGATGATTACACTGCCAAATTCTGGCAAAAAGTTCCGGATTCAAGCATTTGTGTTAACTGAAAACTGAGGAACATTTCTGATTGATAGATTTCATTTTCTACATTTCTACACTTCATTTTTAACTTGAAACAATTCTGAACTTGAAACAGTTCTGAACTTGAAATAGTTTTGAGAAAAAGTTCATATTACTTTCACTTCAAAATCACATATTTTGAAACTTAATGTATTGCATTAAGTTGCAAGAGACAGCTGACAGGCTGTGTTAAGATCACCTCTCTTGTGAGAATAAGAAAGACCTGCCCTGAGCACTGACACATCAAATTCACCTCTAGCTAAATGCACAGCTCACTAACTAACCTGAATTTTCAGATTCTGAGTGACCCACAAATGTGACTGTGCTCTCTGCTTGCCCGAAAAGGTGGTTGTTGTTGTTGTTGTTGTTGTTATTATTATTATTAAATCAGTATTGGCCACAAGACAAGAGTTATGGAAGTGGTAAAATCTGAAAAAGTGTTAGCGAACCAGAGTATTCAAGTGAAGGCTTTCTTCTCCCTGGTGATATTCTATCCTAAAATAGAGGGCATAGGGCAAGCTTTTTACTATATTTTTAACAATGAGATCTGTAACATCAAGGAAATTAGACTCTGCTGAATAACGGAGAGTAATAGCTTGTTAGGAAGGAAAAGCAGTTCAGTCTTTCAGAATTATCTGGCATATTTAAGGGCCTGATTTAATCTGGATTTTTATAAGAAGACAGATTGTTATTTGCTTAATCTGCCTGAGAGGAAGGCAGTTCTCTGTATAGGTGAACACAAGCTTGAAGTGTTTTTGTGAATACCATCTGATACCAGATCCTCAGAAGAGCTATCCCCATGATGAAAAAATATACAGCTGAAGCAAAGGAAAGTAAATAAGAGGAAATGACAGGCTTGGTATGTAAAAGTAAAGCAGGCTTAAAAATAAGAATAAAATCTGCTTTCAGCACTTCTGTCCAAGGAGAAGCTATGAAATACACAGTTTATTAGTCCCTGACTGTTTATTAGTTCCTGAATCTGCACTGCTTTCTGGCCCCCTGCTCTTTTCTCTGGTGATTAGGCAAAAACTGTACCTTTTCCTGACTTTCTGGGGAACAGAAGCCTCGTGCTGTCAGTGTCTTTTTTCCACTCCACATGCTGACTCCTGAGGAGCAGTAAATCAGGGCAGGCACACACGGCTTCCCAGTGCTCGTGTGGGCCCGGGAAGTCCCTGTCCCTCTAGGACGGGCATGGAGAAAGGCAGCAGAAAGAGTCCATCTGCCTGCCCGAGCCGCTGGCGCAGGTGCTGCTCGTCTGGCCCATATGGCCACCGCTCTGGTCACCGGCGGCAGGGCACAACTCAGGCGCCTGCTTTTAAAGCAAAGAAAGCAACACAGGGCAGAGGCCGGGAACTTCCAAGTCCTTGCAGTGAGAGGCATTTTGACTGCTGGAGTTACACCATTACTCAGATCTACAAAGCAGGAAAAATACCTGGTCTTCGCTGAACCAAGGCATTATAAATTTCACCAGCAACCTTCCCACTTTACAGTCCTCTCATATTTCTGTCTTTGGAGAAGTGCTGCGAGACCCAAGTATTCTCATATCTACCAGGCAGACAGAGTCAAAAGGGAGAGATCACTGGAGCAGGGAAGAAAAAATATACACACTCTTGGGGCGGGAGGAGCTCCAGACCTGAGAAGAGAGATCCTTTATGGTTTTGTGGTTTTGTTCAGGTTTCTCTCCAAAATTTTGTGCTGTAAAGTGAATATGCTCACATCTTTCTCATGCATTTCTCAAAATAATTGTTACTTACAGTACAGTTCTCTATAATTTCATTACATCATGTATGTGACTTTCAAATGCTACATACAAATGATGGTGAGTCTAGGTATCTCCATTTGCTAAGGACATACATATACACACACACACACATGCAAACATATGGCTAAGAACAAGCACACATACACACACACCACTATCTGAGAAAAAGTGGTATACAAACCAATATCATAAAACCAATAAGTTTGCATTCTCCCATTTTGATTTCCCGTAGCGTGAAATCACTCTATTTGACCAGCGATGCTGAAAGATTCACGTGGCACACCATTTTAATTTAAGCACAGTCTGTAATCTTTATACAGAAAGCTACATCAAGCACTACCAACGCACTTTGAATTCAGCCCGTTGGGCCTGTCTGTAATTCATTATCCTCTCAGGGTTGAGAGGCTAAATGTGTTTCCTGGTCTCATTCCAGTTTCCAGTGTCCATATCACAAAACACATCAATCTCCTTGGCCTTAAAATTGCATGTTTACAGGGAGTTATCAGCAGAAAGGCTGTGCATGTGATCACTTCTGAAAACTGAGTTCTGTTTTTATTCCTAAACTTCAATCAAACAGGTCAATGCTGAAGTTCGCTTGTAAGACTGAGAAAGTCCTGCCCGGCTACTGCCCAAACTGAGGATTTGTTCTCTATTTAGGGTACAGGTTCATTTTCCAGAGATGATAATTTTTTCCTGTGATTGCAACAATTTTCTATTAACTAAAGAAACATAAATAGAAGAAGTAAAAAAAATCCAAAGTATTTAGGAAAAAAAAAAAACACAACAAAAGAAACTTCCTTATCTAAATTAAGCTTCTATAATACTACAGAAATACCAATAAAAACACAAGACAAATATCAAAATGTTTCTGGGTTTGGGCTATGAAAAGATGGATACAATAAACATGTTCAGGTCAGAATATTATCTTCTATTTCACCCAGGCAGAGACACTTACTTTCCCAATCTGGAAAGCCCTTTTCTGTTTAGTTGCATGTCACAGAAAACTCTCCTTCTGTCATCCTTTTCTGTACCACTTATAATTCTATAATTTTCTTTATGAGATAAAAAGGACTAGATCAGTATACAGTTTTAAGGAGACATAGCAAAGATTTGTATCTTTGTACCTGAGGACCCTAACAAAGACTGTTTGTAAGCTACCAGAAACCAATTTAACTCTTTCATTTGTGCCATACTATCACTCACAGTACTAGAATCTACTACTGTATTAGTTTTATTCACCATTATTTACTTTTATTAACACATCTTCACCAATTCAAATGGCAGCATTCTAGATACATACAGACCTCATTGCAACTGTAAATTCTTAGTGTCATTGATGCAATTGTAATTATAAAACAATACAGGCAAAATATTACTCACTTGTATTTATCTTCTGAAGCGAAATGTGCTTTTCCAGCTGCCTACGAAGTTTCACCTCTGCTCCGTATTTACCAGTAGTGCCATTGTCAGCCAAAATGAAGTGGGAATGCATGCTGTTGAGCACTGTCAGCTTGCTCATGGGGTTGGACATCGTCTGATATGGTCGGACCACCTGCATTTTAAAGGCAGAGAAAAAAGATAGCACTCAACAGAATGGACCCTCTGAACTGAATCAGTTACGTGATGCAAGTTGACAAAATAGCTATTCACAAACAATTTTGATTTTTCTTTTTTTTTTTAATGTTGTATCGAGTATTGCCCTTGAGCGCAGCTGTCCTGTATGTAAGGAACAGAAGGTAACCCTAGCCCTTAAGACAGTGGAGCCATCTCAATGTAAAAATCATATAAAGACCGGCCTTTTAGAGGCAGACAGTGCTTAAAGAGTCTTTTTAGTGTAATCTGTTTTGTAGCCACTCATTTGCTGGTAAGCTGAGGATCAATTCTCCAAAGGACTGTGTGACCACACTCACTTTCCCCACCTTGTTTGCACCTGCCTTTCAGTTACCTTTTCACAAATTCCCTTTACTGGGTCCTTTCTGGCCCTCTCTGCAGGGCAACCACTAGTCCCACGGCCTCAGTCCACCACCTGCCAGAAGCCTCCCAGAGGGCTGCCCCTGCCTCTACTTGGCTTTTCTGATTCCATTCAAGTAAGAAGAGCAGCACGTGTGCCAGCACGTAAGCACAAGCAAAAATCTCTGCAAGGAAAAAAGGCCTGAGTCTGCAGAGTAGAGAATGCCACTCTTGGTGGGCTGTGCACGTGGTATGATATAACATTTCTGATTTTGGGGGGAAAAAAAATGTTGCCCCAGCCTCAGCACAATACAAAGGCAATTGCTTGCATTCACAATAGCATCACAAAGTCGTCATTCAAAAGGGAATTTGCTATGTTGTCTTTGATTTGTTTTCATCGGGGGAAATTACTTTGCGGACAAACAGAGTGTGTTATTGCAGAGCTGCCCAGAGCTGCCCCGCCCCTACCCTCCAGTCAGACCAAACCACGACACTGGGCCACCGCGGTCCATCAGCTGCTTTGCTGGGTCTCCAGTGACATCAGTCAGGCTGTGCTGATGTGACAAATCACTTCATCGCGTATTGAAGGATGGATCTGGCTGATCATTCAAAGCCATTTGCTAGAAATATTGCTCCCTGGGTTGTTTAGATAGGTCTGCCTTTTCTTTTTGGAATTACAGCATTCCTTCTGAAAATTTGTTTTCCTTCTGAAAATATGTTGAAATTCTTGACTGAAATAATGCTGAAGTGACCTGTTACAAAACTTGTCTCTGCTACGCTTGATCTGCAAGGAATTTTCTTCAAGGCTCTGGCATTGTTCTTTTTGCAAAACAAATAGGAGTTCAGTCTTTTTTTGTGCACAATAATGTACATTCTTACATGTTGGCAAAAATGCTTGCAAACAGACAAATACAAGCTTAATCTTCCCTCCCTTCTATTACTTAAAAGGGCTCTTTAGTTCAGAAATAAATCTTTATAAATAGTATGAATATTATGAAAAAAATTCTTTCATACTTCCTAATAGTAATAAAAAAAATCAATTTAAACAGTTAAAGGTTTTGTAGTTGTTTTGTCCTCTCAGTATAGAGGACATAGACCTTTCAGGAGAGGAAGGACTTTAGTTGCCCATTCCTTGTGTGATTACAAGAAAAACAACCAGCCAACGGGAATTTGATTTTGCTGTATCCTGGCAGTTTGTCCTCAAGAGCAACTGGTTAAGGTTTTCTAACAAGAACAGCCTGATCTCTAGTTTTAATGAACTGCAGCTTCAAAACCTCTGAAATTACCTGTTGATTTGGTAATGCTGTTTGAAGGCAGATTAGAAGGTAATGCTCTGGTTCTGTGTCTGCCACTAAAAGGTGAATCATGTTATTAATAAAAATTAGAAACGCGAAAACAAGAATAATCAAGAATACACATATTTCCAATGCTCACTGCATGCAGAGCTTACTAGCTCTGCATCTTTTGTACTGGAGTTCACAGACCGTAACATGAACTCGGACTATCCTGATTAAAGGATAAGCAAAATCTTCATGAAGGCAACTGAATCCTAAGCTTTGAGGTTATTTGCTTGCAGTGAATTGCTTTAGTACAACACTCAGCAGATTTTCCTCCTTCTGTATCTAGAAGGGGGAATAATGGCCCCTGGCATCTTCCTCTGCAGAGCTGAAAGGAAGTATTTATCCTCAAGACAACACCTCTGAATATAGGTTAACTTTTGTGAGAGCAGGCCCCCTGCAAAACAGCACGCCTGCTGCACCAAACAGAGGCATTTGGTCAATAGGCGATGAGCTGCACTCACCCCAGCGAGTGCATATATGTAACCTGGGGAGGCAGCACATTTGAATTAAAAGCACTAACATACTCTGTTTACACTCTCTGTGGGCACTTTCTGAGACTCAGTGTAGAGAGAGTGCTCGAAAATAGCTTGAAAGTATCTCACTGTGTAGGATGGACAAAAATTTAATAAAGCAGTTGTGTGAGACATGTACATTAGGAAATGCAATTAGGTGTGAGAGAGAAATTAAGCATATGACTAACACCCAAGACATTGAGATCTTGGGAGAGCGGAGGGGTCAAAACCAAACTGGTCCATTCGCTCTGTGTTAATTGCTCAATAGGAGCCCAGCCTGTCAGTGTCTGGGCATTCCCACATTGCCAGCTCTGAACCCCCTTTCCAGCCGGGCTGGACAGTGGTGGCGGGTGCAGCAGGTCCCAAAGCAGAGGGCGAGGTGGAGCACCGACATCAAAGAAGACCTAGCAGAGGATGCACGACATCCACGAGCGAGACTCCAGCTCCAACACTGTTCAGTAACAGCTCCCCACAACACATCTGTCCACAGCTCCACACAGAAGATGTTGTTCATCTTAAACCTTCTTCGTAACCACAGAGTTCTGCAGCGCACCAGGGAATAGGTTGGCTCTGTTTGGAGGCTCCTGGAAGCATCACACTGCACTGCCTATGTATATGCTGTACATATGCTGGTTTCCAGTTTGGCCTCAGGCATGCTCCCCACATGGAAGTTTGCAAGGAAGCAGCATGACTCTTTTTTCCTTGCATCTTTTCCTAAGATAATTATTTCCTGACTATGATCAGGCCTCCTAGGGGCCTCTGATATTTTGACATTAGATAAAAACTATGCTGAAATGAAATTGGAAACTAATAAACTGTGTCTATTATTATTTCTTCCCAGCAATTCAATTTAATCCCGAATTATATTTCTTGAAATTGTTGCAAAATATCTATCAAAACTAAGCTAAAATTGGTAACAAAAAATATCATGGCATTATAAAGACGTAATGTTAAAGCTGCTTGAGGTTTGTAGGCTTTCTTGCAATTCTGAAATGTACAGAAAGTAGTTGCAGAAAAATATATTCTTTCTCTCACTCTAATATATGATGGAGAGAAGAAAGTGAACTCTTGCCATAAGCTATCTTGACAATTAAGATGAAACAATAAAAAGAAAACATGTAGCTCATCTTGACAGTATTTATCCTGATGCACATGTTTTCTGGCAAACAAATACTGAATATAAGAACAACTAGCACAAATGGTGTGACAAGACTCACTGGGAGGTTTTTTTAAAGAATATGGTTTGAGGTGTTAAGTTATTGAACTTGACAGTTGTATGACTTTCTTCATATGTGTGAAGGGTGAGGAGAGATTCACTCTTAAATGGTTTTCCTGCTTTAGATAACCTTTGGTAAAGTCAAGGTGACATTCTGAAAGGAAGGTTGCTTGAATATTCTGTTGAAGTAATGGAGGATTTACAGATGAGATCATGGAGAAGGCAGAGGGGAGGACTCTGTGCGTATGTGAAAATATGTCTTCCTCAGTTAGTCTGGCTGTGACACATAGCAAAAACCCCTAATGCTCTAAGCTGATGTTTCTAGATCTCCTCTTTGCTCTAGTTAGTTACGAACTTTCCTTGATTCCTCTTAAAACTAGACTTTGGAGTAGGCCTTACCCATGCCAAATACCAAAGAAATAAATGATTCCCTCTGTCATACATCAATCTTGCTACTAAGTCCCAACATAACACTTATCCTTCTGCAAACGCATCATGTAACTGAGTCATCAAACATTAATAATTATTTGATGAACACTCCAATTTGTTGGGATGTCTTTTCTAAAACTGTTATTACCCAGTTATTGTCTCAATACATTACAGAAGTTCACAATAGCACTTATTTCATAACAGGCTGACTTCAAACAATTTTCTCCAGTTAATAAGAGTCTCTAGATTTTTGATCCTGCAAAGTGCATTCAACCTTCCCTCTTCCATCATCCAAACACATACTGAAAAGAATGAATATATGAATAACTAAGCTATGTCAGTAGGCCTGCAGAGTTCTTCTGTGAGAACTGCCCGAGGATAACAGAGAAAACTCTGCTGATGACTTGTGTTTACTCCAGTTATACTTAAAAAAATTCATCAACTGCACTGATACGAGATTGCTTATTGTAAAATTGCAGTCTTTAATAAATGAGGTATTAACTAGACACAGAGTGGGAAAAACAGACTTCATTTCATATATATATATTAGACTTACATTTAATCCAATACAAATGTATTTTTTTTAACTAAAATGGACAATTTTTTATCCACAATTTTGTCATTTCAGCCACATGTGAAAGAAGCTTTCAAGTAGAAGTGTAATTGTTGCTTATGTTCTAAGCATCTTATTTTTTTCCAAATGTTCTGAACAATATAAAAAAGAGGCACCCGTGGTTAGTAGTCTGTAAAGAACAACTGCACTTGGCTATGATTCTGTTTTCAACATTCAATTTCTACAGAGTCAAAAATGTAATTTGTTCTGGAACACAGCGTGCATGAAAAGAGTTGATAAGTATGTGAATATATGTCTATATATCTAATACATAACCCATGATTTCCTGTGACAAAATGGTTTTCTTCCTGATAACATTTTCTGTTTTGCCACAAGTCTACAGGGCAGGTTCATACTGCAGTTTCTGTATTCTGCTGCACTAAATAATAAAAGCCAACCATGATTGCTTCCTCCTTACTGCATAAAACCTTTCTTAAAAATGATTACTATTCTACTTTCTCTGCTGAGCTTCATTTTTGCTGTTGTTGAGTACTTGTTGAGTGTAGACCACCAATTAATGAAGTAATGTGGGGAGAGAAACAAGTTACCACCTGTACGAGCACCTTAAGTGAGACAAATAAAGCTCAAGAAATTTGGAGAGATGTCAGGATTTTTTCCTCCTCTGGGTTATACATATAGAAAGATTGTATATAAAGCGTGGAGCAGTGGATGACTTTCAAATAAAAATTTGAAAACAAAATATCCCCAAACTTTTATCCCTTTTTATTGAGTGAAATTAAAATTGAGCTCTTGTATTGCAGTGTTGAATCACTACAAAATATAAGTTTTGGGATATTTTGTTTTCAAATTTTTATTTACTAAAATATTGCACTCCTTTCAAGTTACTAGGTAATATATCACAGCATTGTCTCTAATGAACAGCACATCCTAGTATGCTGGAAATGTACTAAGTAAGTTAGACAATCAAAACATATTTTGATCTGATTCTCAAATACTAACCCTTCTGTATTTAAATGAGACTGATTTGAAAGATCTTGCAGAGGAAAAAAAAAGTACCAAAATCATTGTCCTTTTATTAATCTAGGTCCTGTGCTTGGAGGCACAGCAAGGTGAGTAGGAATTAAACCAACGTAAGGACTGAACAGACTCTGAGAGGAAACCCTCAATATCCCCAATGATATTAGCAGTAAACATGTTACAAAGCTTTGCAAGGTGCACTCTTTGCTAAGGAACAGTGACTTTGTACTTAACAAGAAACCTGCTTATGACAGCAGCTTTCTATAAGGCTGAGCAAGCCACCTTACTTTCTCTTATTTTCTATCAGAGAATTGGGAATAAGGCAACCAACCACCACTCCCCTCCGTGCTTTCTTCTTAAATTAGGTGCTGAGCTTATCAAGATGAGCACTATTTTGTGCTTTTGCCGTGCTGCAGTAAGACTAATCTCATTTGGGACCTTTAAGCAACCCCCAAACAGATTGCTTACAACAGTGATAATTTGCTTAACTTGGCCATTTCCCTTTATGGCTCTGAGGAAACCCCCCCGGGCTTCCTGAGAGCTGACCCATTTGAATGGATTGGTAAACATCCTAAAACTCAATCACAACTTCAGAAAGCATAAAAGCCAGACACGGGCTGGGGTGTTCACTGTGGCACAACTTTGCTGAGCAAAATCTGACGTACAGAAAGAGACAGCATGTGTGGGGGCATGGGCGATACGGGTAACTCCTTTCCCATAAATTTTCCATGACCAAGCAAGTTTTCTGTTTTAATGCTGCTCCAAGCAGTGAGGGTATGTTTTGACTGTTCTTTGGTTTTGATCATAATTGGACTAGACATGGTTCACATAGGCAGAAAGCCACATTCATGCTGGAGTTCAACAAGGCTTTTGCTATTGGTTGACTTATTTCCCCCCCGCCCCCTGCAAAATCCTTTGTGCCCTTTGTTACTTGCTTAACGATGATTCATTTTACGTGCTTATGGTACTATTTATACTTCCTCTTTTTGGTTCATTTCACAGCATTCACCTCTAATGAGGCAGTCAACAGAGTATCCTTTGATTTCTCAAAAAGCTTTCAAAAAAGCTTCCTAGTCAAATGCTTCTAAAAGAAACTACACACATGGACAAAGTCATTTTAGGGATTAATAACTAAGGAAAATTGTGGGAAGGGAGGAAAAAGCGTAAGAAAGGTTAATTTTTGCAATGACTGAATGTGAGGAAGTAGATTAGCAGTAAAAGTGACTTACCTCATGCTAAGTCTGTTCTGCATGTTCTGTTCAACACATATGTAAAGGATGTGGATGAAATATTAGGGTAAAATATCTCAAAGACAAGCCAGCGGACCACCAACAGTTAAGAACCGCTTTTATTAGGCCTTTTACCAAGCCTGTCTCTGCTTTGGGCATGGAAGGAGCTGTGAATCTGGGCAAACAGAGGCTCCGACAGTAACCTGCCTCCTGCCCCTCTCTGGCCCGCAGGCTCAGCCGCAGTAAGATGGATTTGGCAAAGATGAAATTCAGTATCAGTACCATCACAGGGGCACTAGAGAGGTCTAAAAGCTGCATTAATAGAAGGCTTTGGCCAACTTTTTTTTTTTTAATGCTCATCCTTTTCTCAGATGATCAGAGTCTGGAAGGATATTTAATGGAAAATATCTAAGGACACTGTAAATCAGAGGAAGGGTCTCAAATGGCTGGAACAAGGCAAATAGCAATTATTTCTTCACTCCTTTCTAAAAAGGAGGGCAGTGGATCCTACTGGCAGGTGGTGCCTAGCTGAGAAAAGAGGCAAGGAGCAACCTGGCAGGTGGAAATAACTCAGGGAGGAAGCATAATGTTCCAAAATGAATTAATTCAAGACCAATTTAATGACCTCTCTTGCCTTCTGTCTTTTTGTAATGTTTCCAGAAGAACTCCACAAATCTTCAGGCAAGATGCCTTATTTCAAATAGGTAGGTACACTAGTCTTACACTTACATAATCAGAAGCAGCTTGTCTTTATGATTAGTAATTTCTGCTACTCAGCTTTGGGACTGTATCCCAGAAATGTTCATAACTGACTCTGAATTACTCTTACAGAGCCCCATCCTGCTGTGCTATCGGTATTAGTAGCCCTATTATACAAGCTTTGGCGGTGTTAGAGAGCATAAAACTGTGCTAATTGGAATTCTCCCTAATGGCTATACTTTAATAGTAAATTGCCATGAATCCCAACTGGATTCTTTCTTCCCACTCGTATTGTAATTCCTATTGACTTGGCTGATAATTGAATCCTCCTCCCCTCCCCAGATTTCTAATGTACAAATATACTGAGCAGGGTGACTCAGAGCAAATTGGACAAGAAAATGTTCATTAAGCAGAATGAAGACTGCAACTCTTCTCCATTCAAGGCTAGCCGCAGGTTCTCAGGCAGAATGATTGGGAAAGAACCAGAAATAACGCAAAAAAAGAGAAAAAGAATAAAAGAAAAAGAAGGCTCAGTAATATTTCAAATAACACACAACTACAATAAAGTCTAAGCAAGGCATTCTTCTATTTAAAAAGTCAGGGGGGTTCATTTTCCTGAAGAACAGTATAGACTTAAAAGAGAAGAAAGATACAAAGTAGGATAAGAAATGTTGACTCTCACTTAAAAGGTGCCTGAAACACTATTTTTTGGACCCTGGCCTTGTGTTAAATACATTTATTGTTTTGAACTCCAACTGCAGTAATAAAAAGGGATAGGATAGAATATAAGGGGGACTATCTATAAATATGAAGTTAATTAAGGTGTCATAATACTGTCATAATACATAATACTGCAAAACAAATCTTTGTAACTGGTATTTTCTTAGGCACTTTTCAGGGCTCATAGAGATCTAGTTTTAAAGATTTAAGATATATTTGGAGAATAATATTTAATGAAATATTTTTATAATTTATTTTTAAAGAAAAGAATTAATTTGCACTAGAAGCCACTGCAAATTCCCATTTCTTGCCCTGCACAGAATAGAAATTTTGCTGTTGTTATCTTTAAAGTGTTATCAAGCATAATGGAAACCTAATGTATCTATTGATTTATGTGGCTACATACAAATCCTGTGAGGAATTATTCTGAGAGAAATTGTTAGTGAGGGGTATAGAGTAAGAAAAAACAACCATAAGACATATACATTGGACAAATACTTATGTCCGTATAGGGCTTACATCTTTGCCAATCAGATCCTCTTGATTTTCCACAATCCCCCAGGGAGCTATACCAATAGTGCAGATCTTCCCGCGAGATTTTGAGGCATGATCCTTCAGGGCATCTCCAACATGCCTAATGACTCCTGGAAAAGAAACAGCATAAGATATACAATTCAAATTATGTTACTTTGGTTCATCATGACCTGGATTCAAGACAGAATCCCTTTTCAGGAGACACCTATGCATACGCTTATAAATAAGTAAATCTATTTTTTTTTTTTCTTATTGATTACTGCTACTGCATAACTACAGATATTACTGAACGGGGTTCAAAATACTGATAGCTTTTGTGGGCTTGGTAGCCCAATATATATAATTTAAAAAATTACTAGATAAAGTTTCAATTAAAAACATACAGATTTAGAAATAAAAATAGAAATTTTGAAAACTGACTGTAACTTGTTATTTTTAGCTTGCGTTTACAAACATACATGCATGCAAGCACACATATGGCACATACGTTCCAAGTAGAATAAAAAATAAAGGAATGAAGAAAAATAGAAAAAAAAGAAAGTGTTGGCTGCATAAAAATGTTCTCCTGTGTCCAAAAAATGGATGAAAAATTGTGAATGTATCACTACAGTTCTTTGTGGTACGCTATTCTACCATTCCTTCCAAACACTCAGTCACCTCAGATAGCTTCCAGTAGGGTATTGGAAAAAACCCTGGGAATCAGCGAGAAAACAGAAATTAGTACAGAGAGAATGCCTGCTCTCCAGCTCTTTCCTATGCTTTCTGCTGATGCTGCTTTTGTATGCTTTAGAGCAGCTTTGTGAGTGGTGTTTCTATGCAAAGAATGTGTGGGGAAGCAGACTTTGGTAGGCTAGGGAAAAATCTGCTCACACATGGATCATTCCTCTTTCACCTCAAAAAATCATTTTTATGATGTTGGTCAATAACTATTTTTTGCAATGTGGCTGCATGGAAGCATGCCTGTGAGTTTTCTCTCTCTGTGATATTGATGCTATCTCTTACTCAGTTTCTCTGTTTACTTCCTGATCAGATTCTATACATTGCAAAATGACAAAAATGCTCTTAATTTTAGTTGCTATTATCTATGAATTAATCTAAGAACTAACATCACAATGGATTCAGAAAAGAAAATCTGTCCAGACTGATGAAATGTCTATTATTTAGGACAACCATCCTACAAAATGGCATGAATATTTAAAAAACTGAAGTCATTAAATGTTAATGATTATAGTCATGTATGCACCATCCTTTTCGCATCACTGATTCACCGTTCAACAGCAGCATTTCAAGATTTTTCTATTATACTTTTTCTTGACAGAAACCTGATGTATAAATTTGTCATGATCATAACTGACTGTATGGAGAAATTTTTAATTTGTCTAATTTCACTCAGTGATAAAGCACACAATTGTCACCTATACAATTTTAAAATCTAGGCCTATAGCATTTGGCTACTTTGCTCTACAATTTAAAGGCAGTAATGAGATGTAACTGATAATGCAGTACTGCCTCTGGAATTACATGGTTTTAAAATAACAGAGATATGATCATTTGTACTCCACTCTTTGACTATGGTCCCACTCAGTTACAGCAAAAAAAAAATCCTTTTCAACAGTAATTATTTTCATTCGTTTTCATTGTCCATGCATTCACAATTATGATGGCTTGGAAAATGATAAAACAATGGTCTTGAATTTGCCTCAAAGAAATTATTATATTCAGTTCTCATTTGCAAAATTTCTTTATTTTCATATACATTGTTCCTGTAGTAAGCCACAGCAATGAGTTTTAAAGGTCCACTTTTTACTAATTTTTTAAACAGAATTTTCACGTATCTTTGTGAACTGTCACCACAATAGCATCTGAGCACCTAACATAATTACTATGACCACAATGCACAGGTCAGCATTTAACCTAATTTTCTTTATTCTGCAGAGTTATGGGGAATATTAAATACATATGTATTCAACATTTCATCTATCTAACACTCCAGAAATTATGTCTCTTTGTTATTCTATTTCTGTTGTGAGAAAACTGTTTTAAATTTTTAAATATTGTTTTAAATTTGATGTGTTCTGGAAATTAAAAAACAAAACAAAACACAAACACAAAAAAAACAAAAACAAAGCAAGAGAAGAGAAGCATTCATATCCAAAAATGCAGAAGTCTATCCACAGTGCATTAAAATTAATTCATGATAGAGCAATTACAATATTTTTAATAGGAAGAAAGAAGATATATTATACTGTATTATTAAAGCAAAAAATTGTAGTTTTGTTAATGCAGCAAATGAGACTGTTGTAAAAAATTACATATACATCTATTGGCTTTAGGCATTGACCTTCCAGACCCTCAGAACTCTCAGATTTTCCCTTGACTCTCTCATTCTTTCTGCCTCCTTTGGCAAGGGTGTCTGATAAGCCAATGCTGAAGCTTTTTCATTTGGGCAAACCCTGTTTCTCAATTTATTCCTGGAATTCCCATTCAGTTTTCCAGTAGAACTGGGCCAGCTGCTTTCCTGGGTCTTTAGAGGGCCAGGCCCATATGGAATGATAGAGATTTTCTGAACTTTGCATACAATGTTATGCCTGTTGCTCCAAGCATAATAGAAAAAAAAAATAGGTCAAGTTCTCTGCAGAGAAGGAAAAGTGATTTTTATGCAATGAAGCTTTTCTTTATAGATACAAAACAGACTTTTTTTTTTTCCCCACACACTTCAGATATAGTCTTATATGAAAAAATAGATGGTCTTTTCTGGAGGAAAATATTTCCTGTTTTACCTAATAAGAATTTTGCATCTCTGGGCCTCTGGTTACCAAACTCTCCATGCAGGTAACTGTTAATCTTACCAAGTCCTCACTGGCAATACACTAGTATAATTGCCTCATAGGAGGCTTTATTTTCAGCATCCTGATGCACTTTAGCAAACATTTCATTCTCTGGAAGTTGCTGGACTTGTATGAACTTGGCATGTTCTTGTTTGCACATACGCCCAACATCTTTCTAATAAGATCAGTTCTTAATATTTTCTGCTAAAACAATAATTATTAGCCACTATGCTGTCCTTTCAATATTTGTTACCTGTGTTTACTCCTCCAGTGAATATCCATGCTCCGGTTGTCATAGCAGCCTTAATGAGGCCTTTTCCAAAGACCTGCTTGAGTTTTGGCTGAAGTTCAAAATTCTGAAGGCCCCCATGCACAGAGATGAGAAGTTTGGGGAGCTCGAGTTGCCACTCTTTGGTCATCAGGTGCAGAAGAAGATCAGGCTTTGTGTCAAAAGACACACGTACATACTGCAGAGAGAAGGGTGGTAGTAATGAGACAAAAAGCTTAGTTATACCCAGTGGTGTTTAATGCAGATGCTCTATGTCCAACAGAACACTGGAAAAAACCACTTTCACAACAAAAAGCACAAATTAGTTGATGATTTTTAAAAGAAAGCTCTTTGTGAAACAAGCAAACATGGAATACTTGGAATTCATAGGCTGGACATTTTTCCTTTGTTAAGGAAATTCTCCTTTAAGCATTTCACAGAATCACAGAATGGGGTTTGGAAGATCTCCAGAGAAGGAGACTCCACAATCTCTCTGGGCAGTCTGTTCCATTTCACCCTGTCTAGTCATGTTAAAAAGTTAAATATCTCTATGTAATGGATGTATAAACTGAAGCAGAAATCTCACCCAGGGAACCAGAGAAACAGCTATGCTTTTATTTCATCTTCCAGACCAATTCCAGGAAATCGGTAATATTGCAATAATAGACATTCTCATGTACCTGACTTTTTAAATTAGCAATATCCAACACTCAAAAGGTAGAATATAGCAGATGAGATTTGTTGCTCTGGCATACAGAAGCTGAAACCAAGTAAGACTGCAAAACAGTTACTTTTCAGATGAATGAAAGTAATCAGAACTATCTTACAGACTAGACTTACAGACTAATTTCTACAAATTCATGAATTTGCACTCCAAGGACAACTAAGCTGGAAGTACTCTGAAAAACATGTCTACATGGTACATGTCTAGGTCTTGTTTTTTTCTGTGCTACATCTGCAGCATTTTGTCCTAAGGTTGAGGATACCCATGTATGAGTCCTTAGAGTGAACAACTGTCTTCAAAATTTCTGTAAGAATATTATGTAGCACACATACCTCTCTCTTCCTGACCTAACCTGGGCTATTCCCCTACTCCTTCTATTGCTGATGTGCAAGGAACCAAAGGCTCCCTGTGCCAAGGCTTGTACTCTTTTTGAATTGCAGGTGCACAGCAGAAATAGGGTCATGAGAAACAAAGTCCTTCCTGTAGCTTCTAAGATCAGGAAGGGTTTCCTTAATCAGATAAAATAGGCAATAGGAAGCTGCCCATGTAACAAAATTCTGATTGAACTAATGCATATAAGAGTTATTTAAGAGGCTCCTTCCCCTGAGGGGTTATTGACACCATTTATGTGTGTAACAGAAGTGCTTTGCCCTCAGCCTAGAGGAATTTATCTTATTCTACCTATCTTACATGCTGTGACATTTCAGGTAATGTGATATCCACACTCAATATACATTTTGGTGTCTTTTTTGTATATCTAATTAGTATTTCTTGCCGTAAGCTTGTTCAGTTCCTGAATTATGTGATAGTTGCATGGACTCCTGTCTAATTGAATAAGAGACATTATAAGTCTGTTTTTTTTTCCATCACAAATCCTTAGTAGGCTTATTTGCAAGAATGTGTTGTCACACGATAAATAGCCATTCCCTACATTTTTGGAAGCAAAAACATGTTTGGGCAAACACTCACTGGAAAGCAAGTGGAGCACAGCCAGATTAAAAGTTGAACAAGAACTTGTGAGCTCCACTAAATCAGCAAAGCTCCTTGCAGCTCCCATGTAAGTTATTAACAGCTAATAGACAAAGAATATACAATATTCATAAATTTCAGAAGTGCTTTTGAACTTCTGTATGTGTATTGGATCCTTCATAGTAACCCATCAAATTACCTGGAATTACCTGGAATTACCTGCATGGTACCTGCTCCCACCCACTAGGGAATGGTGAAGTGAATAATTAGGAATCAAGAGCTGTCAAACTCATAATAGAGCTCTCAGGAGAATAATATCTATTCCTTTGGCCCTTTGTGGAGGGCTGTAGCCATTTATACTGAGCCATGGGCTTTATTCCAGTGACTCTGAAGACTGAACACTCTGCCAGTGAAAGTGTGGAGGAGATGCTGTGGTGCAAAATGCACCTTACTGTGCCTTTGGTGAATGCAGAGTGGGAGTTTAGCATCAAAAAGATGATTGCAGAAAATGAGTTGATACAAGTAGCAGCCATATAGGTTTACTGAAAGCAGAGGCCACTGAATGGTCCAGATAACTGCTCTAATTTGGTTCCGGCTTATATCCATCCTGTCTCAAGCTGGCACTAAAATGAAGAGACAAACAGAATCAAATGTATAGTACCTAATCTACCTTGAGATTGTTTTTTCATTCCCTAGTATTCACTTGTGCCTAGAAGGTGTGATTTTACTGCCCCTAACTTCTTAAACATGTTATCAATATTGGTAAAATTTTCTTTCCATCCTTGTCCATCCTGCTTGACTTCTGATTTTCAGTAAAGATAAAGTTATATGCTGAGTTAGAAGATGTATTTTATTACATTTACTTGAAATGCAGATGCCTTTTTCACAAATGACTGCTTGTTTCTTGTATCATAAGTAAAAAAGATAAGAATTCATTTTACTTTGGAAAGAGAAGGCTTAAGTGAAAATAAATCTGAAAAGTCTTTTTTTTTAAATGTAAATTTAAATTTGAACCATCATAAATGATCTTTATTTTGTAGAAAACAAAATGAGAAGGGCAATGGCTTCTAAATGCTGATTTCTCTTCTTTGCAGAGCGAATACACAGACCTCATTTTGTTCTGACTGTGATATACATTTATTCATTTTAACTCTTACAGAAGGAATTTTCAGTTTGGTATGCCTAAAATAATTCTTTGCTATTACTTCACAAGACACCTAGTGAGCATGAGAAAATTCTTCTGTCATAATTTCCTAAGATTCCATTGAATTATGAATAAACGCTTTTAGGGCCATTCCTGTCCATATTAAAAATTCATTTCTTTCAATACTGTATCAGAATATTTGCTCTTTTTAGTTTCTGTTTAGAATCTTAATGAGTACTTCTGCCATTCCTGATTTCCTTTGCAATAGCTTCCTGAGGTAGTTTTAAATTTAAATATGAACCTGAGCTAAAGTACTGCTCTGTCCCCCTAGACTTCACGGTCTGGGTTACCCATCTGCCAACTGTAAAAGTGATCATTCCTAATGGCAAATTATTAGTCCCTCCTTTATGGATGGATCTTTCATGTGTTACCTCTCTCTCTATGTAGCACATCATTCCTTAAATTCTATAAATGTTCTTTGAATATTAATTTTCTATAACAAAAAATAAAAACTATTGCCTTTTTCACGGTTTATGTCGATTAAAATGTTATCTGTCTTTTTTCTCTTTCAAAAGCATTGAGGACTTTTAAGATCATTTTTGAACAGTTTTGACAAAATTCCATGCATTTTAAAAGCAAAAAATAGTATCCTTTATTTAGCTGATTTTCAAATATCCAAATATCAGAAGGTCTTTCTGTCAAAACTGTTTACATACTTTGGACTTCTATTTAAGTTGTTTCATATTTCCATTTAGAAAGAGAAACATTAGGCCCGTAATACTGTAGTAAACTTTCTGTCTTCTACAGCTGCAAATACATTCAAAGTTTTTATTGTGCATATTAAATATATAATTGCAATGCATTTGATTAGGAGGAATTTATTTTTAAAAAGAACAAATGTTTTTAATTCACTAAAGCTTTTCAGAAAGCCACTTCCATTTAATGTTGACTAGCCATGATTAAAGCAATTTCAGTTCAGTAAAGAGTGGTCATCAAGAAAAGATTGATATGGCATCCAGAATAACAGCACAATTTCTTTTGTGCATGGAAAGGCAGGTGCTAAATTCAAAAAGATTGGTTTAATTTGGTCTCAAGTTCAGGACAAAACTGAGCACAGTAGGATTGCCTTAACAGATCTGGTGACCAAAATCTCTTTATTCTGCAGTGATCCAGAATATTGCTCATAATTGAAATGTAATCTGTCACGTTAGTTTGATAACTTCTCAGAGAGTTAGGGTATTACCTTGCTAATATAAGGTTAGATGGATTTTACAAATATTTGTAAAACTGCTCAAAGTAAGTCAGCTGATCTACGCTGATTCCATTTTATCAATTTCTGGAATTTTTATTTTTACCAATTTGTTTCAAAAGCTGCTCAAAAAAGTTTATGTAGCTTCATATCTTTCTCTACCTTTAGCTCTTCCTTACCTTACCTGAAACCTGCCACAAAAATAAACCTAAATGTGAACGGCAAAACTGTGAAATGAGTTTCTTAAGTACTAATGAATGAGCTATAGGCATTTAGAGTGTCCCCCTAAAAAAGAGGATACAGTATTGTTACAGGGTCATTTGTGTCTAGTAGATGAGAAGAAAGGCCACTTGAGGAACCGATCTCATTATATAGTTATCTAGTCTGTTATATGTTTTTGTATAATCTAGTGTACTCTCAGTTATTCAAATTATTGACTTAAGCAGCTTAGTGCAGTCCTGCTGAAGATGCTTTAGCAACTCTATAGTGTTATCAAAATTAATGCTGCTTGTGAAATTTTGTTCTGTGACTGGGGATTTAAAATCAATGACACAGCCACTTTTATTAGCAATATGCAATCCCACATGTTCTTTACTGTTTTGTTCTGAATCCACATTTGCTGTTGCAATTTTTTGGTTTTCACAAAAAGGCAAAATGACATTTCTAATTGTCTGGCGTCAATTGATAGCATACTATACTGCTAATTTTGATTTAGATCATGTAGAATTTTGTTTTTTTATGCATAGCATCAGATTTAATGCCCATGAATAGATGACTGATGCAGCTATTCTTCCTGTTTGCTACTGCAGACAAATCAAATGCAGTCTTCCTAACAGTGAATGTTTTGTCTGAATTTATGCCTGGCTTTACTTGTACTTTAGGTATCTGGAGTTTTAGCACGTTTTTCCTTCTCTCTGCTCTATTCATTCTTCTCCTCTCCTCTCCTCTCCTCTCCTCTCCTCTCCTCTCCTCTCCTCTCCTCTCCTCTCCTCTCCTCTCCTCTCCTCTCCTCTCCTCTCCTCTCCTCTCCTCTCCTCTCCTCTCCTCTCCTCTCCTCTCCTCTCC
>VWPW01012027.1:2434217-2515852 GCA_013389825.1 Crypturellus undulatus | reverse complement strand
CCTCTCCTCTCCTCTCCTCTCCTCCCCTCCCCTCCCCTCTCCTCTTTTTTGAAATGATGACTGAACTTTCTAACAAGATCAGGTGTATTCCCTGGAATGCACAGCATATGCTTTGGAGCATTTCCTGTTCTCTTTCCTGTCCTTCTCTTTGCTGGACACCAGAATTTCAACAAAGAGAAACTTAAATTCCCCAGCCTAGTTAATATCAACAGCTTTCCCAAAGAAAAAATACTTCTTTCTTGTCAGTACAGTACAGTGTATTGCTCTATAGAGTTCATGAAGGACATCACTCAAACACTCTTTCCCATAAAGACAGATATAACTCAAGGTGCAGAATCCCATGACGAATACTATATCTCTGAGTTTCACTTGAATTTTGTGAAGAGAATTCAGTTCTGTTCCCACTCTGCGAAACCATGGAAAAGGTTTGCTCTATTTTTCATCTCTTCCATCCTCATCCTAATGGAACATAGCATCATCTCTTCATGTCATTTTCTCTAATCTATCTATGGACAGCTCTGCGAGCCCCATTGTGAAGAACTGAAGCAAAGAAGATGGCACTGGACTGTGGGGCCATGTTTGTTCAGCCTCTGCTCTCACAGCTGCCCATATCAGCATTTTGGCCAGTATCCACTTTGGACGCAATCATATTTCCTTCCCAAAGCTTCAGGCACTACAGTTAGGTACAGCTGGTCTAGAGACCCTCTCTTTCATGATCATGTAATGCCATGTAGAAATACATGCCTGGGGTAGCACAGACACTGGAAATGTATAACTTCCTTAATGGAGAAACTTTCTCAGATTAATATACTATGTTATCACTTGATAGCAGTGTACATATCATAACAATAGGTGACTTTCCCAAGGAAATCTGTGACAGAAATTGAATTCCCAGTTCCTAGCTTAATGACTTACCACTGGGCCTCCATCTTAATGAAGGAGAGAAAAGGAAGCCTAACTCTCCCATCCCCCAATTTACGTGCCTGTTTCAGAGACATCTGGTATACTTCAAATTTTCCAGGCTTGCAATGACATATCAGACAATGGGAAACCATATTCTGATTCTAAAACTATTTCAAAAAATAAAGAGAGATTGAGGGCCAATGGAAGAAAATTAAGGTAGTAGCACATTAGCATGACTTCAGAAAGGTAGGTTCTTTCATGCTACGCTGTAGCTTTTATGGTTCACTCCATTCAAGATATGTAAGAGTATAAAGTATGGTCCTATGCCACATAAAATTCACAATGAAATTAAGAGTCATTTTTTCGAATGCCTTTTTGGAGCTAGAAGTACTATCAGAAAAAAAAAATGAGGTTACCATGGCTTTATTGGAGTGGCCTCCTCCTTGGAACTCAATGGTTCCAAAAGCATCTGTGGGGCTGAGCTGCGTGTGCTTGCTGATGGACCACTTCTCCGACTGGATGTCATTTCGGGTAAGCCTGCTTTCATTTTTCTCATTCTGAATAATGGAGATACTTGGAGTCAGTCCAACATGTTGACCTATTAGACGCCCACAGCAACACCTATGATATTAAACAGAGGAGAAACCACCTGAGTAATTTAAACGTACGAGTTAACATGGAAGTAATATTAAATAAACTGTGAATCTTCAAAAAACTAACCCCAAATCATTCTAAATCTGGTAACCCCTTTTATATGTATATAAATACACACACATGTATATCAACATCTTGCAACTGACTTCAGTTTTTCACATAAGTACCATACTTACCTATGGGGGTCTTTGGTGCTGGGTATGATATGAACACATTCTCTCTTGTAAAATGCTCTTTCTATCCATGATTTCTGTGCCTAAAAGAGAGAGAGGAAATGCCTTAAACTCTATGCTCTTGTTAAACACTACTTAGAGTACTCTAAAGTGAAACTTCAAAGATAAAAGAAAATTTCACTAATGGTGCTGATATGCAGTGAATACGCTGCACTGAACAAACATTTTCCTTTAGAAGTCTTTTCCCATCTAGAATTAAGCACCCAACATAAGCTCTTAACATTTTTTTTTTTTCGTTTTCACAGCCAGAGGACTTTGAAGCTGTTGTCTGCATTCTCATAACAGATATTGCTGGAGAATACTTAATTCAAACAAAATTATCAGAGTCTTCCACATGCTAGAGAAAAACAGAGAATTGTATTAAACATGCTTAAAAAAACCCCTTGTTTCCATTTAGTGATACAACTAAGCCTGCTCTAAGGTAAAGAAATCCAGAAACTAGAAAAAATCATCTCCACAAAATGATAGCAGCTTGATTCCACTTTTTTTGTCCAACTTTTTGTACAGACCAAAAGAGTGGAAGAAGAGCTATTGGAGAAAAAGGACAAACCTTTGAAACATTAAGAGTCACATGAAGAGCTGGTGTAAAATGTAAACCTGATTGAACCAGATGAAAATATGCCAGTTTATACCAGTCAAGATTTAGCCCTAGATATTTTCAGGAAATTAAGTAATTTCCATTAGTATAGTACTAATATAAAAGATACAAAAGAGTTCTTGTTGCAAAAAGCAAATGAAACTTGAAATTCTGAAGCTTATTTAGTTATTTGTACAACTACCACTCAACAAAACACAACACAACAACACAATGAATTCTAGTAAATTTTCTAAACAATTCTCACAGATACAACTCAATAGTGTCATCTAATAAGTGAGTCGACATTTTCCTTTAAAACGTCATTACAAACATTATAGACATAAAAGTCAAAATAGATGATGCAATAGTCATGTATTTTATAAAATATATACACAAAATAAATAGCCTATTTAGTTGCACAATCTAAACAAAAATATAAATTACAAACTATGAAAAAGTTATTGGACACTCAAGTAATATGAACTGAGCCCCTATAAATCTAAAATATACAACTATGTAATGTTACACTTTTGTCATCAAAATCTGCATTGTATTTTGTTGAATAAGATCTGTGTTTCTAGGACTTCTGGAAAATACTGTGAATTGTGGACATTTCTTGGAATCAATGAATGTACCACGTATAAATTCTAGACTGCCACAGCAAGAATTTCTAACTACATCAATTGCTTACGGCTCATTGTTCTTTAAAAGTTTTTCTTTTACCCTTTTCAAGATAATCTATCTCCTTAGTGGAAACAGTCGTCGTTCTTATTACTTAACAATATTTTATCTTTGCTCTGCTTGCATTCTTTTTTCAAAAACCTGCTGGATTCTGCTGCCTTTTATGTTCTATAGGAATGGCAGACACTCTCACATGACTCTTAGTGTCAGGTACTAAAAAAAAAATAAATGGAAGCACATTTGATTGTTCTTCCCTAATGTAACAAACAGAAAGTTAATATAGAGTCTGGGACAAGGTGTGTTTCATGTTTAAACAAACAAAAGTTAAATGTAAATTCTGAAAGTCTACACAGAAGAGATTTCATTGAATTTCTCAGTTGTTACAGCTTCTGAATACTTGCAAGACTGTGACACTCTAATAATGATAAAAATGTAAATAATACAGCCAAAACAGCTTGGAAGTCTATCACAGCATTGTGTAATTTCTGAATTTAGTAGTATTTTCAAGCAAGAAAAAGAATTTTTTAAAATGAACATTTGAAACTTCTTCTAGGGTAAAATTTATGAACTTAATTTGATCTTATTGCAGAAATCTTGAAGCTAAATTATGTGGGGAAATTATATATACATATATCTTTTTGGAGTGCTGTATAGAGTGAAAGGGAGTAGCAATTATTCAGATATTTGAGTGATAACATTTAAAATTATGTGCTTTATTGTATGGACTATACAAACTTGAAATTTCCATCTACTTCAAACTCCAAGAGTACATATGCTTTCTGTATTGCTTTTAGGAAGAAGTACAGTGATAAGAAGCTACAGATTTATGAAAACCATTATGGCACATATACATTAACTTTAGCCAAGCAAGGACTGTTATCAGTAATGCCAATTTTATCTTGCTTGTTTGCTTTAGCTCTAACTAGGTGCCTGCAGTATGCTTTATCTTCTCTAGTAACATGAAAAGCTTTTCCAGGTCATGTTTTTGAACAGCATCCAAAACTAGCTCCAGGTGTGGAACTTCCATAACACTTCATTCACGCTGCTGAGACTTGTTTAAAAAAATCTTTCATTAAATTTCAGATATTCTATGTAAATTTTCCCCAAATATTTCACTGAATTTCTTAGTTGTTACAACTTCTGAAAGTTGGGGAACTTACTGACTATATAGGCCTGAGGTATCTTTTCTAAAGGTGGTCAGTGATTCCACTCCTTTAAGGGACAAAATCCCATACAAAAAGGGTACAAACAGGTACTTCACTGAGAACATTTTTCTTCGGGTAGCATCCAAGCAGGCTATCACAGAAACATGAACAAGAAACTGACATTTATTCAGATCTTGAATGTAGAATAACAATTCAGCTATGCTCAGTACAAAAAAAATGCATTTGAATTTTCCTCATACTTCATCATATGTAAAACTGCAAATTAATAATCTGTTTTTAGAAGTCCTTTGTATCAGGAAAAAAAAAAAAACCTTTTTAGGTTTTACAGCTCATAAAATATACTGCTCTGCCACATGCTGGAGTTATAATGCCAAATTATGTGATTTACTCACTTCATAATTCTTTGTATTTCAAACAAAGAATAAAGCATTAAGATATACCGCCCCATACAAGGACCCTTCTGAGAAAGAGACTGTTTGCAATGAAGCACACGTTTGAGAGGCATAGAAAATATGCTACTTGCAGTACAGTGTCCATAGCGGAATCAGAATATCTTGAGGAAATAACCACATTAATATCAAAATTATGTGAGATAATGAAGAGTCTCCATCGTACTTGTGCAACTCAGGAACGAATTAAGCAGTAAAATTTTTAGCAAAGTAGATTCAAGAGGAGTACAGCAAAAAAAAAATCACTTTTCGCCATTTCACAATTCAACGTTAGTTCATTAAATTCATTTAAAGCCAGACACGAGCAACCAAACCACCCTGCCGTGCTTATACCTTGGCTTAGCTCAGCCTCCACTCAGCTCCCTGCGCTCGCCATCCCCTTCCACGGCCGCTCCGCTGCATCCCCGCGGCCCCTCGCTGCCCGAGCGCAGGGGCGGCGCGCGGCGCTCTGCGGAGCCAGCGGTGCAGCCCCGGCAGCGCGGCCGGACCCGGGGGCTCATAAGGGCCCCGCGCCCGCCCCCGGGGCCCACAGTTACCCTGGGGCGCCGCGGATTAGCATCGCTCGGCACTCCACGGGCACCGCAAACGCCGCTCGCGCTGACATCTAATCCGGCGCCAAAAGAAAAACAAATCCCTGGAGAGCTCGGATTGAACCGGCACAAGCCCTGGCATGCTTTTTCTTTGGTTTCCCTTTTTCCCCTCCTCCTCTGTCCCCAGCGCTGCGGAAAGAGAGCTGGTGAAAGCGTGATAAGGTGCCCTGAGTCCCTAAAGTTCAGCTCAGGAAAGCAAATCCTTCAAAAGCAACAGGGTCCCAAGCTGGAGAGGACCTGGACGCACAAGAGAGGCTGTTGATCCCCAGAGAATGAGAGTAGTGTGTTTATGGGGAAACTCTGAGGAATCTGTGCGTGGTTGAAACATACTGAGATTAATTAACAGTGGCATTTATCCAAAGAAGATGGATTTTTTCATTGTTTCTCACCAGTTGCTATACTGTAATCAATGTATCTTTTCATAATTTTAGAAGTTCAAATTTTGTTGTTCAGGGACAAGCAACTCTGTTATTTTTAGCTTAATTGAAAGTATCTCTGGATTTGACCTGTAGGCTGACAAATTCGAGGATTAATTCTTTACTGTAAATATTTGATATCAGCCCTAAAGAACAATGTTCCCATGTAAACAACACTTAGATTTTTTTAATGCAAGTTAATGATGTGTTTTGAACCAAGGATTTCCTTCCTCATTTAGCCCAAAATACCCCCAGTATTTTCCCTGCCTTTTCTCTCTCTCTCACGTTTGGATGAACTTCACTCTCCTGTATCCTCCTTTTCAATTTCAGTAAGGCTGTGCACTGTGTGCACTGGCTGTGATGGGTCCAGGGTGAATCAGGCTGAGTATGTACAAGAACTTTTAAACTTCTTACACCACCACAAGTGCTGAGCAAGACTGGATAACCCTTCAGAATATTTTTTCTCTCACTTCCCTGAGATTTCTGTGTAAAAAAAACCACCCCTATCTCTCTCTCTATATATATACACAGAGATACATACACAAGTACAATGTCAAAATATATGAAACATATGCATACACACATGCGTATACAGTATATATGTATTATATACATATATTTTCTCTACTACACAGTTTTGAACTGCAGAGACAGTGTCAGTCTGGAATGGGGGAGTGTCTCTCCAGGACAGGGTCAGGTCACGGGTGGCATGTGCATAATGGTGAAGAAGATGCGTTGCAGTGTCAAGAAGACATCTGGCAAACTGATCTGAGTGGGTAAAAAACATGACTTGGGAGTCAAAGGAAAAGACTGCTTGCATTTTAAGGCAAGAGAATTTGGTTTGGTTAAAAGGTTTGAAAAGGGAGTGAGGAAGAGACAGATTTCAGCTATTTGGATAACTAAGTGAAAATCAAAACCTAAATTTGAAATGCAACTTAAGCACTGAACTTTGTAAGATCCTGTGGACCTTCCCCATATTCAGGTTTTATCTTGCAAAGTAACTTGGGACAGAAGCCAGTGACACTGCAGAGACATTCTTATAGACAGAGACTAAAGGAGGGCCCAAATAAACTCTAATGCCCCAGAAAACAAGACTATTCATGCAATTCATGTAGAGATGTGTAAATATTATGATACTGGCAATGAATCTACCAAGGCAACAGAAATTCCTGCATTTTGGGCAACAATAAAGAAACAGTCTATAAAGTATGTATAACTATTTTTTTCTGTGTAACTTGTAGGATATAGCTATTGCTTTTAAAGAAGTGGGGGCTGCACACTTAAGCCTACACACCTATGTACTACTAACGTTCCCAGGCCAACATATTGTAAATGAAATGAATTCTGAAAAAATAGTTATGTGCTAGCCCCATCTTGACGCATTATGCAAGAGGAAGGTGATTATAAGAAATAAATCAACAGCAGAAATTTTTCAGGAAAATAAGTTTTGGCAGTTTTTAACGTGTTTGGCAGCTGGAATGTTTAACTGCTGTCCTTTGAATTTAAGTTATTCTTAAAAAGGAACCAAGAATGACAATATTAGAAACATATCCAACTTCAGTGGCAGGGCAGAGTGGGAACCAGCTCTGCATCCCAATCCTGTTAATCACTCACAAGCAATGAGGTTATTAGGCAGGTTTCATCATGGTAAGAGAAATGCTGGTAAAAGCCTTTCACTACCTTGCAGTGGGGCAGGGTTGCTGGACAGGCAATGGAGTATTATCAAGGCAAATTACAGACAGGATTTGCGGGAGCATCTGGTGACTGAAGGACATTGATGCTATGGCAAGCCAATGTGATTAGTGTTCCTTAATCATGCAGGCACTTCAGGAAATCCCACTGCCTCCGAGTACAGAGCCTGTATCAGTAAACTGCTGTGGCTAGACAGAGTGCAAGGGATGGCAGAACTTCAACATAACCTAATTCCAAGTTGTATTTGAGCCAAATTTCTTGTTTTAGTGCTGTCGAATTGTAAGCATTACGAGCAGTTTCATGTCTTTCTTGAAACATTAGGAATTGGCCTCTCTGGATGTTAAGTCACACGTATCATTAGACTGTTCCTGAACGTTTCAGTTTCTGTGAGACTTTTATTACCAGTGCTTACTCTGAGGTTGGCCATCAGGACTTTATCTGTGATTGATTGCTATATTTCAGTGTTCTTTATTCTTCTTCTAACTGATTTACCCAACACTTTATCATCATACTTGTTTAAAGAACAATGTTCAATTCTTTGAAAATTGAGATTTGTTCAGTACGTGGTAGGTGGGCGCAGAATACAGTCCTTGATTATTACAGTATGTTGCAGAATCTATCTGTTATCACTGTTTACCAGCTGTAACTTCTACACTGTACTTGGAAGAAAAGGAGTAATTTGAAAATAATCGGAAAGTTTTCAATCAACAGGTTAGAATTTTAAACATTATATCTGACATTGTTCTTATCAGAAGGTAACGGAACAGAAAAAAAATCTTTGTTTAACCCTGCTACTCAAGTATATATTTCTGCTTTGAATATTTTTTAAAGCATTCTACAGATTAAACCCTTACAGCACACTGGTGACCTAGTATTATTATCTATGTATAGACAGATTACCTGGAAAGATTAGGGGAGGTTTGTAAAAGAACCCTGAATTATGATCAGATCTGAGAACTGTTCCAGACATCCAGCTTTCACTGGCCTCTTCCATATGGATAAGAGTTTGAGGGGAATATATCAGAGTAAAATCTGATTGAAATGAAGAATACTTTCAGTAAATCTCTTTTCTTCTCATGGAAGAGTAAGAATTGCATGGGAGTAAGAATTTAGCCTACTGATATCCATTATGGCATTTACCTTGGAAGAAATACTTTTCTCAAATTAACTTATTTCCTCAATTTTAATTTTAATTTCCTTTACTTAATTTCCTCAAAACTGTCATGAGGTAAAAATTACTAAAATAAGAAAATAAATCTTTTATAGCAAGAACAAGCCTGTTGAGTCAGATGAAGATTTCATCTAGCTCCGTATCCTGTCTCTAAATGTGTCAAGAGAAGAACAGGGCAAATGCATATATTACTTTCTACTAATACTCTACTAATACTTCCTACTCTCTTATGAGTCCATAGCCATTCTCTGCTCTGATTTCATGTAGACTTTCAGCATTTGATCCTGGATCCCAGTATAAGGCCGGCACTCTTCTACACAGACACTGGACAGTCAACCCCATCCATCCTCTCCGTGCCAATCATGCTTTCAAAATATTCATTCATTATTTCCTTTATCTTTTATACTTTTTTTCTCCAGACTAAGCTTTTATCAAGCATTTTTGCACACAGAAACCATTCATTATTTTTAATCACCCTTGTTGCCTTCCTCCTAACCTATTCCAGTTCAATTTTATCTTTCTGTAAAATGAGGAACCAGAACAGCACACCTCCAGTGGACTACACACAGGCAGCAGCATGTTGGTACTCACAGTGGTATTAATTGCTTTCCTACTGATTCCTAAAAAAGTCACCTGCTTTTCTTGACCATCACTTCTGGGCACTGAGTTAATGTTTTCACAGAACTATCCAGCATAACCTCAATAATTTGTGCCAGTGTAGTAAAGAACTTCTAATACTAATTATAAAGAATTGCTAGAAAATTAAGCTGTTTTAACCAAATCTCCTTGGAATAACAGCATATTCTAATTACAATATGCTGTTCCGTTAGGTCAAACATGACCTAACAAATCATAAGAAAACATGAAGTCTCACAGAAATCTCCAGGTGCACCCACCAGTTTTAGAGAGGCATACAGAGGAAATTTACTTTTCCATGTCATTCAACATGATAGTCTGTTTATCCTTTAAAACAGTAAACTAGTTTCCACCTTTTAAAAATAAAAATGCAGCATTATTCCGAACTACCCATATTAAGGAAAGAAAATAGTCTCCACATTAACAAAGACCTCATTTCTCCTTAATTAGTTTAAAATACAAATGTAGGAGTTTTGCACAGGATCTATTTTTGGTCTAAACTGCTTGATTTCTGAACTGCTCATTCCACCCCATGAATATATGACAGTTATAACATTGTCTGCTCTTTGATATGTAAAGACTAAGGTGGTTTTGTTAACCACTGTGTGGGTGCTGACTTGAAGAAGCAATTAAAATTAAATTGCACATAATTGTTTGAAAAGCCCTGAAGGGATGGAAATTCAAAACATTTCCCAAGCCCAAACATTCAAATGGACCAATTATACGCCATCCTTCACATTTCATCTCATCTTCCAGCCCTGAAATTTTGCACAGGTCCTTCTCTCATCCCTGCACAATACAGCGGCACAGGTGTTCTGTGCTAGAACACAAAGTTCAGTTCTGGTTTTCTCATCCTCCAGCTTTCCTCTAGACACAAATAAAAGAAGAGCCCGTTGCAACAGAGATGAGAGATGAAACCACATATCTTAACAGTTCTTTTGTCTCATCCTCTGTTGAAGTAATTTCATCATTTTCTCAGATGCCAAAGCCAATCTTAGTTGCAAAAAGAAAAATTCATTCTGCCTCCTGAGACTTGTGATAATCATACTACACAAGTTTCTAATTTTGGCAATTAAATCTGTCATGATTTTTGATCAAATGGCTATGTAAATAGAGTCAGCTGGAATTTGTATTATTGATATAAAACAATCCAACTCATTTAAGATCACATGGAAGATTTAGCAATGCAGTCTAAGATCTGTAATTCCTTTGGATCAACAATTTTAAGTGGACTAAAGCTGTAACTGAACGAGGTCTGCAGGCAGAGTTTCTTTATGCTGAGTCTTCATAAACTGGAGCTTTCCATAGAGACATAGAGAAAACTAAGATAACATCAAGTGATAGCTATTGGAAGGGGAAATAGAATGTGAGAGAAGTAATTATAGAAAGTCATTTCAGAGCAAGGCGTAGTAGCACTCCAAAGATAGCACAGAAGTCTTACATAAATCACTCTGGTTATCAAATAAAGAAGGACCAAAATTTTCTAAAGTCATAAAACCCATGAATATGATTTCCTTGTATGGCTAACCTGAAACAATGAACCTGTAATTGCAAAAGCAATTTTTACGAAGAGTTTTTTCTTCTTTTTTTCGAGCTTGGTTAAAGAGGAAAAGTCTGTAAGTTTATGATCAAATATCATAACTGGACCCGGAAGGGTACTAGAAACGCACCGCTTGAGTCACCCCGGGACTCCAAAACACACACCTGCCTTCCTGGGATAGGAGCAAACAGAGCCTTCTCTGCTTTCCCAGACAAAAATGCTGCTGTGGATAGCAGTCCATTTCAGCACACCGTTTCTCACACACATTTCTCAGCAGATTGGGTCAGAGCAGATATTTAGACCAGTGCTACCTCTCGCCAAACACGGAAGCGGGTATAAGAACAGAAGTTGTGGTTCTGAACTGGTGAGCTTATGTCTAACTCACGGATATTGATCTGATGCTTTCACCAGGCATGTGGCTGGGGTTACACTACATGGGGCACTTCCAAAACAGAGGTGGGAGCAGCCACAGGGCGGCTCTCGAACCAAGATCCTACCTTGCAGAGCCACTGGCACCTCATCCTCTCCTGTGCGAGAGGACCTGCTCCTCTCCTCCTCCCTGCTCGCTCAGCTTGTCTCACTGGGTGTGATGGAAAGTACCACACTGTCGCAGAGACAGTGTGGTACTTGGGTACCACACTGGGTACCCCAGGGTACCCATGGTTGCTTTTTATTAAAAAAAAAAAAAAGAGAGAGAGATTGGATAGAAAGGCCTGTTCTTTTATTCATCACAAAGATACTGCGGCGAGCTTCTTTACCAGAAATCTTGCGAATTCAGATTATGGCTCTTATAGAAGTGTATCTGAGAAATGAAGCACACTCCCTGTGATAATGGCTCCCTTTTTCGGAAACATTTCTGTACAGTTTGGTATTGCATTATTCTACTTCTGAGGATTTTGGCATTACCATATAACTTAGTGGTTTTGCAATAAAGTTCACAATTTTTTTTCATTTTGTATTTAGAGACTATTGACATTTGATTTACCTGAAAAATAATATCCAAGCATCAACTGTCAACCCAAGGTAATATTTTAGTGCAGGAATAAACACATAGGCAAGGTATAGAATGAAAACACAATTAAATATAACTGAATAATTAAATTCTTGACTTTCTCAGGGATACTACAATGCCTTAAAATACCTTTTCCTTATAAAAAAGTGATTCTCTTTGCAATAGCTACAGAATATTTGCCTACCTGTAAATGAAAGTGGTGAAAATATTTACAGAGTATGAACATTAATGTATTCATTGGGGTGAATGACCAATTTGAAACAATGTCAGATAAACTCTGATTTGGATTTTGAGAACTGTTTAAGAAACTGCTTTTATGCACTTGTGCTGTGGACATACAGCGCTGTTATGAGGGAAGTATATCTGATTGTGTAATGATGCAAACAGCATATTTAAAATGTCATAGTGCAGCAAATCTTAAATAGTCTGTCCCTGGTAGAAATACAATGAATTTGTATCTTTATGCTTAGGAGCAAGCTTCTGTCTTTACAGCATTATATAAATTAATATTTTTAGAACAGGTCAAATCAGATACTATTCTGCAAACCAGTAATGGGAAATGTGGTGGCATTTTAACAGAGGTTACTGATCTTATCTAGTCCATAAGAATTCCACACCATGAACATGTTTGTCAGGCTAATTTTTATGCCAAGGAGTATTCAACATCTTTTAAATATTTTTGACTATGTTTAAGAGATCAAAAAAATTGGTCAGGCAATGTCAAAAACATTTTTCATCTAAGTTGTATGCTCAGTTAATTATTGTAGGTTATTGTATTAATCTTTTTTTCCTACTGGCAATGATAAATTATACTTTATATTTTACTTCTTTCTGCCAAAAGTCCACACCAATTCATCTTTAATTAAAAAATAAAAATCACTCTGACTAGAAATATTACTCTTCCTTCTGTTCAGATGAAAGTAGTCTATCTAATCCGAAAGCCCAACAGTGCTCCATTCAAAGGAAAAATTTTACAGATAAAAGCAGATAATGCTATTACTTGAACCTACAGCCCTTTTCTAGATAAGTGCACGATGCAAGATATTTTTTAGTCATATAGTTCCAGACATTTGTCTGTGCCTAGTGGCTTGAGACCAGTGCAGTCTTGTAGATTGTTACATGATATATATTTTCTTAAAATATAATAAACATATTCATTTATATTCAGAAATAAATGCAATAGTTATTCCAACTGCTTTGTGCCTCTAACATGAATTTAGAAGCATGTACATTTTTTCCAAGAAGCACATAACAAAATACCTTATCACTTTTTTTTTATTTAATGGACAAAATTCTATTGCTTTTTTTCTCTCCATGATGTTTGTTCATTAACATGTTGCTTATTCACATAATATTCTTTATTAAAAAAGGAATAACTGTCAAAACTGAAGGTATAAATGAAGTTTCATGAAATTCACTTCAAGGTCAAAGGGGAAGAATAGTTTTGAGACAGACTTTATAATTAAATCACAGAGTGAGACCATAAAAAACACACTGAAAACATAATTTAAATAGGTGTTTTAGTGCTTCTTGTTTGATATGAATAGAGTCTTACTTTTTAAAGAGACTACTGAAAAAAAAAGACTATTATCCTTTGAAATTCTGTTCAGTCAGCTATCTTCCTCAAGTGTCAGGCATAATATAAAAACTCAGGCAAGATTTTAATTTTCCTTTCTTGTGTCGTAACTAATTTTAAAGACCAGCTATCAGAATATAACCATATTGACCTTGATGTATATCAACTATTCTAAGTTATACAAATTATGTTCTAAGTATTACATAGTAGAAAATATTTTATTGGTTAAAAGCTATATCCATTTATAAATTCAGCTTTGCTTGATGCATGAAAGCTTGACTGAAAGGTCTTCTTTCAGCCTATGTGATTTTTACTTTAATTGATCATTATGTCATTTCTAACCTTGGATTAATATTAGAATTATAGTTTTATAGTGAAAATAGGTGGCCTCATTAAATCTCAAATCTTGCAAATTCTCTGTAAGCAGCCCCCTGTACCTTGACTTTGGTAACTTTGGAGGAACGGAGCCTAGCACTGAGGAAAACAAACCACAGGCTTTCACATCACTGCCTGATCTCACTGTCATTTTATCTACAAAAAATATAGCTGTTTCTGTCTACTAGTTCTGTGCACCAATTGCCAGAAATGCTCTCGACAAGATGATACTTCTACTGAGTGGCTTCATGTCAGCTTGATTTCTTGGAAGGAATATTTCTTGTGGCTGTTCATGCATATATATTTATATGTGAGTAAGTAAAAAAATGGAAAAGGTGTAGGTGAACCAGATTACAGCCTATTTATACTTCCTTTTTTTTTTTTTTTTTTTCTAAATGGAAGTATGAGTAGGCTAGGTGAAGCCTTAGAAGCAGACTTTGATTTGAGGGCAAAGTATTGCAAACTTCCATCACATGATAACCTGATTCTCTGGCATTGGACCCCCATATCACTTTCTTCTAAAAATTTCCACATGGATGATAATGGTAAGGGCTGTTGGGATATGATATTCACCTGCAGAGATTTTGTTAAGCTCTACAAGAGCTTCTACTGCAAGAAGCAGCCTGAATGGATAATTACAGCTGTGCTAGCATTTGAACATGAAGATAAGAAAGAGAGAACTATTGCCACATTTTTGGTAGGTCTTTTCCTCTGCTTTTTCCCTATCACCTGATTAAATATTGTCATGGGAACAGACATGTTTTATGGAACATCTTTCTGTGTGAAGTTTATTTTCTGTAGGCTAGTCAGTTTGCTTCCTTCTTCCTAGAGCGTGGATGAGGTCCTTAAAACACACTTGACCTCCCTCATAGGCTCTCAGCTCAGAGAAATAATTTTGTTGTGGCCTGTGCTACCCATCTGATTAGACTGGTAATCACAATTATCTCTCATGACTTAAACAGATGCACAAAAGTTAACAGAGTTGTAATGTAAGACATTGTTTAGATCATGCACATGCAGGGTAAATGCTCTAACATTACTGGTATGGGAAGCCCAATCTCCATCCTATCACACTAGGCCATCTGAGGTACAATTCACTGCTGCTGACTAGTCAGACAGAACTGGCAAAATTAGCAGTCTCTTTATACACAGACAGGAACAGGAGGTTAAGTCCCTAGACATGAAGTGTAAAACCTGGATATTCCTATCACACAATTCAATGCATTTTGTTTCATTTGTGCTCACTGTGAGACCCACACAAGCAAAGTGAAAGAAAACAAAACACACCCATGGCTGACAAGCATTTTCTCTTGTGCTGAAACTACATCGAACAGTCAGGTGGTGGGGGCGTTTCATTAAGCGTACACAAACCCAATATTCTCTGCTATAAGACAACACGGGGCTGATACTCATCAGTTGTGTCCTTGACTGAAGGTAGCTCTACATGACTTGAGATTAAACCATTGTGGCTCTCCAGCACGGTAAGCTAGATGCAGTTTGTAAAATTCCGGAACGGCACTGCACTAATTAAAACCTATCAGAGCTCCCAGTTAAGTGCATATTTGTGGGATATAGACATGAAGTACCCAGTGCAGACTTACTCTTCACAAAGCTGCATGATGGAGCCCATTCACAGAGAGGGCACGTAAGCAGTTTTAAATTACTTTCTTGTTTTGACTTGACATTGTAATTAGGATTTTAACATATTTCTTTTTAAATATGCAGTTTTGAATATGCTAGATATTAAAGCCTAGAAACGGCGATGGCGGGGTGGAAACAAAACTTTTACTTAGAAAGGCTTGGGCAAAATCTCCTTTTTGTGGGGTCTAAATCTGGAATTTGATTACACAGCACATTCCAGCTATCTGCCCCAGCAGGTCCCCCTATCAGGACTTGCTGATTATTACTTACGCATTGTTTCAATGTGAGCCCTTGAAGGTTTTCATTTAATACAGATTAGTACCTTTATTAAACTGTGGTTAATTGAAGGTTCTGAGCTTTGCTAAAGTACTATTCGATGAAGTGGATTAGTTGTTTTAATTTGTTGCTCACTCAGAAAAAAATAATGCCAAACAAAATAATTACCTTTTCCCATTGGGCTACTGAAGGTGACATTAATATACAGCTCCTAGTTTCCATACCTCAAACAGATGGCTATGTAACATACAGAGATGCCCATGGTTCAGTAATCTTTGGAAGAAAGTTATACCTAATAGCACTCTCTCCAATTGGCTTATTTTTTAAATGGAACACCTCAAGTCTACTATTGAGAATGTTTTATGTATGAACAAATTCTGGTGCTGTGTTCTCTGATACAAAAAAAAAAAAAGTTGTTTTAAATGTAACTGCTTTTTCTAAGGACTTCTGAAAATAATTTTTGACAGTTTTCTTTCATTTGAATAGCAATATTAAGAAAGATTTTAAAAATTTAGTGACTAATCCTGTAGCCACTGAAGTCAGTGACTGAATGTCACTGACTCATTAAGGACTAACCTATAAAGATATTATTTAGAAAAACTTAGATTCTAAAAGAAAATGTCTGCCTCATTATTTTTCACTGCTGACTACATAGGAAAAGCTAATTTAAGCTTCAATTAGAAATAATAGGTCGTGTACATTTTAATATACTGCCTGTTTTAGTATGTAACTCATATACCTTGGGAATTCTTTGTTTTATAAAAAAAATCATTCTTAGCAAGACTTTGAAAAGAAGATTAAAGTGAAGAATAACATATGCAAGTGAAGAAAACACATGCAAATATATCTCACCCGTGACCTTATCTCTGTTTATACAAGATGCCAAACAAAATGGCTCCCGTTTTGGAACAACAGCAGAATTCCTGAAATACTAAAAGAGACAGTCAAGCAAAGACACAATCAAAAGTCATAAAGAGGTATTTCTCATTGTCTTTTTAAAATTTGGCCTTAGTCAGAGTTTTGGAAACTGGGAGTAGAATAAGACTTTTTATGGACGCTGAACACAAAAAGGATGTAGTCCACATCCCTGCATGTGCTGTAAATTAGTGGGATTAGGGAAAACAGTGATCCAGATTTATTGGTGACATCTGTTTATCACTGTTTTGTGACAGAAGAAGATATACATTTAATTTAGTACTATTATGGTTGTTAAACGCTACTATGGTTCTTGGGGGTTGGATGATGTCCAAAATAATATGCCTTATTATAGCATCATATATCTACTACTTGTACTAGGTATTTATGACATTTTGTGATAACTAGACAGTAAAATGGAAAATAAACATTTTGATAGGGATGAATTAAGTGAATTTCAGAGAGACACATAAAATGCTATCCAAATTTTATTTTTATTGTCTGAAATAGTGTGGGCTGTAAGGATTGCCTGTGTTCAAGCTGAACTTTTAGTGTCTGACAGGCAAAGCCGCTGAAATTAATCAGCATAGCACTAGTGAACAGTGAGCAGAGATGAATTTGGTCCTGACCTTATCTGATCTCCTTTCCTCTGTGCTCTGAAATGCCGGTATAAATGTGACAGTCTTTAATTTTTGAATTTATTGATCCTAATGGAGATTTCCTGAATCTTTCTCAACACTCTCATCTGCAGTAAACAACTCTAATGCTTGTGCTACTCTGTTTCCAGGGAGAGGACATGCAACAGGACATATTACAGCTGAAAATGACTCTAGTGTTTCATCTTATTCAATCTGCTGGAAATCACAGATTCATTGAGCGAATGAAACACAAATCAGCAACTTCTGCTTGAAAAGTCTGCACACTGAAATGGTAGGTCAAGCCAGAGTGGCTGCTACAGTGTAGGGAAACCTACATTTCTAACAACCCAGGGGACTTCGCTGTAGCACACTGCCAGTTTTTTCCTTTTCTTTTTTTATGTTCCTCCACGTAATTTTATACTTTCTTAAAAGAAAACAAACAAACAAACATAGAAACATTCCATCTCTGAGGTCTTAAAGTGCTCTTGACACTTTTTAGATATGCATGGAGCTCTTCTGGAGCCCAGAAACACAGCCTCTCCAAAGGACTTTTGTCAGAATTAGCACCCCAGACAGCAGTCTCAAACGATCAGCAATTGCAGAAGAAAAGGGATCTGCAGGAGAAGGAGGAGGAAGAGGACAAGAAGGAGCGCACCAGCTTCTCCCTCCTCCAGGAGCTGTTGGTGCTGGCTTTTGTGACCAGTGTGACCAGGGATTCAGCAGTGACCCAGGTGCCACAGCAGCCGCTCACCATGCTCTTTCTGCTGCTCCCTTAGCACACAGGTTTTCTTTCTGTAGTAATTTAATGGTTATCTTGAAAGCCAGCTGACCATTTACAGGCTCTGTAAATGCTTGGCTCTCTAGAAACTACCCATTGCTTTAGCAGCTCTGATCTGCCTCCCACTCTCTACATTCAAGCTACTGTTTGTTGAAATCAATTGCTAGAGAACAAACTGCTGAATTGCACTAATCAATCACCATTGTCTGGAAAACTTCTTCTCTTATTAGTCATCTGCCTGTTACAGATGTCAAAGAACTCCTAGCAAAGGGAAAAGGCAAGATTAAACTCACAGACACCAAAGATTGTACCAGCTATATTGAGGTCAAAATCTAAATAGCACTTTGTGGGTAATTTTTACATGCTTCTTTCCACTGAACTTCAATTTGAAGTTTCAGTGCAGCTATAGTCTGCATGCCCAAGTGAAATGTATGTAAAATAGCAGAAATAATGCTCTGGGAAAAATAAAACCTGTAGTATTCTTCATTTTATATCTTTTTTCCACATAGATAGCTAAAGATCTAATATAGCTATATCTCTTACAACTCTATGTCCATAGGACTTCAGTGGGCTTGAAGCAGAGCTGCTCTTTGCCCTAAATGGGTAACTCCCCAAAAACATAACTTTCTCCTTATTCTGTACTCCACTACTACAGGGAGATAGATAGGTCACTGGGTTTGTTAATTTACATTACATTCATATGCAGATGGCTATTAGATAAAAGATACTAAAAATAATTTTTAGATGAAAAAAGTGCCATTAGTTAAGTAATCATAATATAGAATAAAAAATTAAATAAGGTGACAGGATTGGGAAACTATTAAAATATAGCTTAAGTTTCTGAATATTTAACTCAGATGATTGCTGTTACTCCATTTTCCCGATGGCTTCCTCATCAGTGTCACAGACTGGTAAAAGTCTTTCAAAAGTGTTCGAAAAGTATAAAAAACATTAAAAAAGGAGAAAAGGAGGATATTTTGCAAAGAAAAAAAAATGAAGATAGTTTTAAAAGACAAGTGCCTAACAAATAGACCTGTTTTTCTGTAATGTAACACTTGCAAAGAGAGCAATTTGTACTCAGTTGATCTTTTTGATGATGTCTTGAAGTTTTTACAACAAAGCATATATTGTAAGCTTAAAATGTTGGCTAATGGAGATGAAAACACTGAGATAAGAAAAGGATGCAGTAGTTGCATTTTTGGACTGTCATCAAATGGACTTTCCCTGTGGCAACTGACTGAGGAAGGGTTAGTCCTTTAAGTGCAAAACAGATGCTACTCTTACACTACCTTGTATGTGACTTAAAGGGTGCTCTGTTTCCATAACCTCAAAAAAAGTCAAATCAACAAATGTGTTTTTGAGGGGCAAGTTCTTGGATTAAGTACAAAATCACAGCATAATAAATAATAAGCAATATACATTTATTAGTCTGAAATGGACTAAGTTATCTCCTAAAACAAAATTAAGCAATAATGTTATTTTTTCCTTTAAATCTCTTGTTCTGCATTAGAAAATTCTGTGTTAATTCCCATCCACTTTATAGTAGCTATATAGGAGCTATGCTGTAAAGGACTGTGAATATCACACCTCAGAAATCTAGTTTCTCCCTCTATTTGTCAGATCCCTTTAGAAAATCATTCCTTTCTAAAGACTTTATTTCTTTCTCAGCTGCAGCTGGAGGCTTACCTTAAGCTTGCTATTTTCTGACACTGGTGTAACCTTTCCAAACTGAGTCAGAGAAGACTTCTGAAGAGTAATCTGGAGGGTCAGTTATTGTGTTTTTGAAAGCATTTTCTCAGTAGTGGTTTTGCAGAATAATAAGAGTTCTTTAATAATAAACCTTGTGTCCCATAGTATACTTTAATCTCAACTTCATGCAGAATCCTCTTTTATTATTTTCTATAAACTGAACTGTTCTCTGACTGCAGAAATGGAGAAAGAACATCCACCCCCACAGTTTTGTGAATTTTTGTTTAATCTGAGCCCTTCCAAAGCCAAGAAATCATTAAATGCCCACAATAACAAATATCAAGCCTGCTATCATTCAGCTAACATTTATTACTTCTAGGTTTTATTGGTAATGACATTTTTGTTTCATGTACTTACAGGCTCCCTTAACTTCACCCTTCCCTGTACACATATCAACTTAAGTAGTGCTCAAAACAAGTCTCACATAACAGCACGACTGAACCTTAAAATGATGCAAGGCTAGTCTGGCTATTTCACGAAAAGCTCTAAAACCCCTGTTCAGGAGTTGATTGCATCTTCAGAGAGAATATTTCACTCCCAACTCCAAGAAGTGCCAACCCTGTGGCTAAAATACACCAGGGCTGGTTTGGGTGCTGAGGGAGGGAGGACGCAGGGTGTAATTACTACTTGCAGGTGTTGATGCATGTAGCTCTCTGTGGCAGAGTGCAGCTGCTGCCAGCAACAGATCTAGCAACCCATAATGTCAGCTTTTTACATCCCTACAGGAGCCTGGTGCCTGCTAGCAATAAGCCAGTATAAGAGTTAATTATTTTTATGCCTTAAAGAATTTTCTTAAGACTTCATTTTAGATCAACATGACTTTCACTGAAGTCTGCACAAGTTCAGAGGCTTTATCCCATGGCTTAAGAAACACTTTTTTTTTTTTTAATATGAATTTCTTTGGACCTCAATTTTGGAAAGATGGTAGAGTGTTGCAAGCAAGAGTACAGGTCAGGTGACATGGCAAGTGAAGAGATTAACATATTTTATGCAAATTACAGTCTTCAAGGCATATAACATCTCCAAAGTGGAAAACTGATGGCTCTTCCCATTATCCCCCAACAAAATGTTTAGTATTCTCATACTTAAAAGCCTAAGAAGGGTCTTCTGGTAGGAAATAATCATCATAACATTATTTATATGGCAGAACACAGTATATTTGTGCAAAAAAAATGAAAATCTGAGGATTTTGCCTATTTATTGTATCCACAATTAACCATGGATGTTCCAGCTCCATATTTCCTCAGTACTATAAAATTCATACAATTCGGAGGACAAGAAAGTAAGATTTTACCCTTTTTTTTGTTTCAAACATTTACAGGTTCTCTAAGCTAGAATTTAAACATGAAATACCTATATTAAATAGCTAATATTTGTTTGGTTGTTACCAAACAATACATTTTTAGAATATATCATGTAATGATTTGAGACTAAGCACAATATGAAACGTTTAAAAACATAAGATACTGATTCACTGATCATTTGGAAACACTAAGGAGCTGGCTACCGCAAACTCCAGCTTCCCAAACAATCACGCCTTCAAAATTAGCATCAATCAAAAGACAGAAAAATTCATCCTTGGCTTTCAATCACAGGTTTTCCTTTGCGACTAGATGTATGAATGATTGACATCTGGTTCTAAACATGGTGAATCAAATTCAGTTTCAATCTCTGTTGACTGAAGTAAGGTATGTGTGCTTATGTCAGAAGAGAGTTTAATCCAAAATACACAAGAGACAACTATTGGCCCAAACAGGCTTAATATCTTGTGAAATTAATTTTCAGTGTAACCAAAACTAGAATGTTTTTCCTGCTGTATTAATTCTTTCAGGCCCTAGTTACAACATGAATGATTTATGCAGCCTTTATTCAGGGCTTTTCAGGTAATCTCCTTGGAAAAAAATGTGTGTGGTTATTTAGAATGCATTAATGATTCCTTTGTGACTGTGGAAAGAAAAAAAAGAGATTTTTTAAAAATCTTTTCTGCTTATTTAAGGGCTGGGTGTATATTTATCTTTTCATGAGAGACTCTACTTGTGGGAAGGCAGGTCCTGTGATACATAATCACTTATCATATACGTGTTTCTTCTGCCATCAGTACATTCCTTTAGCTTGTCACTGTGCACTGAATTGTATGACTTTCACAGTATTGAGAAAACGTGGAGCTGGGACAAACCATTTACTTTAAGTAAGAAAGAACATCATTTATGGAGAATCACAATCTTGTACTAGAGCATCTACAATTAGCTGACAGAGCTAATTCAGAAATAAAGGAGAAGAAAGCATTTTTTTCCTCCTCAGTGTCCTCTACATCTAAAGCTGCATTTCATGAATTTGTGCCTTGTGATATTATGCCTGGTTTTGCACCCCAGAAGGTGAAGCCCCCTCTTGCTCCAGATGCCAGGTATGTGGTACCAGCGAGGTGCTGCTGAGGGGCAGGGATGAAGAGCCCTTCGCACTCCTCTCCCATAGCGTGTGGACAGTGCAGCTGTGGTCCCATTTCTGGGGGCACGGGACCTACATGGGGTAGCTGAGGGACTGAAGAGCTACCCCATGTGCTGGAAAAGACAGCGTTTGGTGTCTGGGTGTTCATGAAACACCAAGGAATATAGTGTAGCCACACACAGTCTGCATTTATTTAACAAAGACAAAAGGCTTTGTCCCTACTTGAAATTTCTGCTCTGCTTTGCAAATTTAGATGAACAGGTTCATTTGTCTTACACGATGCATTAAGATTCACTCAACAGTGCATGTGATTTTAATAGACAAAAAGTCCTCTCCACTTCCCTCCATTTCCACCCACTAGTCTCCTCTGTCCCCACAATAATTTGCTAGATAAGCTACGGGCCACATTAATTTCCCTTACTTCAAGTGAACCGTACTGCAAATTGTTTTCTGAAAACACTCACGCTAATTCGATTACAGTGACATGATCTGCTACTTTTACATCTCATCTGAGATCATGCTCCTGCACACTCCTACAGGACAAGTCTGCTTTAGCATTGCTTTTTGAGTTGTGTATGCAACAATTTCAGTAATGTATTGTAATTAACTTGTCTATTTTACTACCAGTGCCTCATGGCCTCAATGGATGCTGTAACACAGAACCTGTATTTATCTTAATTTAGCAATCATCTCAGTTATACGCTAAAAAAAGTCGTGTACTCCTTTTCAGATCACACTTCCAATAGTTGAAGTTTTCACCATAAAGCTTAATAGCTGATTACACTATTACACTGATTACACACTGGCCTTTTGAGATGTTGGAGTAAGTTAGAAACTGAGTCAAGAAATCATGCAATTATTTGTTAAGAAATTAGCAATTTTGCTTAAATTCACTGACAGCATGATGCCTTCCCTGATGAACTTGTGAAATAAGCTATCACGAGAGCAATTGTGATGTTTTCTGCTTTTCTAGATTCAGTGGAGATCCAAATCTACCACTTAACAGTTTACTGAAAAAATGACTAATACTATTGCCATACAATACTCAGCATCTGAATAGGACTCATTGCACTGGAAAACAAACATAGATAAAGTATGCAAATAGGGGAGACTTTTTCTTAATCACTTTTATCTTTAACATTCAGCTTCCTCTCCCTGTATAAACAAGATTAGTTTAAATAATCTCTGCCATAAATGAAGCAAATTATTGTGAGGCAGTGAAACTAAGTAAGAGTTGAAAAAAAATTAAGAGGAAAATTTAAAAATCAGAGTGTTTGAAAAGCTCTAGTGAAGATATAAGGTTTTTCTTTTTTTTTTTTTTAAACTGGAAAGTAAAAATCAACAGTGACTTGTTGTGCACTTCAAGAAAATCTAGGTGGATTGTGAAAGAAAGAGAGAGCTTGAAAAAATGTTTTAACTGGTCAGGAAGTACCAAATCAGTCAGCCTTTCAAAGACGGTATTGCTGCTACACATGCAGAAATAGGATACCAGCAGCTTTTCATTCCCACAACTGTGATAACAAAGAAGAGACGGGCAGAAGTTCTGAACATGGGACAATCTTAAATGCTTAAATACCTCTGTCACTCAAGGACCTTTCTTTGCTCACTGAATGCCTTAAACCTTATGGTTAAATAGAAGGGAAAAACCTTACTCAGTAATATGCAGATTGTCTCTGATTTTAGACAGGTTGAATTTAGACATCTGAATAACTGGATGTTAACATCCAGTGAGCCTAACTGAAGGCAACACCACCAAAAGTCAATGATGTTGTATGTACTACTGAATTCTTTTTTTCATTACCTTTGATTTTCCCTTTAACTCCATTACATTAAGGACTATTAATTTCAAATTATGTCTTTTTCAATACCTTAGGCACATGGCTAAAAAACATCCTTTAGCTTCCCGCTTAGCTTATTCTCTCTCAACTTCTTCAGAAGATTTTTGCTTCTGAAACACAGACATTTAATGGCTTCACATAACATTATAGATCCTCCTGCATTGCCACAGTAAGTGGAGAAATGATGCTAACAATTGTGTATTCGTGGCATGGAAAAATGTACATGCCTCAATTGCTCTACTGGACCAGAAGGATGAGCCTGTTTTCAGTAATGTCACTTCCAATGCCTTATTTCGGTAAAGAACAACTGAACAAATTATTTCTCACAGATGTTTTCAAAGCCGTAGAGACTGCCATTTGAACCATTCTTTAATTACGTCTGGCACAGACTTCAGAAAGCTCCGTGCAGCCAAAAGTGAGAATTTTAATTGAATTTTGCTCTATCTCACTAATAGTAATTATGATGCTCACAAATGTAAGGGTCAATTTTATGAAGGGCATAATGTAGGTATTGTGTGGGTATTACTGTGTAAGTATTAAATAATACATGGACTAGGAGAATAGTTTGAATGTCATGGCTTTTGTTGTTTTAGATGTCCTGATCCAAAAATGCTAAATAACCTCAGCTCCTATTGAAATACAGGGGTGTCACAGTTGCTCCATGCCTTATAAGTGGGATTTCAGCTGTAAAAAAAAGCCAGCACACCAAGGGTCTGGTTTTCTGAACAAAAAGCTAATAGTCTGTTCTGGTTTACATTGTTTCTCTCCTTTATATTCTGTTGGTGAGGGAAATATTTGTCAAATAAATTTAAAATCCATTGTGAGCATGGCTTAGCAGATAAGAGGTTGTACTCAATGTTTCACTCAGCAGACAAGATTCATGAACTATCTTTAAAGATTCTTGTCAGGTCATTCTTATTCTCTGCTGTGAAAGGACTGTCTCTTTAGGCTAGAGCATTTTAAAATAGGATATAGTATATTCTGAAGAATATACCTGTGCTGTTTAATATTAAATTTTCAACTACTTAAAAATTGTTTTCTATCTTCTCTTTTAACAGAGGAAGAACAACTTTAAAAGTGCCCCTAAAGAAAACAAATGTATTATTTAATTGTTCTTTTTTTAGTTTTAAATAACATTTTTCTTCTTTTTCATTTTTATGTTCTATAATACAATGTGCTTTGTTTATTGTTATTGCTTATTGTTATTGTTTATTGTTATTACACTCTATTGTTGTATATCCAGTTATTATGGGAATGTTCAGAACTGCAAATTAGATATCCGCACTGGATATTTACCTTCATCCTTTGTCCTTGTAATTTGTCTTCATATTATTTTAATAATGCTGGGTGCCCTAATTATTTTGCCCACGACATTGTTTAAGGCTCTCTAGTTATGTGGGAAGGGCTCAAAATTATTTTGATAGGTTTATTGAAATTGCCAAATATTCCTTATTCTTCCAAGTTTGTCTTTAATTGCCGTTAGACTTACAATCTGAAAAAACATAGTTTTGTAGGTAAGGTAGCCCCTTCCATCTGTAATATTTGACTTTTATACTGTGCAGATGGAAAATGAACAATATAGTTTAATGGAAAATTACTATGATACAGGGGTAAGTCCTATCAGCTTTCATCAAGGAGTATGAAGATGATCAGAGTGTAAAAAAAATAACATCAAAACAAATGAAAACAAAACCAAACAAAATAACATCAGACAAATTCAGGATTTTAAGATATGTTGTGTTTAGATGTGTGTTAACTGACAAACATGAAAATGAGTGAAGAGGAGAGGTAATATAAAAATTAAACTTTACATCAGTAATCAAAGCAAACAGTGGTAGCTATTGCTCTGCGCCATGGTACACAACACGTTCTCCTTCTAGGGCATGCGGACGTGACTTTCTGGCCAAATTCTGCTAATGTCATATTACTAAAACAACAGTTGGTACTTCTGGAGGTGCAGATAGGAGTGGGAAATCCACTGCTGCTGTCACATGTTTTCACAAGCCTTTCCATGGTGGTTCAGAAATATTCAAAATTTTGCATGTCCATCTAAGTTGATGCCCACCTAAGTGAGTAGGTAATCCACAAATACATGAATATTTAGTCCTGAGCTCTAAACGAATAGGCACAAAGACACCAGTGAGATAGCTCTTGGGCCTAAGGCCACCCAGCACGTACTCTACATCACAAGGTTGGTATGCTGCATAAAGATGAGATATAGACTCTCAGGACCGCCTACTTTTGCGAATATCATATAGAACTCATTTGCAGACACAAAATCACAATACATTAGGCTTAATGCAATTTGAAAACATTTTGTAACCACAAATCAGCATCTGCATTACATTGTGAAGAATTATTAGAAAATTATTTGATTACTAAGTTAGACTGATCTATCGACATTTAGAATTTCCCTTTCAGGTCCTCACAGTTTACAGCCTTTATCCAATTATGCTGGTATCAAGCTGTGCCTGAGGCAGGCTGGTTCCATTAGACGATGAAAGTAGCCTCCAGGTAGCTGTGTCCCCACTGTTTCTTACCTTGGGAGCCAAGCTGTTCAGCTCATCTCGGCTCCAGCCTTCTTCAGGCTGTAACCTGAAACTCCTGCTCAGCCTGTGGGCTTGCACCCTGCCCTTGCTCCGCCACCACCTTCCTCCCAGCTCCAGAGCTGACAGTACTGCTCTGCCAGGGCTTCCATCGGGCCTCAAAGGAGTTATGCCAGGAAAGAGTTTGAACGGTGGATGCTGAGAGGAAAAAAAAAGAACACTGGACAGATCTGTACTGTCCAAACAGTCCTGCAATTTGGATTACTGAAAGGGGCAGAAGTTTGTTTCTTCCCAAGTTCAGAAGTTTGCTGCCTCAGATTCTGAAATTTCCTACTCTGTGAGTCTGAAAAGCAAGATTTGGCAGCCACAAAGATAAAATCAAGTAATGAAGGGGCTTATTTTCATTATTTTGATCAGACTAATGCCACATATATCTCATGCTTAATGAGATTTGGATTTCTTTTCTTTATCCTTGGACATATACACACAGCCAAAACTACAGTATAAATGCCACCTTTTACGGATAATGAATTAGTACCAAGCATCAGCATCCCTTTCTGTCACCTCAACTAATTTCTATTATTATTACTATCTATATTCCAAATAAATAATTTCTCACCTAAAACAGTAGTTGCTTCCTTTTGTCTCCTTTCCTGCTTGAGAAAACTACTTTCTTGCCTGGCTACTTTTAGCCTCTCACTCCTCTGCTTGCGCTTGAGGACTGCCACTAATGTCTCCAGACCTTCTCCTACAGAGGCTCGGTGGAGTTTGCTAACTCATGTTCCCTCCTCATGAGAAGATGCTTCCCTCATGACAATGAGAATACCTGATGGGTCTGGATGCTGATAGAGGGACAGCTCTGAATCCTGCTGGGATAGTAGAAACATTGTGGAGTAGATCGTGTAAAACCTTGCCCTTAAAGGACTGACATACCTGCCATATATTTACATTGTTCGCAAACATAACATGGAAGTCACTAGTGCCACTGCCATTAATAAAAGCAGTTCTTAAGTTGAAAAAAAAGTCATCATAGCATGGAATGAGGACCAAGAAATGTGAAAATAATAAGGGTGACAGCTGTCAGCATAAAAAGCTGCAGTGTTGGAAATAACATTCACATTGTTTGAAAAAAAATGAGGTTATGCACATATCCATTCCTTTTCTTTTTCTTTCCCCACACTACCAGAAAAACTAAAACTCTAAGGTCTTGTCTATAGCTCACATTCTCTCTGATAAACATACCATGCCATCATCTCAGATACAAGAAATAGAAAAAACTAAAGATGTAGAAATGTTACCAAAATGGACTCATTAAACACCTAGTTATTTATCTGCCAGCACAGAGGTCAGCCTCCAGAAATTAAAATAAGATTCTTTTAGTATGCCAACTGTACATCCAAAAGCTGCACATTCCTCTTTAGCATACAACCTTTATACTGAACTCTAAACAATAGCAAAAGAAATCTCTATCCCAGGGAAAAATACGTGCAAGTAATTTACCTTCTTCAAATGTTCTCGCACCTGAGTACCAACCCTTGAAGCCAAGATTTATTGTTTTTTGTTTATTTGTTTGTTGTAATTTGTTTCCTATATATTTTTTGCAATATTGCAAAGCTAGGTCTGGTGTGACCTACCAGAGATTTAAGAGATTTTAAGTAATATTGAACCAAAAGCCAAAAACCAAGATTGAAAGTAATATTGATTAGGTAGAGGCAATTAATCCTACTTGTGGATTTTTTCCAAAAATGAGCCTACGTTTTTTGATCCAGAAGAATGAGACCTTATCCTGCCAGCTAGGCAAAATCTCAAATGATTTTTTTTATTCTACTTCATCTGTAAGATATATTAAATAGTAAAAAAAAAAAAAAAATCCAGTTTTACCCTCTGCCACTAGACATTTTTATTTACAGGTGGTGGTTTACTTTCCAAGACTAACTTGGCATTGCCTCTTTCCCAAAGTATCCTTGATCTCACAGGTGAAAGTTTTCGTCTGTAAGCACTTTCGTGCTTACATTTATCTTTTTCACCACCAGCCAAGTGCCTCTTGTGTCCAAGGGTCTTCTAATTCAGAAAATATCTCATCACAGGCTGAAGGCAGAGGGAACCAAATGGCTTGTATGGGCCATAGGTGGATAAAAGAATGACAAGGAACTGGAAACCAAGATTTCCTCCACCCAGTTCGTTAATTGTTCGTAGCTTCTTTTTTTGGTGTAGAGACTGGAATATATGTCAGGAATAATCATTTACTTGTAACTGAAGAAATAAGTAATGGGAAATCTTACTTGAACTGGAGATGGGGAAAATATCAATACTTAAGACTGAAATTGCACTTACAAAAACTCCTGCTACCTTCAGTCAGTTTTCATAGCATGAATATATTTAATTCTTTTCTTGTCTCTACTTTCTTTTCTCATGGAAAAAATAGGAACTTGCTAATTTTAAATAACTTCACTTACTTTAATTTGCTACCTGAAGAAAGATTATCCTCAATTCCTATTGGAACTCTTTCACTCTTATGCTGAGTTAATTCATAATTTTCGGTTTTCATAGCGGTTAATTGCATTTGATTAGTTCCTCTTTAATTAGTGGCATTTTGAAAATTATGGACTGGAAAAAATTAAGATGCCCCTTTGCCTTTCTGTATAAAATTAGTACTGCTTTTTCTGCCTGATTAATAACTTTTTTAAAAATAAATTCATTGAAAATAGAATTTGCTTTCCTATATGCTAAACTGAGATGTGAGAATGTTTCTGCTATCCTCCTTTGCACTTGCCATTTGCAGGTTCCATTTATATACACATTGATGCAAAACAGTAAAAAATATACACATTTTAAATAGCAATAAGCATCTAGTAAAGCCTCGTGGGCTGAAAATATTCAGTTCCTTACTTCAACAAGTACAACAGAAAAAAATTGCAAATAGTATTTGAAATTTATGGTAATCTAGATAAGTAATTTAATAATATCTTTATCATCTATAATAATTTTCCCTTAGTGCTGAAAATGACACATAAAATATGGGAGATTCTGAAAAAAAGTCCTAGGAGATTTTTTTTTCCCTGTAATAGCGTTATATTATCAATTTTCACAATAATTAAAAAAAAGATAATTTTTCTTTACAATGATACTTCAGAATTCATAACAACGTAGTCATTGTCATCATCTTTGATATGGTAGTTAAAATCACGGACAGCCTGAGGTAATATGCTTAAGGATACTTGATCCTACAAATACTACTTCTGTCCTGAATGCAATTAACAGCTTAGGAGTTAACAAAACAGGAGAGTCGAAAAGCTGACAGTCTTGTCAAAGAAAGAATATGGAAAAGCACGTGTGCCACTTGCCACTCACAAAAGAGTGCTGCAAACACCTTGTCTCAGTGCTTCTCTCTGTTTCTCAGTAAACTGGGGATGCCATTGCTTTACAGCCTCTAAAAAACCATCAGGAAGTGTAGTGTCTAAAGCACATCTTCATCTGCATATGAATTTGGTCATGCAATATTAATTGATTTATTATTAATAATTTATATTGCACTAATTCCTAGGACCACCATCTAAAATCAGAACCTTGTTGTTGCAGGCACTTCGAGTAGTAATAAAGGGAGGCAGAGCCCACATCTGGAACAGACAAAACAGGGTGCAAGCAGAACAGCAAACACACCACAGTAGAGAGCAGGAATGCAGTGCATCACAGGCAGCGACAAGACAAATATTATAGCTTGGTTTCTGTCTACCTCCACTAATGTGCTACTATAAATATATTATTTTGTCACCTGATCTTTCTGCTAACCAGAGAAACCTCTTTCGAGGCACAAAATTGTCCTGCCAAGCCTCCGTTGGATCTATTGCAGCGTTTGCAGTTTCTTCTGATGGCACTTTGCTTTCTTCTCACTGATAGCTTGGCTGCTACAAGCACTCACCCTCCTGCCTTAGGCATCACCCAGGCACATCCATCTACCCATCCTGCTTCCAAAAGGCCCTGGTCTAACCTGTGGCTTGGCTGTGATTCCTACAGCTATCCTGTGTTAAAAAAGATGGTAAGTTAGTCAAGGGCCTGGGCTTGCAGTCAATTCTCAGGGACTTCCAGTATGAGCTACATCTTAACATTTTTGCCCTGTGCACACATAAGCATTTCTAATTTACTCTTTCTCATTTGCTGTTTTAACATGGCTGTGCATAGCAAGAGCTCAGCCTGAAATGGGAATCCCACTAGTAGCAGCAAATGTTTCACATGGATACTTCAGGCACAGTATAGTCCCACATTATGCTAATAGTCATTTAGCTTTTGAATTCTGAGGTACTTTTACAGTTTTCTATCATTTTGTATGCTGCACAGAAAGGTAATTACTACTCACAGAGCAGAAGCAGAACCTTATTTCATTTTCAACTGTTTTATTTACCACATCTTAAAGAATAGACTATATATAGATACAATTACAGTAATAGATTGTAAGAGTATGCAATTAGCATGCTATAAGCACTCTCTCCAATATTTTCAAGCACATGTTGGATTATGACATATAAAAATATCTCATACTTAATAGTGGGATAATTTTACTTCATATACCACCAAAATCTACTCAGAGAAATCAATTACTAGTAAAACTCCTCTGGTGTTAATCTATGCCCAATCTTCAGAGTGTAGCACTGAAGTGAATTTCACTGCATCTGGACATATGTATTTAGAAAACTCTTTGGAGTGAAATCCACATGACTTTTAGAGTAAATCTTATGAAGTGAAAGCTAATTCTATATTAAGGCATTCTAAAATTATTTGCAAATATAAGCATTCTATAACAGTCTACTATTAAAATACCATATAAGTTAGAAAAAAAAAAAAAAAAGCCAAATTGTAACAGCAAGAGACAGACAGCCCATTGAAAGCTTCTTGTGTAAGGGAATGAATACAAGACATATACCCTGGTAAGGATGGCTTTTCTGAGCTTTGACCATTTAAAAATGTTTCTTTGATACTGTACAATTTGATCAAGTAGAAATCTGCTCATAGGCTGTACTAGGGAGAGATATGTGAGGAGAAAATGGCATGTTAAAACTCAAACTACACACCACTGTTTGCATCAGTGAATAAAAAGATCCAAAGACACATTATTTCCATTTGATTTAGGTAAAAGTGGTTAAATGAACTTGTGGTGTGATTTGCCTACCTAAGCTCTGAAAACAACCTCCAATTCAGATCACCAACGAACCTCATACATCTTTCATCTGTTAGTCTGAGCTCCACAGCTCTTCTGCCAGAGGAAGGCATCCTCTTGCAATTGCAAGCACAAAATGGACCCCATATGCCGTGGTAGCACGGGTCCCAGAAACATTGGTTCATTAGGCAGCTATTTATTTTCAGTGCCTCAAGCACAGAGCAATCTGTTTTTTCACCTATTAGCTAGTGCCTCCTGACAAGCAGAACTCAGCTGCTTTGAAAAATCATGTTGCAGCAGATTGTCACTGACCTGCAGAAGCTACAAAAATGCATCCACCTGAGTACCTGAGTTCTGTGGTCCTATCGTATTGTTTCTTGCAGCTATGAGTACACGGTGTACTGGAGAATCTTCATCACTGATAAGAAATGCATCTCGAAGACCTCCATTCCACACAAACTCATCAACTTCAATACAGCCAGTTTGTTTAGATCATATGCATAATTAAGCCAACTCTCTCATATCCTCAAGACACTGGACATTCATCAGGAACTTCACCCTTCAGAGCATTCATATCACTTAGTTTTAGCTAAAATGGGCCCTTTTTGTTGCCCCTCCCGGAAAGCCCTTTCTCCATTATGTATAAAGAATTATATGCCCATATGAAATAGAAGAAGTTCTTAGCTTAAGTGATTTGAATCATTGCCAAATGTAATGTTCTTTGTCTCTTATCTGGTGAATTGATTATTAGGCAGTAAAACTCCACACCCAAACAAATGGGTGAAATGAAATGCAAGGACAATAAATAGGCTATAAGGAAAGGTGGGATCAAACCTTTTCTGCTTAAAGAAAAAGATTAAGAAGTGGCTACTTGTCACAACCTTGATTATCTTTAAGAGTTATCTTGTGAGTTTTGACCCACACGGGTAATGCTATGAAATGTGACAAAAATTCAGAAGAGAATTCAAAAATACTACGAACAATTTTGTAAAGATTGAACCTTCAAAAAGTGTGCCTATGGAAAAACTGTTGCCATCTGAAAATCTCTGTAGAAGCCCACCACTCTGAGGTAGAAATTTGCAGTCCCTGAAAGGGAGAGAGGAAAGAATTATGATTAGTAGCATCAGGTCCAGCTGGAGACCAATCACTATTGATGTGCCCTAGAAAAATCCCATGAAGCTCAACAATGGGAAGTGCCAAGTCCTGAATGTAAGAAGGAATAACCCCGTGCAGCACTCAGCACACTTTGAGGGCTGACCAACTGAAAACAGCTCTGCAGAGAAGGCTTTGGGGGTCCTGGTGAACGCAGTTCTGCGACCAGTACAAGAGACACAGGCTGGAACAAATCCAGAAGAAACGTCATGAAGATGATGAAGTGACCAGAGGGTCTTTCATCTGAACAAAGGCTGGGAGAGATGGGGCTGTTCGGCCCAGAGAAGACAAGGCCTAGAGCAGTTTGTATAGATATCTAAAGGGAAGATGTAGAGAAGATGGAGCTAATCTTTCCTCAATGGTGAGCTGTGAAATAACAAGAGCACATGTGTACAAATTGAAAATAAAGAAATTTCTTTAAAACATAAATACAAACTTTTTGACAGTAATGAACACTGAGCACAGTAAGAGAAGTTTGAACATAATTTTTGTGAAAGACTTCAAGTTATGTAGCTCATTTTCTTCCTTTTTCTTGACTGAATCCATGATAATTTTGGTGAGAAACTGATTATGCAACTGTATCCTTTTCTGGAGTTGTATGCCATTATCTCACTGGATGAAGCCAATAAAGCAACCAGAACAAGAGAGAAAACTCTGAAAGATCTTTGAATAAAAAGCAGCCCACGAGGCTGCTGAATTCATTACAATCCCAGAGTTTCATCCACAGCAGATGTTGGTAAGGAAGAGTAGTTCTTCAGGGGATCACGAGGCAATTCTGGGCCAATGCTTTGATGAGGAATGGATATGGGCGGTCATAGAGCATGGCTGATTCACTGTGAATCAGTTTGGGAGGATGATGTTACCCCAGCCAGGGATATGACAGCAGACATACGCACAAAGCAAGATTCAAGTTTGCAAATGCAGGAAGCAATAGTAAGATAAACAGAGAAAACAGAAGCAAACCTGTCCTGAGCAAACACTCAAGCATTAGGCTTGTCCTGGTTCAACTCCAGTACTCATATTAGCTAGCCAAGGGCTAGCCTGGATGCACCAATGTGAGTTGAATCAGCCTTATTCAGAGTGCAAATATATCTAGCAGCAGAGTTAAGGCATAGGAACTAGAGGTCAGCAATTTTCATAAACTTTCTCTTCCATTGCTTACCTGGAATAAAAACCCATTCTTAGCCTGCAGCTTTAAAAGATATATAATTACATAACAGACCTTAAAACTACCCATTTGCTGTACTCTAATGCCTTCTTTCAGTTTGTCATTATAAAGACGCTCCCTAATAGTTGTGCTCAGAAAAAAAACACAGTTTTCATCAGAGATCTTTTAAAGTAAGGAAAATATAGGTGTCATATAAAAGCTACATGTGAAAAGCTTTCTGCTGTTCTCTTTTGCACTCCCCATATTGAAACTCCTGACATTTCGGGGCCCTCTTGTTAGTACTGAAGTTCTTGTTTCTAGGTCACTGAACCTGGACAATGTGGTGGACTTGGATATAGTCTGCAGTGTAGCAGGGCTTTGCCCTTGAAACAATTATTCGAATTTTCTTTGTTGCTTAAATGAGATCCTGCTCATCATCAGACTTTTCAAAATCTCAGCACATTATTATGACGGAGAATGACTGACAAGTTTGGTTGTGGGGATTACAGGCATTACATTCACATGATAGCTCAGCACCATCAAAATATAGCAAAAAAAAAAAAAAAAAAGGTTATCCAGGAGTTTAAAATAGAGTTGGGTTCTGATTGCAACTCTGCTTTACGACAGTCCTTCCCTGTCTTTCAAATTACAGCATCTTATCTTACCTAATTGTTTAAAGTAAAGAGATCTGAATTTTCACAGGACAGCCAAGAATGGAACAGTTGGTATCCATTTTTTCAAAGTCCTGAGAACTTTGGAACAATTTAGTGACTGCATCAAGCAGAAAACAAAACTCAATCAACAATTCTGCAGAAGGACTTTAGCTGTAGATCTTATGCTTATAAAATTATGAGTTTTTATTTCAGTGCTAAAAGGAGGTATTAGGAATTTGCTGTACTAATTTTTAGGGCACTTAAGTCATTAATAATTATATACATTTCTAAGCACAGAGGGAAAAGTTCCTCTAAAAGATAACTTTAATTTTTGATTTCTGCTTATTTCACAATATGCTTTTTAGACCACTAAATAGCTACATTGTTATTATTATAAAAATTAAGCTATGATTGTTGGATAGAGATCCACTGTGCTAAGCATTGCACATTTTCATGTAAGTTTGCCCTAATGAATTTAAGTATGGGTCAATTCAGAGCCATAACATCCCCATTCTTCTTTTGTTTGAGGACTAGAAAAGCAGTATCTCTCAGGGCAGACATGAGGGAAATGCAATTTCTCCTTCACAATAGCTCTCTTTTCCTTCCTCTCTGAGTCTACAAAACATAATCTCTTTTTGGAGGTGAAAAGCAATATGCTAAGTAAATAACATGATTTCAGTACATTACCAATGGATGAATAACAATAGGGCGTTTTTCAGTTCATAAGCAAGAAAATTAGAGTATGACAGCTAGAAAGGTAACTTTCCTCCCATGTTGTTTTCAATATCAACAAAGGCAGCTTAACTTATGGAACCTAATGATGCCAACGGAACAGCATCCTTATCAATGCATTTGAAACCCTAACAATTATGTTTTAGCTTTCATTAAAAAAAAAAAAAAAACTTCTTTTAGTGTGGAGGAGGCTGTAAAATGCTATGTGATTATTAAATTTAAAAATTCTTTTTTCCTTTTTTTTTTAGAAATCTGCCTTTTCCAAGACTGGCTTTACTACCTTGCAACAGAACCTTGCAACAGGACTGGCTTGCTACCTTGCAAACAATATGGGAAGACCTGCTCCTAATGGTATTCAAAAGAGTGCCTGCCCCAAATGGAGACCAGTGAGCGAACTGTGCCAAGGTGAAGTACTCTAGCACAAAGTACACAATGCATGGGACATCCTATAGGAGAATATTTGCCCTGAAGTTTGCTTTCCTAGCAAAGGCTTACACATTTTTAAGGCGGAGATGATGGATGGGAAGGCATGAGAGTATCTGGAGGCAGGATAACACTAGGAATCTCTTGTTATTTAGCTACACTTTCATGACATTAACGTGCGGGGAATATGTGGTACGGTCCATAAAGCAGAGAATCCTACCTCTGCTCAGAAGGGGTTGTGAACATCCTCTTTTAGTATGAGGCTCACATGATGGACAACACAGACCTCACCAGTACTTCCAGCACAGGCAACTGGGATGTCCTTAAGTATGCCTTGGTATTCTTCTGAGGCTTGCATGACAAAAGCCATTGTTTTGCCCTGGTAGCCCATTCCAAACTTCTTCAGTCAATATCACCTCTATGGGTCATATGGGTGCCAGGGCTCCACAGGAAAATAGCAATTCTGTTCAACACAGATACAGTCTTCCTCCAAAAATTTAATGCAAGAGTAGAAAAGTCAAGGTCCTTGTTCTTGGCAAAAGACTTCTCTGTATCTGAAAGCTTTGAACCCACCAATTATTACGTTATTTCATGTCCCAGGGACATGATTTCACCAGATGAAGCTTCTTTCTCTGGCTCAGGACCTCTGTCTGAGATGTTCAAAGAAGTTGCAGCAGGGAAGACTGCCAGACTTGGTCCAAATTTTCTTTCTCTCACAAAGTGATGCCCCGATGGGGCACAGGCAATTCATTCAGTGTATTCTTCTAGAGCTTTTGATCAAATATGCAGCTCTGCAGTTGCCCAATAAGCACAGTATTCCCTGTTCCACACCCCCTTTTTCTGTGGCATCTTTGTTGGACCTCCTTACATCAGCAGGGGGATTCATGTCACAGGCACCAAGGTATCACATGGAAATAACTAGGGACAAACAGAAATAATGGGAGAGAATAAACAGAAAAAGAAAAAAAGCCTGCGATTGAAGGCTTCATATGGGACAAGGTGGCATGGCTGTGACATGCTGCCATCGGCTGCAAGAGGTGGAAGAAAGAGGCAGTGATGCATTTCTTGGACTCAGTAGGATCCACAATTAAGAGAGAAATTTTTCTTTGGACAGCTTGAACCACAGAATCGTAAAATCATGTCTCTCTCCAGCAGCAACAATGACTTAAAATTTTCTTTAGCTATTTTAAAAATGCATATGTAAATAAACCAAAAAGCAGAAGCTAAATACAAATATAATTTTAAAGACTTTTCCTACTCAGTCATATAAATTCAATTCTATTTAGAGTGCTGTAATTAAAACTTGTGTAAGAATATGTATACTCATTTGTTTATGTAAATTGTTTCCTTGCCAATCTTAAAAAGATTAAGTAAAATCCATTTATATTACACTGTTAAATTAAATTATTGGTTGAACAGATGGCAGTGTGGAAACATTCAGTACATTAATAAAATTTCATGATTACCAATAAATTCATTCTCACCTTATCATAACTATTTTTACCCAATTTAGATAGCTAAATTTCACAAAATAATTATGGTACTTGATATCATATTCCAGATTTGAGGTACACAACATGTGCATTTTATTTCTGGTTCCATAAAATTTACTGATCTGGTTCAAGTCACTCTCCTGCCACCAAAACAAACATTTCAAATTATTGAGTTGAGGACTAGGTCCTCAACACAAAGCACAAAGTTACTACAGAATTATTCAGAGTAGTATATGTCCATAAAAGACTACGCGATTTTGTAAGAACACAAGCATCTCAGACACAAAATGCACACAAATGCATTTCCAGACATAATCAAGTATTTTAGTCCTGAGCAGTAGTCTTTGTAAGAATTAACTTCATTAAAAAAAAATTTATCCATCTTTTGAGTGAAGTTGTTTAACATATTTTATATGCCAAATGTTGTGTTTCTAAAACTAACAGTGCTAAAAGTAATTCTTACATTATAATATTTTCTGAAAATATTCACCACAACCGTACTTTCCTGAGCAAAATACTGTGTTGTAAATCAAGTGTTGTAAGCATTTTGACCTACTGTGTATTAGTATTCCCACCTATTCCCTTTTATAAAGCTGTTAAAACTGAGGTTTTTGATGACTATGAGGTTTATTTCATAACTCCAGTTTCTTTCATAAATTCTGCTTTCCGAGTCTGCAGTTGAAATGGAGAATCATCTTCAACTGAATATTTTTTCCCTTATTAATTGGATGCTAAAATAATTAGATTAAACTGATGCCATTGGCAGTCATTTATTCTAGCTGAATGTGAAATATCAACTTAGGGTTTTTTAGGGGTTTTTTTTTCTGTGTTTTTTTTTTCTTTTCTTCATTTGTTTATTAAATTGTTGGTGACAAAGTGACTAAATTGGGGCTTCCATTTTGCCATATAAGACTCGATTAGATAAACTTTGAGAGTTCAGATCAGGAAACTACTAATGTCACACAAATACTTTTCATTTTTATGGATCCATGAGCAGCAAAATGGAGTATTATTCCAGCGCAAACAATTGAACAGCAGGCAGGCCATTTTAACTAGCATTACAAAAATACAAAGCTCTGACAACAAAGTAAATGACGGTGACTATCTGCTGACAGAACCTATAAAATTAGCCATTTCACTCTGGCAAAGAATTTTGTGATGATGCTATAATGGTTCATAGATATATCTTGGAAACTTTTATTGGAAAAGTGTGAGAAAGATTCCCTCACTCTGCAGGTGACAACAGGAAAAGCTGACCTCGAGCCTGGCAGACCTGACCTACTGAGGTCAGGAATAAATCAAGGGATATACAAGGAGAAGGCCCACAACTTTCTTTGCCTTTCCCTCTGCCTCTCAAATCAGAAAGGAAAGGGACACAAATGTGTTTTGCTCACCACAGGACCCAGTACCCTAATGATGAGAACCGTTGAAAGCACACACTCCTTATGTTGATGGAAACAAGACTTTCAAATACTTCTTCCAGTCCAAAACGGATTAAAAGCATGTTTCTGAATTTCCGGATTAGCACAAATACTCTCAGACTGAGCAGTAAAGGTGCCTTTGGCAAAGCGCCTGCAAGATGTGATGTGCCCTTCCATAAGGCAACGGTGTGTGCAGACACTGCCCCCGGGACCGTCTCCTGCGCAGCTATTGATCTACGCCGCCTTCCCGTGCCGGCGACACCCTGCACTGCTGTACCTACAGCTTCCTCTAGATCCTCAGAAGACATTACCATGTTTTATCAGGGACCTTGCTCTGGGGACTTCGGCTCCATGAGCTGAAGGAGAATTTCTAACTTTGGAGCAGTATTATTATTACAGCAAAATAGAAGGAACATTGTTTTCTGGTTCTAGTATTTAGCCATCAGACCTAAGCATCCTCTTGGATGCTTTTTGTTTTGTATTATTTTCTTTACTAATTTGTTTTTTATGGTTTATCTCTTTCTTTGACAGTACTACATAAGTTAACATGTGTAAAATTTTTCAAAACTTCTATATTTTCATTGTGAAAGAACCATAAAGTTACTTTTGCTAGTAAAGTACAGTCTTCCATTCGTCTTCAAATTGAAGACTTTCGATTTGCATTCATTAAGGTTCAGATATACCATTGAGTGTTTGGTTAAGACACATATTTGTTTCCAGTCTTGTTCTTTGCAACCAGTAAACATTAAGCACGGCCGCAAAGTCCATGTTCAACAGTTAAAAAAAGCCTATCTTATTGAAAGGAATGTTCCTTATGTTAGAGATGTTACTGAAAACAATGCCTAGGGATCCCCTAGGTACATAAATGTCACTGATGGGATGATACGGCAGCAGAAATGGTTCATAACTGAGCACCCTAATGTGATCAATTCATATTATGACATAAAAAAGGAAAAAACAAAGTATCATAAAATGAAATAGGTAATTTTTAAGATAGGCACAGAAATATATGGGAACTTAGAATATATGCCCCCAAAGACAGAAAGGGCATTTGAAGATGTGTTAGTACACCAGCGGGGACTCACCACTTTCAGCAGATGGCACTACAGTACCAGGACTGGAATTTATGATAAAAGAGTGTGCAAATCGCTTAAACTTCTAGAACACGATTGCCTCTTGTTTATGTGTACCATTTCACATAGAGATTTCACACTTTGTAATTGTTTGAGAAGCAATAGCTTGAGGTTGCCAGACAGAATCCCCCTTGTGAATGCAGATGGTTCTTAAAACTGTAGAAATAAACAGATGTTTACAGTCACAAACAAATTATCAAATATTTTGAAAATGGAATCTTACTATGTGGTATTTAAAAATACACTGAAAAATGAACAATATCAGATATCAGTAGGCATTCACTAGAATGTTCTTCATGTTTTCTGGAGGGCTTTTTTTTTTTTTTTTTTTACTAGCACCTGCTCAGGGATTACTGTGGAAGGAGAATCAAGCCACTGGCTCCGTTAGCTAGGGCAAGGAGCTTTGTAAGTAGTAAGGAAGTCTGTGGCTAAGGGTAGGAAATTCAAGCAACCCCTTTTGATCCCATAAAAGAAGCTCTCTCAGCAATTCATAAACAAACACATAAACAAAAATCAAAACAAACAAACAAAAGCTTTTTAAGGTAAATACAACAATTTGAAGTAAATTAATTTGTCTGATTGACTTCCCAGTCTTCAAAAGCAACTCTGGGGGGTTTAATACAACCAAAATTAGTAGTTTTGTATTCCGTCCACCAAGCAGCATTTGATATCATAAAGAAAAGGCACACTGCGATTCCGAGTGGATCACTTTTCTCATTCCCAGTTTACTTCTTCAGTTAGACGAGATTAAGTAGGATGCCCAAATTGCATATATGTATCATATATGCATCAAAACTCACACCTGGGGAACACAAGATTTTTATTTGGTCTGGCTTCCAGGAATTCAGAAAGTGGCAGTTTTCAAAAATACATCTCTCTTTCAGCTTCTCTATATGTCATATTAGTTTTAAGCCAAGCTCTTTCTTCCCTTTTTCCTCCTGAGAATTTCCTGATTTTCCTGATTATTTGGAGATCACAGATTTTCCAAAATGTCAATTTATAGGACGTTTTATGTAATGTAAATTCCTTTTTTTTTTACTGATGATTTAAAGTAGAGCAATTTACACTAGATGAGGAACTATAGGAAAGGAAAAAAAGTGGTACACTGGGGCAGTGTCCAAAATGCTGTACCTGATCAAAGAAAATATATTATGACTACCTATGTCAGAATCCAATGAAAGATCTAACAATAGCAGCATACAGCATTGCCCTACATCTACATCTCAAAGCACATTATTGCAGACTTAGATAAAAAAAAGCTTTACTGTTGCAGCTGAAACACAGCAGAACTCTCTTAGATGACTAATAACTGTGAGACTTGAAGCAGAGGTGCTATGATGTTTTTCTCCCAAAATAAGATTCTCTCCTATCATTTTTAAAATTATCAGTAAATCAACAAAAAGGTGATATATTCTTCCAAATAATCTTATAACCACCATGGTTTTAATGATCCCACCATGAAAGCTGAATGACTAGCTTGGAAACAGCCTTTAGGGCCTGGGGAGGACAGGACCACTCTGGGGACCTCCTATGCCAGCAGAGCTCTGGTTCAGACAAGCAGAAAAAAATGCTGCTGCCACTGTCAATCTCCTTTAGAAGAATAACGTGTTTTTGCAAAGTAAATTGTAGTTGTATATCACCTGGCCTTCTGCTGCAGAATTCTGCCTATTAACTATGACATTATTAATATAAATATGTACAAAATCTATTATATATATTAAAGAGATTATATATAAAAGTATATGTATTTTCTTTCTCTTTAAAAACTTACAAAATGAGGTGTTAATGCAATTCTACCTGACACAAACCCCTTGTAACCTCTTTTTTTGTTTTATTAGTTCTTCCCTCAAAGAAAGACCAAAAAAGACAAAGAATTTTGATTTAAACACCAAAGATTTCTAACAATCCTTCTAAATATCTGCTGTTGATATCTGTCATACATTGACCTGGGAGAAGACTTAATTTGCAGATTATTGTGGAGCTTGGAGTCTTCTGGTTTCTTTTTGGAAAAAAAAAAATTAACAGAACGGACAAGCAAGCTATCTGAGGGATAGATTTCTTTTCCAAAACAGCAGATAGGCTAATGTGAATAACCTAATCGGACATAAACACCATTATTTTATTTCAAATTATTTTCTGGAGCCACTTACTGCTTTAAAATATGGAGTTTCATTTTTTTTGCTATTTAGAAAGTTGTACAAGTGAACTTTTCTTCTGTATTTGTTTAACTTTAAGCAGTGTTACAGATTTTACCCAAGCTGTTACTACTCGGTTGTAGTTAAACCACACGACACAATTACCACCTCTAACATAGTAGGATACTTCCTGGTATTCCAAGCTGTTCTTCACATTCCATGGTCCAACATCTGCTGTTACCTTATTTTAAAGACACTTTTGTGTTAAAACTTCTTTGTCACCACAGCAGGAACTTGGTGGCCAAGTTTTAAGGAGAGACCACTCAGTATCAAGTGTTGTTGATCTTGTGTACGTACTAGGCCATCAGAACAGTAAAGGCAAGGATTAAAGCAAAGTAAAGCTAATGGAACTCTTTTTAGGATTTCAATGGACTTTACATGATGCATGAGGAGAAGAACCAGTAGAGCTATTTAAAATGTTTTCCAAACATTTATTACAGTGATTGGTAGTTCATAGCAAGGAAAATACATGCAGTAATTCATATTTCTCCTGTTTCAATTTGGACATTGTTTTTGCTCACAGAGATGCCATAGCAGAAGATAAAAGACAGAAGAAAAAAATCTCTTTCATACACAGTCACACTATCCAGGCAATTTCAAAATCGTTACTTGTTTTCTTTCAATATGGTCATTCTGTTATACTAGGTTTCCAACTCCCAATCAGTTGTAATTTTTATACACCTAGCTAAGTACTGGCTTAAGTAGTAAGCATTGGCTAAGAAGAAAATTGGTTCCATTTAATGCTGTAATTTGATCAGTGAGTTGTCAGTCTGGAAATATGCAATTTACATTATCTTCTGTGTCGACTTTCCACCCAACGCCACACAATAATGTTTTTTCTAGTTTTTAGTGTTTTTTTTCCTATCACTCTGAGAAGTTCTTTTAGAAGAAACAGGATATTTTTTTTAATATCTGCTTATATCACATCTTACATCATAGGTATTTTTGTTAGACGTGGCCTGAAAAACAATTGCTAGTTCTGAATCGCTACCTAAATTACACATCAGGCATTGAAAGGATTCAGTCCTGCAAGTCACTGAATGCAGTCAGTCCTCAACTCTCTTACATGTGCTGATTATGCCCTGAAACTGTAGCTTTTCTGATGCACTGTAACAGATACTGACGACACTCAGCAGATTTTTTGAAGCAACCTCTGATAGACACGATCCAGCTGTAAGAGCTATTTGACCTAAAAAAGAAATTAATCTCTACCTTTCAAGACACAGCTGTTGCAAAAAGTGTCTCAAATGCTGCTTTCAGATACTAGAAAGGGAACGCTTCCTTGCCACAAAATAGTATACAGAGAGAAGTATTCAGTTACAATTTGATGAATTTTAAATAACTGTGCAACTGTTTGCCATGGATATAACAACAACAACAAGTCCCCTGAGTCACATAAGCACTCTGGTGTCTGTTTTGTGAGAATTATGGGGGTTTTGTTTGTTTGCTTTAATTTGCTGTACTTCTGTTGCACCGACCTTGTCCTACCCATATTTTTCTACCTGTCCTGTCCTACCCATATTTTTTTAAGCATTCATAAGTCTGCTTCTGGTTAAATCAAACTGTCACTACTGATTTCAATGGAAACAGAGATTCCACCTTGAAAAGTAATCAGTTCAAAATCTGGATACTTAATTGAAAGGTGAGAGGTCACTCATCAAGGTGTTAACCTTCCAGTGCCTACCATTCCAGTGTCTACTATCTGTAGACCAGATGATACAACTAGAGTACACACACACACACAAGCACACACACAGAGGAGTATGTAATAACACTTACTGTGTTATTAATAACACTTACTAGCATTGCCTATTTTTAAAGACAGAAATATTTTAATGCTTATTTCTGTCATCAATATGTTTTGTAAAGAGAATGCATGGCAGAAACAAAAGTAGAAAGCCACAACTACATGGTAAATTCAATCACTTGTTTTTATATTTATTTCACACATTTATTTTGGTTAGCTGATTATCTGGTAACTGTATTTAGTAAAACAGAAATTTTGAGTTTTTAAAAGGTTAAATAATTCTGTTAAGTTTAATGTGTTGTTAAGGTGAAATTAGCTCACTCCTTACCAAGAATTACTTTTGGTAAAAGACATGTAGTGTGGCTCTGCTACACAGGCCTATGGAAAATAGTGATGCCGTTGGGCTATTTATACTAATAAAAGGATAATATGTAAGTTCTAGGTTCTTCTGTATATGTATACAACAGGAAGACTTCCACTCCATAGTCTGCCAGAAATTTCATAAAGTTTTGCAGTCATTCTTTAATCTTGACAAAAACAGGATCTAGTTCCACCCAACCACATATGTGAGAAACCCAAGAGCCCAGCTCTTATTGCTATTTTCTTGCACTCTCAATCTTCGCCTTCTGTGCTTCGTGGCAGACAAGACACTGGATGTCTCTCAGAAAACTGCTGTGCTCCTAGGGTATCATGGTAATACAAAACACAGTCATTGCACTGAGGGATGCTGTATCAACCTATCTATAGTAGCTGCACTAGGTTGTTGCATCCAGAACTTATTAAAACATATCAAACTTCCAAGTTTCTAGGAAGCCTCTAAGTCAGTTAGGATTCTTGTATGCAGAATTTGTCTGGTCCAAAAAAGACCTATTCACTTTGAAAACGCAGGCCATTAGAAGCTCTTTTCTCATAAAATTTCTATCCTCTACATTTATTTGCACTGTATTTCTAAAGCTTATTTCCCCCTGAAAAGGACCATTTCATCTTGTTTTCAAACCATGGGGTTTTTTTGTTTATATGTATATATTCTTTTTCCTCTTATGGTTGTTTGTTGTCTTTCTCTGCCTCCTGACAACTGATAAGTGACTCCTTTTTTTTTGTCTCCTTCCCTTGTGATTTAACCAACAACGCCTCTGGTCCCTGCCAGAGTTACCCTATTTATCTGAATCATCCTGTTTTCGTTTTTGATAAATAACCTAGGCAACAAGTGGCAAAGGAAATTTTGCAGAAAATCCTTACTATATGTTGTGGAGGCCCGCTTCAGAGACAGTGGTAGTAAACGATTAACTGCAGAGATGAATGTCTAGTCAGCAAAGAGCAAAGGAGAAGGAGGAGGACTACAACCACATGTGGAATGTCTTGTCAGCAGATAAGGAACAAAGCAAGGAGAAGAAGATAACCACCAAGGAGAAGAAGATAACCACAACTGCTGACTGATTGTAAGCTTTGCAACAATTGTGTTAACAGAGTATAAAAAGAAGTTGGTTTGAGAATAAAGTTGTCTCACTCTGCACCCCAGACTGAGTCCGTGTCTTCACAAGATGCAACAATATGTGTATATATAAAATATTTCATGAACCCTGGTCTTTTTCCTGCTATGACAACTATCTCTTAGAAAGTGTGTGTATGCAAAGTTCAACAAAATTGAAAGAAAATGTTTTTCTGTGAACAATTAGGGAAAAAATAAATAATATAATTTAAAGCACGTGCTTCAGTAAGTAAATTCTCTTATTAATTTTAGACCAAATTAAGGTTTCACTGAGATTTATAATCATTCTTGATTAACTTTTTTCAGAAAAGGCTTCCTACAAAAAAAAAAGATACTGTCCTTATGAAACAGAATTGATTCTAAGGGAACATTTTGTGAAAAAAAAAAGATGCCAGTGAACCAATCCTATCTCACTAAGTGCTGAACCAACCTTATCTCACTAAGTGCTTTTGCAGTTCTTAAAAGTAATATGTAACATATTTCAGAAAAACTGCAACTTCACCGCTGCGTGGTCTAAATGTGGACCCTGGAATCTAAAACTCTTTCATGCCACTGATGATTCTGAAGCAAGTTGCAACATCAGTAAAAACATGCATATTTTAAATATGGTATTTGAGAATAATAACACAATCTGTTTTGATTCTTCCTCTAACGAAACTGAGGAATACATAAACTGAGGAAACAATATATTCTAGTATAAGACACTCAAATCTACTTAGTGTTTGACCATAAGGGGGATTACACCTATAGAAAACTGACATAACAGCATTTTGAACTGATCATCTAGTTATCTGCATTTTCAGCATTAGTTAATTAATAATTAATGATTCAGTTAATTGCTTAGATAACTTAGGGCTGCAATAATTAAGAATTAGCATATTATAAGCTGTTCCATGCAATTAAGGAATTTTTCAATCCACTGCATATTTCCCTGTGGTAATTTGGTATATGCCAAGAGAAAAATATATTAACATATATTTTAAAAAACAGTAAAAGACTGTAAAATAATTAATGTGGTAGTCATGTTCTTCACAGAATGAAAGAAATGAAGAAAGATGCTTAAAAGAAACTTTCCACCCCCCAAAACAAACAAAAAGCAAACGGCAGTAGTAGAGACAAAAGGGAAAAATGGAATTGAACATTCTTCCGTAACATAATTACAGAAGTATTTTCTCAGAATGTTGTAAACTTGTTTATGTTATTCACTCAAAAAGGAAAACACAGGCAGAAGGTGAATTTGATGAATGCTATTTCCCGTCTCCACGAGAAGGACTTGGAACCAACAGATTGTTCATAGACAAGGTTTTTCTAGTCCATCCAGATGACACCATTCCTCCCCCTCCACATAAACAATGGAAAAGAGAATGGAAACCACATACCACTAACACTTAGTTAATGCCATAGCCAGCAGTCTGATATTTTTTTCTTGCCTTAATATTTAGTCCTTAGTTAGTCATTGATGTAAAAGGGAACTCACACACAGGGCTCCCTGTTGCTAGGACCAACAGTTAAAATAATTCTTTCCTTGATTTACAATTATATTTGAAAAAAGTGCCCTTGCCTCTATGGATAAAAAATGCTACGAAGAGCATAAAACACTATGAAAAGCAAATGCTACAAACAGTACTGTTTCTCTGTAATAAAATTTGATCCCTAAAACAGATAATAAAAGCATGAGAATGTCTTTCTGATGGAACAATTATCAAAGACACCAGAGTCGGACACTAGAATTACACTTCCTACTCCAATCAATGCGAAAATATTTAGACAAATTGGAACGATGTCGACTTTCACATCCCATGTACCAAATGGACAATCAAACCAGGAGGTAGAGAAAAGGGTGGCCTCAACTCCCATTTTGCAAATCTAGCCTTTCTACTGCCAGCAGCAACACATTTCATCTTGGGTTTAATAGAATAATTTGCTTGACACAAAACTAATCTTTTCTTTTTTTACATCTGAGAAAAATTGAAACATTTAATATGAAGTTCAATTTGAACATTTTTTAGATTTTTTTTGAGAAATTGATGAAGCTTTCATGTCTGATTTCCTTAAATCTCCTAAGCCTAATGCAATATATAATGCCTGTCAAAGCAGTATACAAAGCAAATAAAATACATTATGTCTTTAAATATTGACATTTTTATACTTACTGATTCAGTACAAGATTCCATTACACTATGCTGTTACTATGAAAAAAAATAAAACAGAGAATTACTGAAGAGCCCTTAGACAAGCAATTGTATCTCTAAATCTTGCAATAATAAAAGTGACTTTATTAAAAAAAAACTCACTTTTGATTACTGCTTACTTATCTTTTCTTTGCTTTCATCTGATTGATTTGCCTTTTTTTTTCCTCTGGAAAAATAATTTGTTCATTACTTTTCTTTTGTTGAAACCATGGAGTTTTCCTAAGCTTTTCCTAAATCACATTTATCCCAGTGAAAGTTAAAATTTAATGTTCGTTCCTCATTAATAATATATACTCTACTGTCTTTACATAGTACTTGAGAATGTGATAAAATGCATTTAATTTCTACACAAAACAGCCTTTATTCAGAATTAAATATTAAAAAAGAATTACCAGCTGCCTCAGAGGTTCTAAATAAAAGAATTTTGAATTAAGGTTAGTGCATGCAGTTAGAGAAAAGCACTAACAATTCTTTATCTTCAGTAAAGATCATCTTTTCCATTTGTTTCTAAGTGAATCTCTCTTAAATTTCTATAAATGCCTGTGATATTAGCTCTCTGAGCTCTAAATCACTGATCTTTCCTCAGTATATTATCAATAACATTATCAAAAGTGTTCATAAACCCAACCATGCTAAATAGTTAATTCTAAATATTTCTCAATATGGATTGACTTATATTTAAGTTGTTTAGAAACTCCATCTCTATCTTTAACAACTTATAGCTTCAAACACTGCTAAAAATGTGAAATCACAACTACCTTCTCGATCATAAATTTAGATCATAAAAGAATTAGAAGATTTCAAAAGTGCTCTCCATTAAATGTCTTTGCAAATTTCTTTTCAAGTATTTAGTTATTTATTAGCTTATAGTATTTGAGATATTTCCTCTCAATAAAGAAACTCAAAGCTTGCTTACTCTTGATACCAGCAATGGTTAAGACAATTCACTGTAGCTTAGACTGGTGAAACCAACAAAAAGGAAGTATAGACTACAGAATCAATATGCTTGACTACAAAGTATAAGTAGAAGCACAGCAGAATAGACATTATGCATTTGCTACGCTGGCAGGGGGAGGCCAAACCTTATAAGCTGCAGGAATAAGTGCTATGTACAGTATATATATATGTCCAGCTCCTAGTGGACCACAACAAGGATATTTGGAGTCTCAAAACACTGGAACAAATGCCAACAAGAGAGACAAGACACAGTTCTTGTAGAACTGAATTATTCTCTTTCCCCAACCAACTCCTAGTTTTGAGGTGTCAGTTTCTTTCAGCTTCCTCTTGCAAATACCTTGAGTCTTTTTGCATATCACTTCCTAGGCACAAGTATCCAGGGTAGTTATCTTTAAACTGAATGAACTTATAAAAATATGTTGTAAAAAGCCATATACCTAACAAGGCATCCTATTCCTTCATATTCTTTTACATTTTTTTGGCCTTCCCAGTCATCTTTTATTTATCTTGTGTGAGTCCTTAGACGGCACAGTAAAGAAGAGACACAAAATCTTTGTTTATATTAGCTGGACCCACTAATTAGCATCCTGAGGACTTAAAGTAACAATTAGGTTCATATCTCATCAAAACAATATGGAGAGGTTCATTACATTCATTTTATTACAGATTACAGTTGGCACATTTGCCTGGAATTCTAAATGAATCAAGAATATAAACTCAGCAAGCTACTTGATACCTAATGTATAAAAGGAATAGAGAACCTTTACTAAGTACTCAAGATCAGAAGCCGAAGTGATGCATGACCTGTCTATATTTTATGTCAAAAATTCTGCCAGCCAAAAAGAAAAAAAAAAACTACATAAGGCTTATAAAAGATTTGCCAATGTTTTACTCTTTGTATTTAAAACCTCCATATCACTAGTTGCTAAAGGATGAAAAGAAGAATGGCATTTGTAAAATCTGGAAATTAGATGATTCTTGACAAAAATGCATTTGGGAGTAGTTAACAGATGTGTGCCTGGTCTTGCACATAATGATTTCTCAACTTAAACAAGCACTACTGGCCAGATTTTTAAGACTGTTGAGCACAGCTGCCGGGGGAGCAGGTAAGGCACTGCTCTGCTCTCTCTGATTTACAGTTGCTCTCCAGAGCGTCTTGTCTCCGGATAAACTTCCAACATGATCCAGAGATGTTCTGGCAACATCTCCTTTGCCCTTTTAACATCCTTACCAGCCAGAAGGAAAAAGGAGCCAAGGCAGGAGCTACCTCCTATTTAAAGATCCTCTTACATAACACAAGCTGCAGCTGATTTATTTTGGTTATGCTCCAGCTGCCTGTGGACATGAGAGCACCCAAGCGCATACAAGGGCAGTTTGCAAGCCATGGCTCTGGTGCAGGTTGTGCACATATGTTTCTTCTTGTACACTTCCCATGAATGCACAGGAAGGCCAAGAGCCAACTGATTTCCAAAATATTCACCATCTCTAAAAACCCTTTGCAAACTTCACATGCAGATTGAGAGAAGTCTTGGCTTCTTTTGACACTTGCTTGAGCCGGAATGAGATCTCACTCAGGTGGCCCATGTTGTCTGGGAGGTGCACAGCTGATCCCAGCATTTAGCCACAAACAATATACAATGGTTGGGATAGGGAAGATAGGTCTGTTAATAAGCTAAGATACCAGAACTTATTTAAAATATTTTAAAACAGGACATACTTAAAAAAAAGAAAAAGGAAATCACTTGCTCTCATAGCATTATTCAACTCTATTCTTTGCTTTTTCATACTGAAAAAAAAAGAACAGAAGAGCTTTTGGCTAAAAATAGAACCATTTTAATAAAAGAACAATTAGTCACAAATAAACTGTTAAAGTCCTTAGTCAAAATTCAAAGTGTGACAAAGTCTTCAGATTATAACATTACTAGCTCAAAAAGTAACAGTTGAATAAACTACAAAAAAAGCTTCTTTTTTTTTTTCTAATTAATTCATTATCAATATTACCATAGAAAGAAAACATAGAAACGCAATGTGAAGCAGACTCCCATCAGGTAAGGCATTTTTTGAAAATTCATTTGATTCAAGAAGATTAAAACAAGAAATAAAAGTTTAGTCCTTAAGAAATCTGAAGTGCAAACTTGCCTCCTACTTCTGATGCAGAGATTATTGTGAGACACTGCATTGTTTTCTTATAGAAGACCATAAAATACTCATTTTTTCATACTTAAACAATAAGAATAAGCATACAAAATATTTAAACAACTGTCATCAAAGGGAATATTTTTAAGAGTAGCACAGTTAAAAACTGTATTCTGACTAGATGTATATATCTCTATATGTTTTAGTAAGAATAAGGTTGCAAGTGCAGCATGTGAACAGCAAGCTTAGGGTTATCCATGCGGGTTATCCATGTAATAGCTTAGGGTATCCATGCGGGTTATCCATGTAATTACTAACATACTACAGGAGGAATGTGCAGGTCACTTCTGACATATACGAAACTTTTCTGAAAAAGGTATATTTGCCATATATGCTGTCTCTCCCCTTCCTTACACAGCTATGCTGCCTATGCTTTATTAGTGCATGTAAATTATTCAGCTGATTTTAATGGCACAGTCTAACTTCAAGAAAGAAAATAGGGAGACCTATGGAGACTGCAGAAGAGGATCTCTTGAGCGTTGATCAAAAGGAGCATATGAACTGAGTCCGCCAAGGGAAGTGCAAAAGTGCTCATGCTTAAGAACGGGTATCGCCTAAAGCCGCTTCTGGACCAATATTAAAAAGTGGATCTTTTGTGATTAACGGTACAGTTAAAATGAAAATGTTTTGTTTAGGTTTTGAAGAACAGGGGTGCAACACAGCACAATCAAAAGAGCAAATTTTGCTATTGGATGCTCAGATATCAGTCAATTTGCTCAGACTATCACAGATCTCATATGGAAGGACAAGGGAGTTATGGGAATAAAGAGGATTTAAAGTTGAGCATAAGTGTATATTGTAAGTGCATATTGTAAGGCAAAAGAAAAAAACAGTTGAAATCTTTCTAAAATTATTTTTCATATTCACTACAGCAAATTTAGTATTGTGGATAGATATTGGTGTATAAAGTTCACGTATAAATGTGATATTGGTGTATAAAGTTTACCAGCAGAACACAAGGATACCTAAGAATAGTTATGAAGAATGCATTCTCAAGGAATGCATTTAAAAAGCTCATATACTCACAGAAAAGGTAGAGGAAAGCAGCAGTGGGGAATAACAGCAGCAGCAAGGCAGACAGATTTGTGTAATATGTTAGCAACATCACAATCTGTTTTGACTGCCAGTTGTTTAGTGTGATGATGTACAAAATAGAAAATGGAGCAGGAAGGGACTTTGGAAAGGAGGCAACTGTGAGGAAAAAAGAAGGAGTGTTTCTAAAAAACAAGTGAACAAAGATTATTCATGTATGCTGTGGCAGACTTCAAGTATCTCTTGTATTGTTAAAAATGAAAAGATTAGAATTCAAAGAGCCAAAGAAAAGGTTAATGGGAACTGAATCAAGACACTGAAAGGAATGACTAAAACTACACAGATGATACAATTTTTTTGGTCCAGTATTTTTAAAAAAGAAATCAGATGACTGCAGCGTAAGATTTTCTTAGTTATGCATGGCAAACAAATGATCATATTCTTATGATGTTCAGTCCAGCTTTCTGCACTTGGCAATGAGAATACTTATATTATAAAGGAGAATGAAAAAATAAAAGCAAAAAAACAAGTGTTCTGCATATGAAGGTAATGAGCCATTACCGAACACATGCAGACACTGTGGCCAACTATGGGAACTAAGCCAAACCCCTTGAAACTACAAAAAGTCAGTAATTAGCATTACTCTCCTTGTCAGGAATACAGAAAATAAAACAGAACAAACAAATTAAAAAAAAAAAAACATAAAGACATAGAGGAAGATATTTACTAAACCATTTTATGAAAAGACTATGATCCTCATGGATCCTCATGGTTATAGCAAACCTCGTTTTAAGACTAAAATTTGATTAAACAGACTATCTTACTTTGCGTAGCTAAAATGAACACATATAAACTGAAAAAAATTAAGTAAAGAAGAAATGCTTTTTAAGTCCACAAATCTACAAGAGACATTCCAGGAGAATACCCAAAACTCTTTAAGAGAAAGCAGAGTGAGGAAAGGTGGATGTGCGGGGTTTATAGAAGAAGTAGAATTAACAGAAAATGAATGCAAGAGCACTGAACTCTCTACTAACCATGGAAAGAACTGCAAGCATTTGGTGTCATCTTCAATCCAATTAAATGAAATTGTTTCCAAGGGCTTGCAGGGCACTGATCCAAAATCACTCATGATCCAAAATCACTCAAACAAAACTAAGCATTGATCATGAAATAAAAAACAAAATCCTCCTCCCCTTCCAAAAAAGACCCCAATAGAACTGCAAGAACCTTCCAGACTGCCTCACAAAACAGTGTTTCTGAAGACAGATGAGTTCACTGACCAGATGGTGGTGGAAGGAGAAGCTGTCTAATTAGCAGAGTAGCAGAGCCCCTTAAAGTACACATCTGGTTAGCACTGATTTCACTGGGATCCAGCCTTGGAAAATTAGCAGCAGAGGCTATGTGCTCCTTATGCAAATCTACCAGCAACATTTCCTGCAAGATGAAGAGAATATAAAAAACAGTCTGGTCCTTCGCTGGCCATTTGAGAAGAAACCAGTGGAAATCTGTAGTAACTCAGTGAGGCAGTTGTTGGAGGGGCTCAGGGAATGTGGTGGCCGGCTGTTCCTACACCTTGTATTGCCATCACGGGCATTGTATCATCCAATCCCCTTAAAAACGTCTCCTTAATTGAACGTATATTTTGTCCATATTATCCTTATTGTAAGGCCATTTTAGAATATCCCTGCTGATATGGTCAGAGAATCAACATTTTCTAACCTACATTTGTTCTTGGCCTCTTTTTAACATCTGTTTTTTTGTCAATAGCTAAGATTGTTTTTGGCTTATCTTGGTTCATCCTTTCCACTGTGTTCACTGAACTGCATTTACATAGCATTTTTTTTTTCTAATCTGAGGAAGCTGCATTCTTCTAGCCTGTATTTGTAAAATATTCTCTATTCCCTCAGTGGTTATCAAACCTGTTTCCTCTATGCAACTTCTAAAACTCACGTCACTTACTAAACTGCTGCAGCAGCAGCAGTAGAACCCCTCCTACTCTACAGATTATAGTCCTACATTTTTCCTATTGTGTCGATGGCGTTCAGACCAGGCAAATCCCACCAAAACACAACAGGAAAATCATGCCGAGCTCAAAGTCAGTAAGAAGCCCCAAATATAATCAGAGAGAAAAACCTCACTCTATATTGACTCAGTTATAAACATTTTGCTGGTCAAACTTACAGTCAAAGCCTTTAAAGATAGACTTCATTTCATGGCAGCTCAGTTCTTTAGGAACAAGTACAACTGTCAACATCAGTTCTTGAACATTGGTATTTTCCTCTGAAATCTGCAGTCTACCTGAGCCTATGTTGATCCTGCTATTTTCCTTTGAATTATAGGTGCACACTTTTCTCACATTGCTATCATGCTACCTGCTTCACCATTTCTTATTCAGAGCCAACAATATGCATATTCACAGTGGTGTTATCTCCGTGAAAATGATATTGACTTATCTCAGCTTAGATGCTGCAGAAGAGAAGGCAGCAGAAACAAGGTTTTGAGTCCCACGGAAATGAAGCTGCAGTGCGAAGGTCAACCTACAGTCTCATTTTACCTTCTCATTGCATGTGATATGTCAATGAAAACTGAATTCAAATATGATAAACACAATATATATGTCAAAGTAAGGAATCTTCCTCTGGAGTTAAGACTCTCTCCAGCTATGGAAAGGCCGTCCCCTAGACATTCAGTCTAGAAAAGCAGCGACTGTCACAGCTCACAAGTCTGCTGATGAACTAACCCAGAAGAGCAGCACGTGGAGGGAGTCAGTAGAGACACTGTTCAATTTTTTGGTACTTTGCAAGCAAACCCGGAGCAGCTGCCAGAGTGACCCACTGATGACCCAGTCTTATCCTAGTGCTGTTCTCTGCTGCCACTGCACTTATTATAGAACCTCTGCAAAATGGCTCATACGGGATGACCACATCTCTCCCTAACTATGATGGGAAACAGTGTTTTAGATCAATAGAAGATTGTTTGTTACATAGCCTAGAGTTACTTCTCTGTGAAAGCCTAAACTTCTAAAGTGAAGAAACTTCTAAAGTAAGGTAAAAGACAACCTGAGCAATTGTAACCTGAGCAAGATGTTACACTTTGATGATGCAAGCATTTAAACTAAAGATCTTCTGATACTAAAGCTGTCTGATTATTAAATAAACACTAGCACTGCAATAAAAAACCTGCAATATATAACTCAGAGCATATTTTGCATTTAAAGAATAATTTATCATTATTTAATTTATCTTATCCCTAAGTCCAACATCTTTTAGGTGCTTTGGGCTAGAGTATCAAATAACAAATCATTCTGCAACTGACTGTGATATGAAAAAGAGGAAAGGGCAAATACAAATAAAGATTTGTATTTATTTGGACCCAGTCATAAGACAGTCACTTAAATCTGAGCGTTAACATATCATTTGCCACCATATGACTGATTATCAGACTGTCACTTACGATGAGTAGATCAAGGTATGCAAAAATATTGACTCATAGGATCCTATCCTCCTCCAAACTCCCCCTCAAAAGAGCAAAACCCATTAATTTTATGATTGAAAAACAGGAGAGGCAGAATAGGTCATCTCACTTATGTTCCTGCTGTTGCAAGACCATGCAATAGTGTTACAGATGTGAAATTTTTAAGTAAAAATCAATTTTATGATTACTTCCTGTTCTTTTGGTATCTACATGAAATGTAGGAAAATAATGAAATTAATATTATCCAGTTCACTATCTTTTTTTTTTTGCATAATCAACTGAAAATATTTTTGAGGACTACACTATTCTGCATGAGTATGCAAATACACAATAATAATATCTATGTATGCCAAAAAATTATAGTCTCAAGAAGTGGATTTTCAGCTCACTATCATGCTAATGCTCAAGACACAGACAGTTTAGCTGTATTTTACACAGATTTGAGTTCTTGATAGACTCTGTAAGGCAAAGTTATCACAGAATGGGGAAATAACTATTTAGAATTGATTGAGACATACTAGTGGAGTGAACTAGAGACTACATCATATCATGCCCACTGTTTAATTTAAATTACTTGAGAGATAGCATAGTTTCATCTCAGGTAATTTTAACCTGCCATATCAATTCTTTCCAAGAAGATAAGAGCATATTTTACACAGAAATCTGTACTTTTAATAAAAATGTATATTTTTCTCAGGTAAATATATATGCACACTCTATGCCAGAGAATGAATCTGAATTCACAAAGTACAGTATGTCACATTTCTCAGTTACAAAATCAGGGGTTTACTATATAGGAAATATAGGAAAAGAATTTCTCAAAACCTAAGAGTTTTTCAAAGTGTATGCTATATATTATATTTTTATAACCTCAGCTCATTAACTGAATTTGTATAGCAGACCTTCTCAGCCAGCGCTGAAGCCAAAACATTGAGCGAACTTCAAATTGTTGGGTATATCTCTAGGTATATACTCACATAAACTTACATATGAAGACCTTTTCCAATTTTAAAGTTTTTTCATAAGCAGAACTGCTATCATCAGAAAAAAACAAAGATCTTTCAGGTAAAAAATTACAGCAGTAATTCCAGAAATTCATGACTCCCACAGAGTCATTAACTTATGAGAGACATTTGATATATTTGTCAAATTCACAAGTTCACAAAGATACATTTTACAGCTTTGCAGACTAAAAAAATCATTATGTTCTGACTTGTATTGCACCAAGCCAGAAGATTTGTATTCAACAGTTCATCTTTTTATTTCTGTGTGCACACACATTTCTGTTATACAGCTCTGGGAAATTTTGGCTCTGCAATCTATGACAGTAGATTAAAGAGGTTTGAAGTCAAATCTCAGGAGAAAGCCTGGAAAGTTAGTTTGCAGAGTAACTGCTAAACTGACTAGGTCCTTTCAATTCCTTGGCTAAAGTTTGGAGGCTCATCTTCTACCCTTGTTCTCCATCTTTCCTGGATTTCTATTTTTCCAAAATATACTTTCTGAAGCACACCAAGATGATATAAGCATGCAATGACTTCTTTCTTACATTTCTACTTACAGCACCCTGAAATAAAGAGAAAATCCTTTCATACTGGCAAGGCAGGGCAATTAAGGAGTCCACTAGGGAGCTGAGGACAACATAGAGCACAAGCGTGACCTAGGACACCACAAACATCTCCTCTGAGAAGCTGCATTTTTTTCTGGCTAGTTTATCAAGTATGCTGACACTAATATCAGCACAGAGTTGCCTCCCACACATGCAAAGGAACACAGGACTGTTGCGCTGGGTTCCAGTGCTAAAGACACAAATGTCAGAATGTTCCTGCCACCTGTCAAAATAGGAAAAAATATCCTACTAGTGAATCTCACCACTGAGAACAACCTAGAGTATTTTATTTCCCCTAGCTCTCTGCAAGACAGAGAGAAAATACATAAATTTAAAAGAAGCTCTAGAGACGAGAAAAATAAATTAGTTGATGAATTTTCCATTGCACTTGTACACTTGGGTGGTAGGCCTCTATACCTAGATAGATCCTAGATTATGAATTTAAGTGACTTCAGGGAAAGGTCCTCTCCCAAAGCAAGCAACACCACCCTGCACCAATTCACCTCCACCTTGGACCAGCACCAAGTCCCTTCAGAAACAGAAAGGGAATTCAACAGTTGCCTGGCATCTCGTAGATATTTTTGAAAGAGTAAAGCAAGTACAAAATGCTTCTGCTCTGGTTTGGTAATGCTCTATTTCCAGTTTGCCCTGGCATGAAGAGTGCTGTGGGTACAAGCCAACAGCAAGTAAACCTTCATGAATCTTATTAGTCTACCAAGTGCTGTTGCGAAAGACAGTAATAGAAGATTAAAACCTGTAACTCTCTCTTACCTGATGACTTTCCTACACACACTCTTTAATTTTTTCCTAGTTCTTCCGAATGCCCATGATAGATGTGGACAGAGTACACTCTACAGGCCAGTCAAGGTCTCTCTTACAAACTGTACTGCTTCAGGCATAGACTTACCAATATCAAAAGTCATCCTTAGCCTTCTCATGTCATTACTATCATCTAGTGCACTAGCTACACCTCTGGTGCACAAGGCTCTTGTGATTTCACTACTCTGACTCTGCTCTTTCCCATTTAACATTGCTTCACACATTTTTCATTTTTCTCCTTTGTACTCTGGTAGACCAATAATGTTAGCAAAATCTAATATGGTGCCATTAATGTCTGTTAATATCAGCTTTTATCTATATGGTCTCACAATATATTGATAAATATTATTCAAATATAAAATCATTTTCTATATACTTAAAGAATATTTCTATAATAGTCTTCAAACAAAAAAGAAACAGTCTGATTATTCTTTCACTACCTTTTTTTTTCCTCTTCCTTTTTCACTTCTTTTAATGAAAAGATGGGAGAGGAGAAACAGGAAGTGTGTGTCATCTCCTTCAATTCAAAATCTGAGAATTATATTGCAAGGATGGCCATTTATGGCCTCCACTCTTAACCAGCTTCAATATATCACTTTAAGCTTTAATTATGAATAATTATTATACAATTGGGTTATTCTTTCATTCCCATCTGTGTAACTCTGTGGATTTTAATCAAGTCACTCCTGATCTACATTGCTGCCAAGGAAAGGAAAGAGATTAATGAGCACAACTAAAAGTATCAATTAAAAATAACATTTGAATGAAATATTATATTCTGTTGAAAAGCATTTTGCCTGGAGCTAAATGAAGTAATTTCTTGTACTTACACTCACTAATATTCTCTGATAGTGTCTTGCTATCCTTCATTTTCTAGATTTATAAAGGTAAGCACAGAAACCAGCTTTCCAAAGTAGGACAACAGGAAAAAAAGCGTTCTCTCAATCAAGTGGCAGACACCTGTGAAACTTCCATGCTTTATTCCCAGCATGAGACTCAAAGGTTTCATACTATAAGGTGAGGGTTTATTGACAATTCACTGAATTTCCACCACAGCTACTTTATGTAAGGCATATTTGTTAATTATCTCAGTGGAACTTCAGAAAGAATATCATTAGTCGTAGGAATGTCTTGGCTCACCTTCAAACCAGAACAGATTTTAAAAACAGAATTATGAATCCCTCTGAAGTTATACTTCATCATCTCTTAGGCGGCCGAATGCAGTATTCCTGGAAGAGTAAGTGGGGGAAAAAAAAATCTCTGCTTTCTGCTATGTCCTTAAGTATCTACCTACTGTTAGGATTTCTCCAGAAATCCAATTTAAATTACTTCACAAAAATTGATTTGAAGGAAAGAATTTTCCTTCTAATTGTAAAATTCTCACTAGTATATTAACAGGTAAAACAGACTTGGTTCCAGTTTAACTTGCACTGTTTTATCCCATCAACATCACCAGAACAACTTCTGACTAACTTCAGGCTAATAGCACTGAATGTAACTGAAGTTACTAGAAAATTATCATCATTTCATAGTATAACTTGCAACCCCAAAACAATGTATTTCTTCACAAGGTATTGTTCCTTCAGCAGAAAAGATACATAAAATGAATGGCAAAAGACTGCCAATGGAGTAAGGGGAAGTGAGCAGCAGGAATATATTCACCCATTCTACCACTGAATTGTAAGGGTAATTTAGTACTTAAAGCATAGATAACATGAATCTTTGTGCATGTAAATACCATAACCAAAATGTTAATCTAATCAAGCAACAATTAAAGCCTCTTTTCATAAGTGTTTAAGTAGAATTGACAGATTCAATTTCATTCCTTTTGCAAAAGATTACTGGCATGAGAATAGCCCTAGGGTGTTCCCAGGGCAATTGCTAGAGCAGTACATACAGTTTCTATCCTCATTATACTTGATACAGCACAATGAACATCCAGCTGCTGCTCTGAATGTAGTGCCTCTTGGGAGCATCTAGGGATTTAGCAAGAAAACTGATATATTTTACTCCCTTGCTATCTTTTATCAAAGTCTCCATTGGGTCTTTCATTCAAACTGGAGAAGAAGAGACAGATGTTAAAAGAAACAGTTCCTTCACCAGGGAAGGAGATGTCCATAGAAATGCCAATTTTTAAGATCGCTAAAAAGAAAATGCATTTTTAAAGGTTAAAATGCAGCATACAGCAACAGAAAGCTATCTGAAAGTAATTTATGCTATTTCTTTTTTTCTTTCTCACCTCTCACTCATCTTTCTATATATCTGTGTACACAATTGTATGCAATTATTATTTTGCTTGAGCTCTACCCACTTGATTTCTTGATACAAAAAAAACAGGGAGTAGTACACAGACAATGCCAGCCATTGGTTTGCCATTTAATTGTTTCTGTCTTCCCGTATATCTTGTCAAGGTTTTTCAGTTAAGAAAAAAAAGAATGGTTGGGAAATATCTGTGCATATTTTCTTGTTTGCAACACTTTAACTCTATAGAATGTCCTTTCACTGCATTGGTTCTTTTGTCAATTTTTTTTTTTTTCCTTTCACTACTTTCTTTCTCAGGTGTGTCCTTTCTTACCTGTTCTTCCTTTCCATTTTTGGACTTAGGATATCTGCAGTTGCAAACACAAAGTAAACAAATTATAAGTGTCTTTGACTGCAGCCACATTGACACAAATTTTCACCATCTGACCATGGAATTCAACACATTCTTTAATGCCCTGATATTGGCAGAAAATATGTGAACCACAGAAACGGTTCAAACTCTAACATATAAATATCGTCATTAACATAAATTTGTTTCGAAATCAAAACTGTATGTGTGTTTTCAAAGAATGCTGCCATTTTCCCTTGGTAAAAGGAGGCCTGGAATGCATTATGCATTAACATTCCACCTTATAAGATGGTAAATAGCTTAAAAAAGAAAGAGTCAGCCATTGAAAAATGGTTATTTGCACATTTGTTATTGATTACACTAAGATACAAAGGGATCAGATATTCTTGACTCTTTTCAATGCTCTTCTACCTTATATTCTCAGATAGCTAAGTGTTTACAAATATACGGCCCTCTAGGTGAATGTATTCCAACCACTGAATTCAATCCTTCTTGCTCACTCTCTGGCCCAATGCATGTTCACGGTAGCTGCATATAGAAGTACTGAAGGAAGCAAAAAGCACCCCTAAATACCTCACTGCCAACTGAAGAGGATCTTTGGTGGGAGATCCTCCTTTAAATACAAAAGAACAAATGTGATCCAAGGTCTTTTGTCCTTCCATCCTGCCAAACTCAATTTCTCAATTTCAAGAAGCAGACAGACACATTCATTGATTGCACTGGTTTATTTTAAGATAGTTTAGCTTCTCAGTCACTAAGACATTTCTTGAACTTGTCCAGTTCACCAAGAACATCAGCAATCATCAGCCTTTTTATGTCAGGACTAAACAGTGTGTCTGCCTCTACAGTTTTATGTTTATATAGTTTTAAGGTGCATATTTAGTTACAAATCTGTACAAATAAAAAACCTGACTGTGTGGATGCCACTTTGATTTAACTATGTATCATAAGAAATCTCTGTTCCAGAAATTATAATCAAAAAGTCTTTCCACCCTCTTTACCTGTTGCTTCTCAAGCCCTCAGGTCACAATGACTGACATCAGCTCAGCATTAAAGCAAAGTGTTCAATAATATAAGGTTGGTGCAGTTCGGGTAGTGCATACCTGAAATCAATAACCATTAATAATATCAGAGCCTCCAGTCTGGTTACAGAGCCAAAGTAAGCTTGCATAGATGTGCCCATAGTCTTGGATATAAAATATATATGTACTTCTGAGGCAAATTCTATATTTTCTTAGCGATTCAGGCACAAAGAAAAGTTGAAATTCCTAAAGTAAAGGTGACAGAAAATACGTAGATAGAACTAAAATTGATTCTGTCAAGTTGGCTAAAAAGTTCTTGTCGAGGAATTCAGGCCTGCCAGAGACAGGAAAATAAGCTGCAAACTGAGCAAGCCTTCCTATTTTAGGCTTGGCTTCTTAGACTGGTGCAGCCGTGCTTTCCCTGCTCCATCTCCAAGACATTTGATGCCAGTGAGTGAGCTAATCCACACTGGTCAGAATAAAGAGGTCATAGAGAAAAAAGACATTAAAATAGCCTGGAGAGAAGAAGGAAGTGACCCCATAGGTACTGGCAACTGTAGGCAACTTGCAGAAGCAGCACACATTATTTGACACAGTGGGTCCATATGGAAGAAGGAGAAGAGACAGACACTGCCTTGATACATGCCCTCAAAACAGGAAAAGCTTGAATTAAGCTTTGATTCATTTCAGACATCCATTTAGTCACTCACCAAAGAAAGGCAAATCTGAGAAAGCAGATCCAATGCTTGCAGAGACACATGTCTAAAGAATGGCATTACAGTAATAGAACAAATGTCCACAGGGAGAGGAAACATGACAAAAATTAAAAGAAAAAAAAATGCAGCTACTGCAAAATGTAGATATCCCTGACACAAAACAAATCAAAAATGTCTAACGACACAGCACTTAAAAACACTCCTTAGAGGTTTACAATTGTACAAAATGTAGAAGATTTTGAAACTGTTAGAATTGTGTGTCAAAATAGTTTGCACCTTCATTACATACACAATGCTCGCTTCCTTCAATCAACCTGACAGCGCTTTTGACAAAATCACTCCATTCTCCTCACTCAAGAAATGCTCTGCTGTGGGAAGTGTTCCAGAGGGGATCCCGAAAGGCTTCAAAGTATTGGAGATTTAAAAATCAGTGACAGAGTGAAAAAAAGATCCGTTTAGTTTTTATCATCAGCAGCAATCTTCACATTGTCATTCTCTTCTCAACCTTATGTCTCAAATGACAGAGCTAAAAGGATAATGCTAAAAATAAAGTGACACCATCTAATACAAAATATAAAGAGTGGAAGAACAGGAACAGAAGTTTCCTTCTCATGCAGAAAATTATCTTGATAACTTTAAAGGTCAACCTCTAACTCTTGCTGTCAGAAATGCAATATAGACTGTGCAACTATAAGTGTTGATCCTGTTCTGTTGGCGGCTGGAGAGTGATTTATCAAATTCCTTGTCAGTCAGGCAACCTCACCCAAACAGATTAAATTTATGATAGATAGTGGGCTGGGAATTTCCTATCAATGTACACTTAATATCTGATTTTCAAAAGTGTCATGCACTTCTTTCCATGGAAGATGATGCCAGAGTGTACTGAGATTCATCTTTTTTAAAAAAAGAAAATCAATTCTGTAATCATTAGAAGATGGCAAAGTTACTAGTCTAAAGTCAATGGGTCAAGATCTTCAGATTTTAAGGACATGCAGTTTTAGTTGTGCTAAATTTGATTTTGTGACAGAGAAGAAAACATCCCATTCTTCCCTGCAATGTTTTAATGCATAGAACAAGAGTCAAAAAAGAATTATAATTTGTAATATTTCAGAGAAATTCTGAAGAAACAAAACCAGAGCAAATAAGATAGTTGAAAGGACATTACTTTAAAAACATTTGTAAGGGATTTTATTAGTTTTGGTATAATTCTATATAGGGTTCTTGGAGGATTTACGATTTCTTGTGGCATTATGTTTCTTTAAGAAACAATATTAAGTATGTTATTTGTTTTTAATTGGACTATTTCTTAAAATCTTTGTAACTTCTTTTAGTTCTAAAGAGCTGGACATAAATTCTCTCAAAGACTAAAATAGTAGACAGTGTTATTAGCCCATAGGAATAGGCCGTAACATTAATCCATCCTTCAGGATGTTGCAAACCATGGTAAGTGCGGCTGACTAGGAGGGTCTCTCCAAAAACTCACTTTTTGATTCCAACTGTAGTACTCCTGCAGAGATATCTTTAGAGGGCAAGAGAAATTCAGACTATTTCACTGTCCTTTCTGGGGTCATAATTCAGGTCCCAGCCTGAATTTGAGTAAAATGTACATCAGACAATACTAAATAAGCAAAGTCACAGAAAAAAAGGCTTCATGTTGATTTTTGTTTATGAAAATAAAAGTTGAAAATTTTATCATGAGAGAGTATGTTAATATGACTGGCATCTGCAAGGATGAAATGAGTCACAATCTGCCACAATAGCAGCCCTTGGTGAGTCAGATGCACAGAGACACACCAATAAGCCCGGGTGAACATGGAGCACAGAGGGATTTTAGCCTATTCATAGTTGGATCAAACTGAGCGAGAGAAGGGTAGACATTCAGAGATCCTCCTAAAAGCCACACAAAGAAATCGGTCCCTGGAGACCATTAGCTCCACGCTTGGACAAAAGTTGTCCTGGCTGTGAGGTTTCATGAAGGGATGCTCGATATGGCAGCAGCTGACAGAGATTTGTGTGGCTCCATGTTCTCCAGCTGTTCTCATGCATACTACTTACTATAAGTTATTATTGTTATATCCATAAATATGTTATGCAAGCAAGCTTTTGTTAAGCAGTCTTCCCATACAGGACACTAGTGAACAGGCAGTGAAAAAAGAGTTATTTCTTCATGTCAACCACATTCACATATAGCCCTCTTGTAACCTCTATTGATTCCTTATGAACATCTTGCAGGTAGCCTTATCTGAAAAAAAGACCCTCTAGGGGGATATCCCCTTAGGGGATAACATTTAAGTTTGTAAAACAACCAATACACTTAAAGATCTGATCTGCAAAGGACCTTTCTTCATGACTGTAGCTGAGTGGAAAAGTTATAAATATTGTAAGAAACCTGACTTTTCAATTTCTCAGTCCTACTCTGTGTAGCTAGAGAACCACCAAAATCTGTCTGCTGATCTGCAGGTTATACAAGGTCAGAAAGCTGACTAGCTCTACCAGCAATGCGTGAAATGAGTTTGGAGGTGTCAGTTCAGTTTTCAGACATGTTTTATAGTAGAAGGAAATAAGACTGATGCTGTTTATTCCAAATGAGAAAAAAAGGAATCTTGCAAGAGAAAAGAACGTGCAAATACTTCAACCAATGCTCACTTTCAGAGCACCATAATGTATTGTGTCATAGAAACTAGTAAGGACAAAAGTGACAGTGACTTTCTCCGCTTAGGTGTTTAAAACTAACTATGCAGTGAAATGTGAATGGATATGAGTACACTTGTAGGAAGGTCATAGCAGAACTACGGAGTCTTTTGTGTTCTTTCTGGACAATGACTACTTGCGGCAAGTTGAATATCTGAAATTCTACCTTGCCATTTTTTAAAAATAAATGTGTTAAGGAGACAATCTTAGATTAAATTTGGAAGAGCATGAGCTAGAATTTCTGGCCAATTTAAATATCTACACAAGCTACTTATATGAGGAGCCTGCCTGCAGCACTGCAAGTAAAATAACATGAATCTCATCAGCTCAGGAGCTGTCTCCTCAGGACAGAATCATGTTTTTTTGATTGAAATTTGACATTTATCTTGCTGTTTGGACAGCTCCTAGTGACAATTAGGAAAGACATTTGCTGGGCTTTCTGACAGTATTTCATGTTAGAATAGCAGACCCCATTAACACAGAGCTGGGAAAATCATCCATCGAATGCAGAAGAGAGACAAAATAAGTTCTCTCTAATTAACTCTGTCAATTTTTCAAAATGTTTCCAAGTCAATCCATGAGACTTTAAAATCTCAAGAACTGGTTTGTATGTTGTTTACCAATGCTGACTTTAGAAGAAACTTGGACAAACCAACTCATTATATATAGCAGCAAGTACCAGGTCATGGCGTATACTCCAGCAAAAACACATTTCCAAGAACTCTGATTTACTTTAGTTTCTTTGATTTTCAGCTTCAATACAATAACAAGGAAAAAGCATAAGTGAACCACAGTTAGCATAGGGCCAAGGCTTGCTTAAATATTTTTTTACATAAGCAGAATACCTGATGTGTTGAATAAAAGAAGAAACTGCCAAAAGTACAGATGTGGGTAAGCAAAAATAGTCAGGAATGAATGACAATCAGCAACATCTAGGAGGTTCTTCTGCACTCACAGTGTTTTTGGATGAAAAATATTATGTTTATATGACTAAACCTAATGTAGGAAAATAATGCCTATCATACAGACAATTTCAAATGCAGTACACTTGGTTTCCTATTTAGAAATCCTTATGGCTATGGGACTAGCATATACACAAATAAATTGTCTTAAGGTTAATAAATATTCATATAAATATGAGTGATTACCTATGTAGGTGCCATTTTTGCACTCTCATGTTCATTATACCCATAGAATCAAGAATCAAGACACACATTTTTGGATATATGTGTCTAATTGCACTTCATATGACTTATACTTAAAAAAAAAAGGGGACTTAGAAATATATTAGGTGTAGATACTAAAATCACTGTTCCCATCATTTACTGGAGTTAATGAAATGAGTAAAAGCTACAGTAGAGCACTGTCTTTTAGAAGTTCCATTCTGGCAGCCTGGAAAATGTAAGAAAATGGCTTCTTTATTTGCCCAGGAAGTTTCTTATCTACAGTGAATAATCTGATATTTGATAATCTGATATTCTATCTTTTCCTGCGTTCATTTTATTAAAAAAAAAAAAGAAGTAATTTCCTTCAGCATATGTTTTTTGTACTTTTAAAAAATTTCTGATATATTTAAGATGCATACATTCTAATGACATTGTTATCAGGTAAAAGACTTTTAATTAACTTCATTTCTGGCAGGTTGTTATTTATAATCTTAGATCTTGTCTCAATATATAAATATGTTTTACCTGTAACTTAATCTTTGTTGATTTTTATTCTGTGTTAATACAGGAAAATTATCATTCTAAGTTTACACAGACCTGTACACCCAACTTTCCCTTCCTCCCACATGAAGTAAACAGTCGAAAATTAAGCTCAAAAATTTCAAGACCAAATAAAACAAAACAGCAGTCATTGTGTTGTAGATCTGCAAACATCCACCTATATTTTCTCAAAATTATTTTTCTTTAAATGCTTAATGACTTATAAATTTCTTTTTTCCACACACTTCATTATCATTTATCCTCATCTCGTTTTGATCATGTCTATACAGAGTGCAAAAATTTCTCTAAGAGAAATGTTGGTGAAATACAGTTAACCTATCTACAAATCAAAACATTTTCTTTTAGGCAGCACAGCAAAAGGAATATTTCATTCCTTTGCCATGGTAATGATCTTTTGGAATCTGTTTTTATTTTCTTATGTTTACCGTCTTTCAATTCATTACCTGATAACAAATCCACAGCTGTCTTTGACAATGTAATTAATTTCTTCTATTCATTTCACAGAATCATGGACTGGTTGAGGTTTGAAGGGACCTCCAGAGATCATCTAGTCCAACCCAGGGACACCCAGAGCACGGGGCACAGGGCGGCATCCAGGCGGGTTTGGAAGATCTCCAGAGAAGGAGACTCCACAAGGAGCCTCTCTGGGCAGCCTGTGCCAGGGCTCTGGCACCCTCGCGGGAAAGAAGTGCTTCCTCATGTGGAGGTAGAACTTTATTACCAGACTGCTCATAAACACTGTCAGTTTTCTGCTGGCATTTTCCAAAGCAACAGCAACAAGAAGACACTGAGCTTGTCTACTACATTGGGAGATCAAACAATAAAAACTTACATATCTTCAAGGTAAATTAAATTGGTAAATAAGTAAACTAAATGTGGTGGTTAAGTATCATAATCCTCTATTAAGAGAAAGAAATATAAATTGGTTCCTGTACATATAAGTGGTGTTTCACAGGAGACACTAAAGGCGAAGAGAATTAAAGAGATATGCTAATAACATATTCTGTTATTAGACCTGAATTTCAGGCTTTTAGTGCAGAATAGGAGAATTTAAACAGAATAATAATTGCAAAAGTCAGGCAAAACAAAACAAATATGCACATTGATTAAGAGTTTCCAGTAAAAGTTAATACCAACAATAGAGTTGATCCTTTTTTACCAAAGTTCTGCATTTCACTATACATATATGTATTTTCTTTTAATGGTGGTATATGATCTGCACCAATAGTGTTTTCTTTTTCATTGTTTTGCTACAACACAGATTATTATTCTCATCATTTCAATCATTAAGTATATCAAAAGATGCATAATAACTAAGAATTTGGTCTCTACATAAAGAATAAGACAAGAACTTTGATCCCATGATAAGCCATTAGGATGATTTAATTTTACCTCTGCAGTCTGCCTCAAATATATTGAGTTATTGTTGATAATTTTTGTCATAAATCTTTTAAAACATATTCTTCAAATATACTTGAGTGGAAATTCAACATTCATTTGTGCTATGTGAGATGTTTAATTTTTCTGAAAACTGAGTAAAAATATAAGGTCTGGTATCAAATACAGTACATGTGGGCGCCATACAAGTCTGTATAGGAAGGCTGCTGGTTCACACATTTTGCAACTGGTGGCACCCGCTCGGGCAAACACTGCCGGATATTCAGATTAATTACTGTTCTGTACTTGCTCTGTGATGTGCGTGTTGAAAGGGCACAGCCCTTCATCTCTGCACCGTCAGCACTTCTGAGAAGCTAATTTTTTAAGTAGCCAAGGCTGGCCTGAGCACTTGCCTTTAATCACCACTTTATGAAACTCTCTCTCATTGAAACTGATTTAAGATAATGGGAGCAATCCCTAAATTTTCTTCTGTAGTCTGGACTAGAGACTGTAATCTTCTCGTATGAAATGCAGATGCACTAACACGATTTGCTGCATTCCTATTAAAAATTTATTCTCTAAAAGGGAATGGGTAGTTATTACTTCCATCTAGACAAATACCCTCAGTATGTTAGCTGAATGCGTTTGACTGGGAAAGATGGTATGAACAGGATGATTGAGAGCACGCACTTTGCAGTCTAGATGTTAATAAATCATTATGAAATCTTGCAATGATTTCTTATATCTTCTGAATATAATTAGGCATTTATTTATTTAAAGGAAGAGTCAGGGATCTTGACAAGCTAGAAGCTTTGGGGACCTATGTAGCCCCTATGCATGCATACTGCTAACTCCCCAATTGTAGACTTTCCCCCTGAGTTGTCAGTGTATAGGCTGATCAGAAGGCAGAGACTGAATGGGAACAGCTCTCCAGGGAAGGAAAGGGATACTCTGCATTCCTCAAAGGAAAGAGGGAGCAATTGACCAAGCACAAGCATGCATGCATTTCTGCACATAGGTCAGGGAAAAAAATTACTTTTTTCTCATCCCCGTACAAAGAAAAGACAAAGAAAAAAAATACATGAAGCAGATGGTAGCAAGAAAAATATATAAAGATGACTGAAGATGCTGCACTAGTAGAGGAGGCAGGAAATAAATAGTGAAAAAATCAAAAGGGGGAAGATGGATGTAATTCTTCGAATCTTTCATCCTATTACATTTTTGTGTTTTAAAATTATGATGGGAAAAGGAATGGGAATCTTCAGGTAGTAATATTGTATTGGTGTAAGGTGGAGTCTTTTGAAATTATAAGAAAGTCAGTCCCAAATCATATCTTAAAACTCACAAGCCCCTTTCCCCCAGTATGCCCTGTTGTCTTTAACATATATTTCAAAAACTAAAAGTCAAATTTTGGGAATGGTAAATATGTATTGTCTCAGAAAAATTAGAACTTTTTTATTTAGGACCTCACACATGTAATTTTAAGCCATAACTTAAAGTGATTGAAAACTTGCCCGTACTGTTTTTCCTTCCCTTCAGGGAAAGTCTTCAGGCTATCTTTGATTTAGAAATAGCTTTTAGAAGTGTTCTGTGTTACACAGTTATCTGTTACATGGTGTGACTCTATGACATTCTAAACATATGCTCAATTAGCTTATTTTCTTGATATATAATGCTACAAATGGATAGATGCTCACTCAGTCTCCAGACCAGGCCACAAAAATGAAATTGGAAAAATTCTCCCCAAACCACTACAGAGGATCTCCCTTCAGACACTAACAAACCATTTAACTCACCTTTTTGGCTGGACTGATCCTCTACAGAGGACTGAGCTAGATGCCAGACTGTGAGCTGTGATTTTAATTCCAGCTAATAAAATAGTAAAACTTTATCTATCATCTATCTTTTACTTGGCCACCAGATGCAAGTAAACTATCTTAAACAGTTCTTACACTAGAAGAAAGAGAGAAACTCAGTTGTTAAGTGCTTTGACAGTTTTTTGTATCTGAAGTCCCTTGAAAGCTGCGAGAGTTCCATTACCAGAGGCCTCAGAGATGCTGACCTTTTATTCTTTCCTTTCAAATGGAAAGTGGGTATTGCTCAGGATTTATACTGACTGAAATGGCATTGGTGTCATATGAAGGAAGAGGTTATTTTCTAGTGTCGTGGACTCAAAAACAGCTAGGGATTTCTACCTTTAAATTCTACTTTAAAAATGCTTGGAAGCCAGTAGAGAAACAGAAGAATCGTTATAGTACAACTTGCCAAAATAGAAGCAATCAGTCCTGCACATCTTACGTTTTGCATTCATGTAACAAACATGTTTCATGCAAACTATATTATAGTGGCTACGCTTGAGATAAAAACTGCAGGAGGAAAAGGTATCATCTAAAGAGAGAATGAATTGCTGTACCTCTTATGGAAAGAGGCATAAGAAAGAATTTTCTTTCTCTTAGGAGTTTTGTCTTAAAAACATAGGAGGAACAAATGAAGGTTAATTTAAAACAAGCTACTACAAGATAACTCTGAAGTCAGAAGTTTATCAGACATCTTTTGAAATATGATAAACAGATAAATAATTTGTTTCTTCAAGAATTACTCTTATTCTGGATTTGTATAAAACATTACTTTCTGTGTAGAATACTACAGTGATTATTCAAAAAGTGGTTGTAAAAGAAGTAACTTTCAAAAGATAAAGACAACCACTTCAAAACCCTCTCCCATAACATTCCTAGGTAGGAAGAAGACTACACAATGTAGGTAGCTGGAAGGTACCATGAACTGGTTATCACACATGTAAATTACCTGAAAAGGGGGATAGTACATGACAGAAATGCTTAGATTACACAGTGCTATGGCTAATTTTAGGAGAACCAGAAATTAACAATTTTCTTTCAGAAAAGATGTGGGCACTGTCATGGATAAATCCCTGAAAACATCAGTTCTGCACTGGATGTGACCAGAAAACGAAAAACATCCTTATAAATTATAGGGAATGGATTTGGGAACAAAACATAAGATGTTTATAGCTCTAGGTGGTTGATATTAAGTAAAATGTAGAACAATCACGAAAAAATAGAGAATGAAGAATGAGAGTGCTCTCAAGAGTAGCTGTGTGTTTTAATTTTTATGTTTCTGCAAGTGCAACTTCTCATCTAGCATTGCACCTTTTTGAGAAGACTTTCATTTGCCAAGATCGTATGGACAAAACAGATTGCAGTGTCAGGATGAAGATATCCCCAGACTGCACCACAAAAATATTTTCCAGACAGAATTATGTCTTCATGTCTTGCAAACTATTAAAAATGGCAACACACAGATTTCTAAACATGCAGCAACACACACATTCAAGCTGCTTGATCCAGATATCCAGGAAAAAAAAATAAGGAAGAAGATTTTTCTTCAGATAAAATCTCTATTGTCCATTTTCCACTTAGGTTCTCCAAGAATCATTGTAAGGCCAGTCTTTTCTCCCTCCTAACTCCCTCTTCACTTACCCATCATATATACTTCAAGCAAGGCATCCTGTGTTACCCGAAAGAAAAAGTCATATCACTGCTTTCCCTGATCAATGAATGACTTTGTTTTTGGTTCAAACTTTCTCATTAGGCAAACAATTAAAGAAAGAGTCTCCTGCTTCACCTTTGACAAGCTTTGGATTCTCTGCAAATCACTTATCTGTGTCTTACATCGGAGAGCAAAAGTAATGATCTCCCAGACCTTAGACATAATGGAGATAATTCAATCTTATGAAAAAAAAAAAAAAATGACACAGTAAAATATCATCTTAAGCATGAAGAGGCCAAGATTTTATATAACATATTATGTCACATGCATGTGAGTCTTAGATTTTATACTGAAATTAAGGGTAGGTACTTCAATAAATGCCATTTACTTCCTTAAAACTCCAGTGACGCCCTTATTTTTGTATATAATGAAGAGTTTTACTAATGACTCAGCACGAGAAGCAGTGATATCTGCCAGTCAGACCTAAGGGTACTCATGGCATTCACCGGTGCTGTTCAACTCATCAGCGAGGCAGTTAACCCATCAGTTTTGGGCTAGCACGCCCACAAGCACGAAACACGTGTTCTTTGCTTCAGGGAGAACATAGTTGGGTAGCTTTAGGAAGAAACCGATGCTCCCTGCCTCTCCTCAGCTCCCCCCGGTTCCCAGTAGGAACTCCTTCCTACAACTGGGGATGATCTTATGACTTATTTTAAGAGATTTCAAATTAGAAATCAAATATTTCCTCAGTATATCACCTGCAATGCTGAAGTTGCATCAAGAATACCTCTGCTTCAGATACTTCTGATACTGTTTTTTTATGTAAAGCAACATATTATATAGATAAAAACCCCTAAACAACTATTTTAATAGTCTCACTAAACCGATATTTCTGTTTCAGCAATAATATGAGACGTTGCTGAAATGCTCCATTTCCTTAACCATGCAGCAAAACATTTAATTAACTGATAAACTAAATGAGGCGGCAAGATGAGGGTACATTATTTTTAGTAAGAGAGCATAATCCAGTTTCAAATGCTAGGAATGATTAATTTTCATGAGAGGACAAGTAGAATTAATGTTATATAGTTAGTTAAATCACAAATTTTGAGGCAGTAAAAGTAATGAGTCACATAAGTATTTTCCCTCTTTTTCCTCAATATGTAAGCAAATATTTATATATATCACTGTGCATAGAGATTTACATAATGAATTACAGGTGTAAAATAGCAACAAACCAGTCTGTAAAAGTCAGAGGCAATGCAGTCTAATAAATATCAGATACAGTACCAGACTTGTACATGAAGGAAAGGTATGCCTTGTTTTGGTTCTTTAATTTAGAATGTATTTATTACATTTAGTTTTATATTCCATGGAAGATTTTTTTAAACATTTAAAACATTTTTAAAGAAATGTTTAGAATCAAATTAAAAGGAAATAGGAATTCATTACTGAGATAAACCATGATCAATTTTTTTTGAGTTTAAGAGCAGATTTTTTAAATGAAACATGAAAATTTTCAACAAATGTTACTCAAAATTGCTATATAGATATTCAAATGATTACTTTAAAAGAGAAAAGTGAAAAGCTGCCTTCAGTATACTGTACAGGCTTCTCTGGGCCTTAACAGATCTCTTTATTTCCAGCAAGAATTCCCTAGGTTTATCTTTAATAACGGAATTTTGTTCCTGCTGTAATGAGCGTCTTTGTACTTCTTTACATCTGGCTTCAATAGCTGGACATGCATGTGCTGACTGGACATAGGCCTGCAAGAAGGTTCCGAAGTCCGCACAGTCACGAAAAATAAGAGAGAAACCTGATTTCCATGGAGAGGAGAATAAAGCAATGGCAAAGAAGCAATCATTGCATGGCGCGCTCTCGCTTGGATACCGAGCTGGCAGAGGGCTCCATTAGGCTGCAGAGCTCATGAGCCTCTTTCTGCTGCTTATGACAAACCTTTGAGATTCCTACTGCAAAACTGATTCTGCAAAGCGTAAAGCAGGATCAGGTCAATTTCAAGAGAGACACACTGATTTAAATTAACTGATGAACGAGTCTGCCTGTGTCCAAAGTAACCATCTTCCTTGCTAATGTCTAATGCTTCCTCCAGTGCTAAATAATAAGACTGAAATTGAGGTTAGCATGAAAGGATCAGTAACATTACCAAAGTGAATAACATATAATTATTTCAGATGGAACTAAGATGACTAAAGATAAAAAAGAGATTTTTTTAAAATTTATTTGCATATAAAATGCAGTGCTTCAGATGTCTGCAAATTCACCAGACTAATCTTCTCGTCAGTATAAATCACGTCTCTTAATTTTCAATTTGTCTGAGCACAGCTTAAACCTCCTGATGTTACTCAGAGACTCACAGCAGAAATGAAGGAAAATCATTTTACAGTGGAAATCCTCGAAGTCCTTTGATTGCTGTGATAACACTTTCCTTGAGAGCTGGTCTTTTTCTGAAGGGGGGCTATGCAATGTCCTTGCTGAGTATGTCCTTTCAAATGGAGGGTGCTGTTCTAGTGAGTTTTCTTCAGTTCATTATAACTGATTACATTAAATTAATAGCAGCTGGACAAAGCTATGCTGTCTCTAATCAGTCCTGCAGATAGCAAGAACCTTTGAACTTTGTTTTCATTGAAATCGTGTAAATATATAACAATACAAAAAAAGGAAGGATACTTGCAACTAACAAATACGTATCAGAGAGCGCATACCTCAAGACCATACCTCTGACTTTTTGAAAGCTAATATTAACTGCTATTAACTATTTAGGAACGGAACTCTCTTTATGTTTTTAACTATCAATTAAACTCCTTTATTTGAACTGAGGAGTTAGATAATGAATACAGGTTGTTTCTCTGATTATATAACACAAGATCTGACTTCACAAGAAGTGACCTTTGCTTGGGAGAAGGGTAGGCATGTTTCCAAAGCCTTCAGCAATGTTACAGGACATCAGGAACAGGTGCACTGCGTTTCTTTTTTTCTATTTTTTTTTCTCCCCTGCTAAATGATAACCGTGTTTCATTATTCTCCCAATAAATGTGTACTGCTTTCATGTCTACTTCCTAATCCCCTATCACCTCACTATGTGCACACATGCAATGGGTGCACACCGACTGTACAGCACTGAAACTCCCTGCACTGCACAGAACCCCGCAAGGATCCATATGCATTGAGGGGCCTATGCAATATAGAGGAGGCTGCCAGCTGCCTAATGCAAACTAGTTCTAATGTGTCCCTAAAACAGGTGCTCATCCCTCTCCTCCTCCACATTATCTAAGTTCATGACTCAAAACAGAGCTTTTATAAAGCAGCAATCATCCACTAGTGAGAGCACTTTCACAGACACAACCTGAACTATTTTCAGGCATATAATAAAGAAAAAAGAAAAAATACTAATGAAAACTTAGCTACCTCTTCTTATCTACTTTTCGTGAGTACACTTTGGGGAGAAGTAAGAGATTGGAATTTTAAGTGAGAAAAGAGAAAAATTATTATTAGGTTAACCTTTACTAGAAACCTGTTGGAGAAGACACTTGTGTGAGGAGTTGAGGCAAGTGAATATGGAATGAAATTGATGCTGAATTAGCTAATAGAAAGGAGGATTTGGGAAAACAGGTGAATGCTCAAGCTACCAAGGGAACATTGCATATCTATATGTTACCCTTTCCTTCAGTCCTTGGCTTTGCACATAGCAACTCAAGTGAGAGCTACCTTCAAAATGTGAGGTGTGCCTTGATTGCTGCTTGTGGCACTGAAAAAGAGAGCAGCCTGTTCACAGACAAGATAGATTGTTCACAGATAATCATCTGTTCTTCTTTTTAAAATTTTAACCTTCCCTGATCAAAGATCAGGTAGAGACAGTTCTAGAATGAATGTTTTGAATTTATACCAATGATCATCAATACAAGTTATTCAGTTTGTCGAATATTTGGTTAGCACTACAGCATAATGAATTGGTTTATTTTTATGAATCACACACAGATCTGCACTCTTTTTTTCCCACAATAAACCAAATTATCGCAAGTATTACACATCCCTACTATGTTTTTTTGCAGCCCTCAATCAAATTTCACCTAACTCTCCATTTCTTTACAACTGCATTGCAATGTGTTACACAAGGTAACTTTCTCTTTTCATCCTAAGTGATAAAGCACTATGTGTTTTGCCTGTTTTTGGTGAGCTAGATTTTGATATATGCAAGTAATGACAGATAATGCCCATCTTTCTCTTAGTGACAAATATAGCATCAGTACATACCTAGTTTCTGAAATGCACTGACATTTTGAGGATAAATGATACTCTGTGAATATAGACTATTGTACACAACACTGTCAGTACATTCTTCTATTCTTACATCTTTATGCTTCTTTTATATGTATCATATTTTCTATTGCTATTTAGTAACAAAATGCAAAGAGTGAAGTGAGTCTTAAAGACTAGATGCAGCTTGAAGACAGAAAAAGTGAACAGTGTTTTAGCATTTGATGTTTCTAATTTTGTTCCTAATGAAAACAGCAGTCTAAAGTTATTTTTTATTCTTTTTCATTAATCATCTCCAAAAACAAAGACACTGACTTATCCAGTAACTTCACTGCCAGTGCTTTTTATTAGTAAGAAGGAAATACAGTTCAGTGTTATATAGAACATTATGTTAAAGCACACATACAAGGTAATACGGTCTAGAGAACTGAAATGTAATTCTACTTCAGCCTACATATTTAAATATTTAAATAAAATAGCCCATTTAAATCATCTCACTCAGGTATCTTTTAGTCCAAGCCTGGGTTAAGGGTGTAGAATTAAGTGAATTTGTAACTTGCCATATAATTTTTGTGTTAGCAGTAATAATAGGTTATCAGTTAAGTTTCTGAGACCAACCCTGTAAGGGGCAATAACTTACATACTAACTAGCAGCTGTGGGATGAAAAAAAAAAGAAAGAAATGGATGAGATGTAACCTTCATTAAAATGAAAAGAAAAAGTACGTAGAAAAGTATCTTCAAATTCAATGTTGGTAATATTTTATCTGGAAAGATGATATACTCAGATTAGAGGACTATCTCCTTTGGAATTGGTGATAGTAAAATAAATGCAGATCTCATTATTTTGGATTCTACAACAGTGTTGATCTATCTGTAAGCACAGATCAAATACTGCATTTGAGTTTTAATAGTGTTATTTTTGTAGAGATGGTCTAAATAAGGCTGAGGGAGATCAAATAGCATATGGATGCTGACAATTTTAACAATCAAAAATTTCAAGAGGAAGTGTGAGCTTTTCTCTTGCTCCAAAAACATCACAGATCATCTTCTCCATCTCTGTTCTACACCACATTCACTTCCACCATATGCATTTTTAGCCATCATTTTGCTGGCTAGAAAGAAAATATCTGCAAGATAGAACTAATATATAATATGTAAGTTCTAGTAAACTCTCGTATTCTTTGAAGAGCTATATGATTTATGGAGATTTTCTCATGTTGATATGTGAAGTAAACACTGAAGTCTTAGGCAATAGAGAAAAGCTGAGTAAAAGTAAGCAGATTATTTAATGGCATTTAGAAGAGAGAGAGAAAAAAAACCTATTTTGATTGAAAAAGCTATTTGGTGTGAACGATATTTCTGCTCTTTCTTTGTGGATGCTCACAAACTGTATAAGAAATACAGGATACTTTATATGCTCCATTCCAATCACATATTTCCATTTTCCCTGAGTGTTTTTTTTCTTCCCAGCACAGTAAAACAGGAAAGGTGCAGCATCTGAGGTAAGGATCAACCCGAGTAGTTCCTGGAATATGCACATAAAGATGTGCACAGATATAAATCCACTTGTCTTCCTCCAAAAGATCTCAGTAGCCCTGAGACAGGCAGTAAAATGATTTCAGCACAAAGGGACTCTGATGATCAATCAGGGCTATAAGCAGTAAATTATGGTCAGTGGAGACCTAAAGCAGTAACTGCAATAAAGTAATTCAGAATCTGTCCTCATAGCAAAATGCATTCATAGGCATAATCTTTTCAACATGTTTTTGAACAGCACAAATTTTTCAATATCAGTCTTTTCGTAAATGATGCTTGAAGAGAAAAAGGGGCTAATTTAATTTAAGTTTACACTTTACTAGTGTTTAAGCAGAGGGATAAAAAACAGTCTCAGAAATAAAGTAGATCTGACCACTGGATGTCACTCTTGACTTGAATTTGGTTACTTTAACAGTGTGTTTTTGGCAAAAGAAAAAAATTGGGGGGTTCCTACAACTACAGTTATAAGACTCAATGTTGCTGAGTCCTCAGAGTGCTGAAAACTGAAAGCGTGTCTTGGTCAGCAAATTCCTGAGTGATCTGGGTTATTTCTTAGTTTCCCAATCTTTAAAATGGCAATAAAACCAGCAAGAACACTTTGGGGTTGAACAGGATGTACTATAGATGAAAATATGGCATCAATGTGGTTTGGAAGGAGAGAAAAGGACATAACTTTGTAGATCTTCCCACTTCACAGGTGCAACAAAAATTTCATTTTCAATGAGCACAAGAAAGGGGTTTGCAACCACATCTGTCTAGCAGTAGTTCACCATGTCAAAACCTCAGCAGCACTAACAGATGCACCAAATAATGGAAACAATCTCTAATGCTGGTGGTAGGCTGTTTCCCAAAGAGTCAGTGCAGTCCTTGGATGTTGCTCTTTCTGTCTCCTCTTTTCCTCACTCCCTATCCACTGCAAATATGTTGAACAATGGGCTATTAACTCTAGAAATGACATAAAAAAGTATGACCAAGCTTTCCCAGCCTTGCAGTCCACATACAAATACACTGCAAGTATGATTCAATAATCATAATAACTGGGATAAACATCCCATTTTCTCAGTAACATTTACTATCTTCTGTAGATCTAAAGGATTAGGTAGGCAGACGCAGCTGCATACCAAGAAACTGCTAGGCTTACTCCAGAGTGATGACACCACTTGTCTCATGCCATGTGTGATGTGTGTCGTGCAGGTTACTCAAGCATGGGGATGGGTTTGAAGAGTGGGAGGCTAAAATGGTCCTTGGTGCTCCCAAACAGACATATCTCAGCTTGCCTTTCCACCTTGCTGTGTATCAGCTCTTGACTGCCCCACAAATACCTGATATATAAATATGTTACTTAATTGAAAATGTGGTGAGGATCTGAGTGCTAAATATTATCTGTACCCTTCTGACTGAAACCAAAGTATGTGTTTCATAACTGTCTCCCATATATAAAAATACCAGCATTTGTGTCATTTTCTATTTCCTAGTGTTATTCGTTATACCTCCCATCTCTTTCCAACTGAACAGAAGCTGGAATTTGCCATATGCTCCAGTTCAGAAGTTTAATGGTTGTGGTTTGCACCATGAAAATTCATTTTAAATAAATATTGCACACCTATCAATTGAAAGAAAGGGAAAAGTTGTGAACAAATCAGAGAACTCCTCAGTGTGTTCAAATACAAGCAAAAAAAAATAGATGAGATGTGCAAACTACTAAGCAGGAGGCAGAAATATCTGTAATGACTATTGGAGAAGATTTAAAGCACACTTGCCAGTTCTACACACAAGTCCACTGGTATTTACTGAATTATATATTTTTCACTGCCAAGTTTTAAGAGGGCTGTATTGATTTCACATTTGTGCTTATTTATTTGATTCTAACAGTAGTCATGGAACTAGAACTGGAGAAGATACAAGCTCAGAGTATGTGCAAAGAAACTTATTCATGAGTGTTGGCTTTTCAATTAATATCATATTAGTTCAGTTCTTAAAATCAAATTAATTAAATAGTAAAGTTGCTTACAGATGATTAAGGATCTAATAAGGGATATCTTTCCATGAAGCATAATAGTTATAACTTCAAGTTAACTGCCTAGTGTATCAGCAGGAGATATTTCCTGTTCTAAAAGCTTTTTCAGTTGGTGTTTTTCTCATTTGTTTCTAATAGGTAGTTTGTAGTCTCTCTTAATTTTAGAGAAAAAAATCTTTAATTGTTTTCCTTATTCTGATTTAAATTTCTCTGTTTAATGTTCATGCTTACTTATACCCCTAAGGATATTAATTATGGAAAATATCAAATACTTGCTGAGAGCAAATTTTGTATGGAGTGTAATTATTGCAATCATCATTATAAAAAAGGCATAAAAAGACTGAAGTTAAAAACGAAGTATAAATTACTGTTAAACATCACCCAACTCTAAGCAAGCTGCATTTCCACTGCTGGAATGGAAGAAATTTACTTGTCCTGCTGGTGGACTCCCACATTACATTACAAAAGCCAGTGACGAGCAGGTTTCATTTATGCAGAGCAAGACCTGTGCACGTGGTTGCCACCTCCCCGGTACCCACAGCTGGGGTGCCGGCACCATCTCTCCGGGTCTCATATCCCTGTGGCACTGCTCGGGCTGATGGCTTCTTGGCACAAACAGGAACAAAGGCCAGAGCAGCGCTCTCTCTATAACGTGGTATGCACAACTTCCACAGAAACCAAAAGCACGCTCTCTGCACCTTGATGAAGCACATACTACCGGTCCAGGCTCCTGGCATCCTTCTCCAGCTCGGGATTTTGAAGTGGGGACCCAGATCCTCCCCACCACCTCACTCACCATTTCTCTAGCACTGAGAGAGGCCTGGAGGCAGACTCTGGCCACTGCTGGGGACAGCCGCTGCCCCAGCCCTTGCCACGAGGGTCCCACCTCCTTTAGCGGCTGCTTCTCTCACTCTCCAACTCCTTAATGATCCAGGAGTCTCAGGTGAGAAAGAGAGAGGATATTTTTATACTAGTACCCAAGGATAACGCTTTCAATACCTCACTAGGAAAACAGAATGAATAATTTATCATCCACTTATTTTAATGGAATTTTAAAAATAATCCTCACTAAATTCTAGGAGTAATTTGCCTTTTAGCACACTTTTTTTTTGAGTTATACACACGTATACGCACGGGAGCTGTTTACTAAATCAGCAAATATTTGATTTCTCCTCTTTAGGACAGCATTATGAATGGGCAAGCATATTATTCTAAAGGTTTCTCCTATAATTTCACTTCTGCATCTCTCCTGATACTGAGGGTGTCCACTGTATTAACTTATTTTCAGAAAACATTCATGAAATCAATGTTTTCATCATCTGTCTGATAGAGAGAGATTCAGTTCGACACAGATTCCAACTCTGGGGACAGACCCAAATGAGCAAACTGAATATTATTTTTTAAGGATAATTCACACAATAGAGTTTTTTTTTTTCTGTTTAAAACTTTTAGAACATTTCCATTGACTGTGGTGACATGGGTACCTCATTTTTACCTGATAGAGCCTGAATTTCAAGTCAGGTGGTCAGTGAGCTGCTGTTTATCCTCTGTGCACAGAGAACAGTGGCTTTTCCTTTTAGGTTTTATTTCCCTAATAAAATGTCTACATTCACAAAAAGCCAACAGACATTCCCCTTGACTTTGAATATTCAATATTTTTGCCTCATGGAGGTCAGAAATGAAAGACAAAGTAGCAACAAGAAGGTACTGTGAAATCTTACAACAATAGCTGTCTTTCTATAGTATATCCAATAGGAATACCATGCCCTCTTCATGTACAAAGGACTATCTTGCACTTTGAGTAAAGCATAACAAGTTCCGTCATTCACTGATCTACCTGATGCTAAAGAAACAAAGACAAAAGTCATTTACCACTTCTCATATTAAGCAGTTTAGTAACTGAACACTTATCGCTCATAATATTCAGTCAAGACCTTTTTAGCTAGGCCTTCAAGCAGTGAATAAATAATATTAATTAGAAATTTGACTAAAAATACCAATTATCTACTGCTGGGGATTCTGGCATGTTTGGCCTACTCAACATCTGTGCTGCTAAATTAAAATGTTCTTTGAGGCACAGACTGCTTTTGTGTCTTATGCAACATTGACTACATTGTTCATGCTTAGCAAATAAACAGCATATATTCTCCAGATTCAACGCTGGAAAATATTGTAAGACTTTTCTTTCCCCTTCAGTTTTAACATGGCATTATAGAAATAAGAGATTTGTGTGCTGTGTATGCTAGGAAAACAATGACTTTTAATTCCTTACTGTGATACTTTCAGTTAATGTTTAACATTTTGTTAACAGCAGGGAGATGATTCATTTTTCAATTGCATTTTGCCTAGCTAGCTTAACGCTACTCAGAAGATCATAAAATTTCAACTTAGACATAATTCAACACTTCTGCTTTATAAGAGACTTTTTTTTTTCCATAGGAATACTTTCTTTCAGAGTTTTAAAAATCAGACAAATGTCTCTGTAGTGAGCAATGAGAAAAAAAATCTTTTTTCCCCCCTCACTTTTTGTTAACAAAAGAATGAAATTTCTTTTAGGAATAGACATAGAATTGAAATTGTGCTGTTGTATTTGTATAGACAGCTTTACAAGACTCATACCAGAAAACTGGAACTATGGGAGAATC
>VWPW01012027.1:2284897-2434083 GCA_013389825.1 Crypturellus undulatus | reverse complement strand
CCTTCCTTCCTTCCTTCCTTCCTTCCTTCCTTCCTTCCTTCCTTCCTCTTTCTTTCTTTCTCTTTCTTTCTTTCTTTCTTTCTTTCTTTCTTTCTTTCTTTCTTTCTTTCTTTCTTTCTTTCTTTCTTTCTTTCTTTCTTTCTTTCTTTCTTTCTTTCTTTTTTTCTTTCTTTCTTTCTTTCTTTCTTTCTTTCTTTCTTTCTTTCTTTCTTTCTTTCTTTCTTTCATAGTATGTTCAACAGTTCTTCTTGGGTCTATAATTATAACCTAAGTGACCAACAAACTGTGAATTTCTGAACACAAAACCATGCAAGACAGAGATGGCCTTTAGCTTGGGGGAAAAGGCATTTCATTCGATCATCATTTAATGACATTTTTACAAGAGGTCAAACCACGTTGCCTTAGTACATCTAGTACATCTAGTCCTAACTATATCTAGTCTTAGTACATATAGTCCTAAGAGAATTCTCCAGCTTCATGGTGTGCAATATTTCCAAACTCAAAAATTTCAATTAATTTGGGCTGCAAAATCTTACATTGACACCTCCCAAACCAGATTAAAATAGACAAAGGAAGCAAGAAAAAACATCACTCTGTTAATTCCATGTCTTTACTTAGCCACTAACACAGTCTGCCTCTTGCAAAGATATAAAAATACAAATATATGGATATATATCTATATATACACACATAGGTATTTATGTATATATGTTTATATTAACACATATATAAAAGTACCAAGTCTTATACTGAACAGAATTCATATACACCCACTCCACTAAATGTTCAAACCTTTAATTCGGTTTAGATCAGATTTATAAATATAACAAGAGAAAAAAAAAAGAAAAAAAAAAGAAAATAGGAAGAATCTGTTCTTATGACAACTATTATTAGCCTTACTGTCTACTGGAGATAGTTCTATAAAGCCCCAAACTGAATTTGAGTTAGAATTTGCTACCCCTGGTATTTCTGTTTTAGTTCTTGCCATGGCTAGAAGTTTTCATCTAGCAATAAAGTATCTTATTAAAAGTTACATTGTATAATGGTCTCTGACCTAGGCTAACAATTAAGTCCACTTTTCCTTTTCATATGCTTTAGAAACTGATAAACATTAAAATACAAGGTAGTACTTACATGCGCATCACAAAAAGCAGATGCCTGTTCTTGACCTGATTACTTTTGTTGAAATTCAAGGTTAATTGAAGCAAAATGTTTATTTTAGAGGTAAACTCTTTTTGTGATTCTTTACATGGTCCACTTAGTATGACACTTTATTTATTATATTTTAAATAGTCATTACGAGCACAGGTTATTGCCAATTCAAAGGTGAGGGAGCTTTCTGCCCTTACTGGATCTGCCTCTGGTTCATTATGAGGAAGGTAAAGAAGGACGGCAACCTGATGATAATTGTATTAAAAAACAAACTTAGATAATTCTGCCATTATTAAGACTTCTGCTTTTTATGGATGCTGGCCTGTAGAAACTCTTTACATCTTTTGTCTCTATCAGCTATTCAGCTCACAAGAATGAGTGGTATAGCCACAGACCTCAACAAGCCAGATTGCCAAAGATGGCACAGATGCGGACATCATCACGAGGATGCACGTGGCAAACTATGTGAGGAAAAGGAAGAAAGCAAAAAGGGATCTTTTTTTTTTTTTTTAATCATCTCAGTTATTGCTAGTCATGTAAAGAACATTTCCTTAGGATAGTTTCGCTTTTGCTAGCTGAAATAGTAATAGCAAGGGATTGTGATATGCAATATCATATTAATCTGGTGCTCCATTGAGAAAATTTCAGTGTAAGGGAGCGTATAAAAAGATCGTTACGGGATTATATGACATATGAAAAGTAGATGAGAAAATTAGGTTTGTTCAGTCTAGAGGAGAGAGGTTAAGCTGGGGAATCTAATTGCTGAATTACACTGCAGAAAGGGAGTTGTAGAAAGAACAGTCAGAATTTGTTTAGGTGCACACAGTGAAAAGACAATGGGCAGCAGACATGATTGCAATAAGCACAGTAGAAAATGGACATAGGTAAAAAAAAATGATAGGGAGAGACCAAACTAGAAAGGGGTATACCCACCTTTAAAGATTTTCGGAAGTTAGCAGAGCAACCTGGAAATTGCTCCTGCTTATACCTGACATAGATTACTGCTAGATGTTTCAGCTAACATACATTTTAAATGTTATTTTCTTGAATATGTTTGGAGGTCACTGTCTACAATGTGGGGGATCAGCAAGCTCCTCACCATGCTCAAGGCAGTATGCCAGCACACACGCATCCAGATAGACACAAAAGAAAGAAAAAGGCTGTAGCCTTAGAAAAGAGGGGATGGAAACACAGTCTGTATTACCACTTCAAGGGTGTTTTTTTCTAATATTGGTGGACTTTCTGGAAACAGAATTGGAAATGTGCCAAGGGAAAAACTGCTATATATCTGACACTCAGGGTGCTTGTGAGATTAAACTTCAACCCAAACAGTTCAGAGCCAAATGTGCCCAGCTGCACACTCGGAGCTGCAGCACGACTTGAGGCCACAACCTGCTTCCTGGCATTTCTGAAGCAGTGGTGGGGCCAGCATCTCCCATGGACAAGGATATGGCATGAGCTGGGATCCCTACAGCAGCACTGTATGGCTGGGAGGGAATGGCTAGTACTGCATGGGCCTGGTCCAGTCCTCTGGCAAGCTCTGAGGCAGCACCAGTCATGAGGAACGAAAGATTTTACTTACTGGAAAAAACAATGTAAAGGTAAAATGTGTAGAAAAGGTTAATCCCCTCTGCTAGAAAAATAAAAAGTCTAAAACTGAAAAATATGACAATTTTGTGCAAACCGTACCTTTGACACTGCAGCAATAATACTATTTCCACTCAGTAGTTTTTTTTTTTTTTTTTTTTTACAGAGGAAAGGTTTGACACTTCTCAGCTCCTTATGCAAAATATACTACAAATATCAATTTGGTAACTGTGCTTAATTGTATCTAAATGCAGTAATTATATTTACCCATTTGCTTTCCTCTACATTATTTCTAAAGACTAGCAGTTACATTCCAGACGCAGGAGCTAGTCAGCAACACTGTATATATTAACCTATTTAAAGGCTGAAGAACATACTTTAAAGCAGTCTAAGAGAAACCCCATCTGACTCAGCCACAATTCCCATGATATTATTTTACCCTACATTTAAATATAAACACACATATTGTAGGTCTATTTTTAGCTATCTATATAGCTCTTAAAAAAACAGAAAGAAAGAAAGCAAGAAAGCAAGAAAAGAAAGAAAGAAAGAAAGAAAGAAAGAAAGAAAGAAAGAAAGAAAGAAAGAAAGAAAGAAAGAAAGAAAAGAAAGAAAGAAAAGAAAGAAAGAAAAGAAAGAAAGAAAAGGAAAAAAAAAGGAAAGAAAAAAGAAAAAAATTGCCCTGGAAAAGGTGTATGAAGAAGTGATTTATTTTATTCTCTCTGTCCTCATTCTGTGGCAGTACTAAAGAACGATATCAAGCCAGCAACATCTCTATTCCCTGAAGTACTATTTAAGATAATTCAGATGCTGAAAACATAGAAATGTTTTAGATAAATGAACTTCTGGTTAGTCAGTAAGGACAGAGAATCTGAATAATTTCTTAAAGGAATTAGCAAATTTCATCTCAGGGGTCATTGCCCATGCCCTTTTATGAAGGAGTAGAACAGTTTTGGAAGGGTGTATGATAATAAATTATAAAAGAAACATGTATCCTTCAAATTCATTATCTCCATATTTGCTGTCATTGAAAATAATAATCACAGGAGACACAGGATCTACTCTTTCTCTTGGTTTAAAAACAGTATTAGTGTACAGATGTGTATCAGAGGTTAAATAGCTCCATGCAAAGAGATACTATCATATACAGCAAATAAAAAATATAAACAATACATTATGTTTTAATTCATATAATGAACATACTTAAGCTCCCCAAGGTACTGAAGTATAAGTAAGGTGTACTTAAATTTTGTAGGCCTTTGCAATCACTTCAATTGCATATTGTTCCTCTATCAACAACTCTAACTGATTTCTGGAGAAGGAGCAGATTAGTTCTTACTTTTCACTTTATGTTTTCTGTTGCTAACTGCAAGCATTTCTTCCGCTGCAAGCATATTATAGAGATACAGGAGAACCACTTTCTAAAGCCTTTCTGAAGGCTTTTTTCATTTTGGGCAGTAAAATGGCATTAAAACTCTCTGATGTACTGTGCAAATGGGTAGAGATGTACTATGTTTAATTCTGGCTACCCAAGGAGAGTGAAAACAATACAATATTGATGAAGTAGGATCTGGCATTTCAGAAAATTCCCTATTTCTGAGGCAGCCAAGTGTTACAAACCAGTTTGCAGAGATAGCTCACCTCTGACAAGTCCCTTCAGTGCAGCTCCCAGTGACACAGAGAGTGACAGGCTTAAGAGCGGTCTGCCTCTGCTAATGTTCTTAGGGGCTACCCCGGCTAGAAATAAACACAATGGAAATGGTGACCGTCGGAGGGAAATTTTACCTGAGCGCCTACAGTGAACAGCGGTAATATGCCACACACGGCTGGATTTTTTTTTAATTAAAGTTTAATTAAAGGTGGAAAGCTTTATAGAAAATAAAGCGTTCTGCTGAGCAGCACTGGCCGGAGGCTGGCACACGAGGCCAGCGTCCTGGGAGCACAGCCAGGGCCCGCGGTGCACAGTGCGAGGACATCACGCCGGCACGCGTGTCCCCTGCTGCTCGTGGATGGGGAAACGGGAGGCAGCGCTGCTCGTGGAGCATCCGCACAGCTCCCGCTTCAGCCTCCTCCTGCAGGAGGGAGGCGAGGGTGACATTCATGCTCATCTCCTGCATTCCCAGCCCAACAAGGACCGCCTCTCTGATTCTGACGTTAGCGGAGAGAGAGGAAAAGTCCTCATTTCATAAGCACACAGGTGCATTCTACCTATATAACTATATGACCAGTAGGAAGCATCAACATCTTGCACAGGTTTTCACTGCATTTTTCAACCCTGCTGCAAGAGCTTTGCTGATCTGGTGCTCAAGTCATAGGGATGCATAAGTGGAAACTGAAAAACACTGGGATATTCAATGAAATTTAAATTCAGTGAAAGGAGATAATAAACCTAAAGGACTTACTTATTACCATATCATATGGAAAACAAGAATAAATTGGGATTTAAAATTTTGCAAATATTCACACTTCCATTAGATCGTACTATTATTATGGAAATCCTTATTCTTCTACGAATAAGCCAAACACTAACTGCCTGGAGTAAGCCTAAGCATTTCCACAATTATCTTCTGTAGGATTCTTGTGAGTATTCCTGTAAAACATGATGTAGCTGTCACAGAGACTGGACACCGGAAAACCATTTGCTTTATGACAGTAGTACTTATAGCTCCTTGATGCACAGCTACTTTCACATCTATTTCTCCATCCCTATCCATGATGCATTTACATTTTTAGGAACAAATTCCTCAAACAAGTGCTGATCTAACAAGAAGAGTTACTGCACATTATGTTTACCAAAAGCATAGGATTCATGTCACAAGTTCAAGAGATATGAGAAGCTTAAGATTTATGACATCTCCACTGTACTTTCAGTCACTGCTCCAAACTGTTGTCATGAAATACTTAGCAAACAGTTGGGCCACATATATTAAAAATATGGAGAAAGAAAAGTGTAGAATGTCTACAAGGAATATCTTCTTCCCAAAATAGATTTATACACTAAGAAATTCATACCCAGAAGCATATACAAGAATTATCATTAATAGCATGAGCACCTACCTGCAGCAATTCCTGACACATATTAGAGATCTCTACACTGAATAGGCTCTACACTGAATAGGCTAAGAAATGTTGTGATTTTTTTTTAATCCTGGCTGAGCTTGGTTTTTGCAGATACATAAAAGCAAATGATATAAGCTGTCCCTGTGGAAAGGACTATTATTGACTTAAAGAATAGTGCATATTATAACCAGCACTGGTGCCTTAACAGATAAGATAGTTTCTCCAATGGTGACGTAAGTCATATAAAAACAGAGCAATATCCTTTCCCTCCCCGTGCACTCACTCAACACATCTGTCTTTGTAGAAGGAAGCACCTTTGCAGTGGTTACGATGGAGATCCCACCCCACCACGTACACTTAGAGTGAGGTCATGAGAACTGCTGAAAACCCCCAAAGGCCCCACGCAGCAATGAGCTGTTAAGTCATCTCTCACGTATACCCACAAGCTACACTCTTTAAGCCGCAGTATGGCCTTTAGGTCAGTAAGTGCCTACTGTTGCATTTTTTAAAGGAAATTGATATATCAAATGATATTTCAAATGTCATAATTTGTAAGAGTCCTTTTTCCCTGAAAAGCAATTTCATGGAAGTTGGAGGCCAAATTCTGTTTCTTCAGTACATGGTTTTTAGGAAGGTATATTCCTCCTGGAGTCCATAATGATGAAAGATACAAAAGATTTCATTTAAATGTAAAGTTCTGGGGCGAAAGAGTAAAAGAATGAAGGCAGAAAGCACATTTTTGACAATCTGCATGAAATCTTTATATGTGATACTCAGAATGCCATGAAAGAACGAGAGTGAAACACTGCTAAATATTTACACAACACAATTTTTCAGAAGAGTAGAAAAAAAAGAATATGGGTGAGATCAGCAGAAATGAAGTGGGATGACTGAGGGAATGTATTTCAGTACTGCTGGCTGCTACACGCTTTGCACGCTGTGAGAGATCATGACAGATGCACACATGTACATGAGAGTCACTTTTGTAGAATACAGTGCATTTTTAATTTCTAATTCTGTCTGATTTTTATATGCTGATTCTAGGGTCAATTATAACTCATGAAACATGTTAAAATGTTCTTCCTTTTCTCTGATCATCTTTAAATATTTACTATGAGCTATATCTTTGAACTTGGAACAATACCATTATGAGTTATAGATTTATAATTAAAAAAAGGTATCTTTTTTGAAACACAAACTTATAATAATGTAAGTTTGCATATAACACATTTATTAATTTTGAGAGATATGAAATCATTATACTTTGGATGAAAAAATTAAGGAAGCTTGAAAAAAAAAGTCAGGAAAAATAAGTTGCAACCTTGCTTTCTCACTTTCCTTGCAATTTATTTTATAGTCGGAAGAAAACTAAAGCTTTCTGTCACTTTCTCTCACAATACTGACTGCTAGGTCTGCTTTTACTAAGCCATGTAAAAAGACAACCCAGATCTTTCATTTGGTTCCATTTTCTTAACTTTCTCATAGTGTTCCCTTATTCTTCTCTGTAAAAATTATCTTTGACGTTTCTTTTCTTATCCTTTTCAAGCTCCTATCTCTTGGTAGTCTATATTTCATGTCTTTATTCTTTTTTTCCCCTACAGCATTCTCAGAATTGCAGAAGCATCTATGAAGTCAAAAAGAGATGTTGATATAGTGCTGAATTTGAGAGCGCTTTTCCTTCCATCTGAAGGTACTGCAGTAAATGAAAATTTGTGCAAGGTGAAACAGTTCCATCCAGAATAGTTCAATAGTTTATGGTTTTAGCAGATGTACTCTGGCCTTTGGTTCCACTAATACTGTAGACCACCTGGACTTAGTACAGCTGTTCACAACATGGCCATGGCCACACACTATCTGGCCATGGCTACAAAATCTGATCCCTTTTCACAACTTTTTGAAGGATGTAAAAACACATCTGAGCAGAGCTCAAGTACAAAGATTCTGAGATGATGTTTTACAGCTTTTTAATATTTTACAAATATTGCTATTTCTTTCTGATAATGCGTTCATTGGAACACTAAGCTATAATGTCTGAGGATTATTATCGCTATTGTTGCATTACATTCTCCTGCACTTCTGCCTGTGATAATGATGGTATAATGTTATGAGGTTATATAATCTAAACATCATGATAATGATTTATATAATGTTATAATGCAGATTTGTATCCTGTATTATAAATATATATATACCTAATATATACTTTTTATATTTATATATATATAGTTTCATTTGACAGATGGAAACATAAAGATTTGTGAGTGCAGAAAGAATAGCAACTCATGAAATACAATGAGCAGAGTTTTCCTTTGTTTTCCAGATAAACTGTTTCTTTCCTTGGCGGATCTGCATTTTGCACTCCCTACAGTGATAAGGAGTATTCCAGTATATATGGAATAAGGAGTAGGTCATGGAAGAGGATCAACAAAGGTGAGGAGACCTTCAGTTTAAAGATCCGTAAACCAAAGTTTACAGATACTTTGCATTACCACTGTGATAACTAGTGGATTGAAAGTGACTTTTCTGAAAGATATCCTCCTTTTTCCCTGCTACCATCACTACTCCTAATGTATAATTACACCTGAAATTCACCTCTAAAATCTTTAACTGCTGAGTCCCATCTATGCAATAAGGGACAACTTCAACACGAAAAAGTGAGAGAGACCTTCAAATAATTGTGAGACTAATGTTTGTGGCTCTCTTCTGGGAAGGAAGAACACAAAACTGACATTCTCATCTCTCATCCTAAATTGATAACCTCCCTGCTGCTCAGATAGATTTCTTTTTGCTTCGGCCAGAAATCAGTCCCTGAAATTCATGTCATATTTGGATTCAAATATTTGTTCTTTTATTATTTACTTACTCATTTTTCTCTTTTTCAGAAGAGAGGGATTAAAATAATACCTTCATAAGGTTTTTGATTCTCAGTAATCACAGTTTTCTTGCTATAAAAAAATGAGGAAAAATCCCCTTTATTCTGATATATAGATATCTGTTTTTAAAGATAAATGTACTACTTTTCTTCATTTTCACATACACAAAAAGAAATTGATAGAAAGTCAGTTTCATACATGGAAATTCAAAAGTAGTTCAAGAGATATCCATATGCATCTCTTTCCTGAATACAAATATTCTTCTTCATTATCACAATAGCAGAAATAATACAAGTAATAGAACCTCTATTTTCAGGAACACTATTGCTCTGGCTTCAGGCCAAAGTATCACCAGATACAGTGTATTAGAAAAAGATAACAAGAAAATAAATCCAATATTGCTAGGAACCCTATGCTGCTTAAAAAGATAATTAAAAGAGCATATATTAAGCTATAATTTCTTTGTTGAATAGTAAAATACTTGTCTGACCCAGAGATTAAAATCATCCCTATGTAATTTGCCTCAAATTCTTGATCTATTTGCTCACAAATATTGTTAAAGAATGTATCATCAGATGTGAGCTATAGCTGTGAATAAGATGCTATAATGCATTGTTTTTGTAACAAGAATAATGTATTTTATCTACTTCATGTCTTTCAAGGAATTGGAGCTAAGTTTCAGAAGGCTTCATAATACACTAAGAAACTAGAAAACAAAGGCTTCCTTTGTGATAAATTTAGAGATGCTCTTGGACATCTCGCTACAGGCAGTCACAGTTTAATTCCACAAGGACACACATTGGAAAGGATGCTGATTTGCCGAACTCCGAAACAGAAATCCTGATGGCTATAACAACGACAAATCCCACACAGACATATGATGGGGGAATGGCAATGAGAAATAGTAGTGGAAAGGTGTATAGCTAACAGAGGCAAAGATCCTGAAACTATTATTATCCTGTGGAGGAGTAAATCTATTTTAGATAACTCAGAACTCTCCTCAAGAGCATCAAGACTATGAATGTGCAAACAGAAGAAGCTAGCCAGAGTAGGGTTTAGAATATATAGAGAGAGCATGCATGGACATTGTAGATACTAAACAAAATATTTTAAAATATATGCTAATAAATCACATGCAATAGCACAGTAACATTTTAACAGTTGTTAAAGCTAGACCAGTGTTAATACTGTGAACAGAGAAGATCATTTAAATGTTATCCTGTATTAAAATCCACTGGACATATAACCAATTTCAGATGAATTCTTGCTATGGTACTTTCAGATGAAAAGATCATATTGTGCAGCCAGTTCCAAGTTCGGGACCTAAAATCTCACAGAAATGAAATACACTCTATTTCTGAGGGATAAAAATCACCATTTTTTTTTAAGACAAAAGTGACATGACAAGATTTCAGCTGCTCTGCTGTATCACAGCCTGTAATATGGGTTATCCCAAGACCTGTATCCAGATCTCCCTACTTCCTCCCTGATGGTAAGAATTTTAGGCAGACTCATGTAGTATGTGTTTGTATAATGCCCAGCACTGAATTTCGTCTTTGGGCATCATTATGATGTTTACACTTCAGAAAACTAGTTATTTTAGTTATCAGAACTAGATTGAACATATGTCTGCAAACTCGCTCTGTCAAAGGAATTCCCAAACTGCTCTACTTCACGGTATTCCTGGGTATGCACTGCACAGCACCTAGTCATCCTTCTCTTCCCTAGGATCTCCAGGATTTTCAGAGGGAGATCTCTGCTCTCACCCTGCAAGGACACAAGCGGAATAAGTCAACTACTCCTTTTTGGGGGTAAAATAAAGACCACTTTAGCCAGTGTTTAATGCCTTTCTGATCGAGATCTCAGGATCAAGGTAATTCTTATTTTTCTGGCACATCACAGAAAGCCTATGTCCATACGTGCATACTTCCCGTTGACTGAGTAGGCTCACATAGCGACACATGGCAGAATTTACCTCCTTGTCAACAAGGATTGCAGTGTAGTTTCTCCACTCTCGTGAGAACATAGAGACACGTATTGATCTTGAAGTTTGCTCAGGTCTGTAGACACAGTTTTACAAGGAAGGGAATAGGAATAAAAAATGCCACTCAATGCAGCAGATTAGTGAAGAAATATTAGCCTGTACTTCTAAATAGTTTGTGCACAGTCACATAGATTTTAGTGAAGGCTTTTTTTGTTCTTTTTAAACTAGTTGATTTGTTTAAAATAGAAGAGAAATAATGGAATTGTATGAAAAGTAAAAATCTTCTAGCTGAAGGGAACAAAATTCAAAGCAAATTGTATGGAAACAGAGTCAGTATAGTAGTCTGTTTTACTGTTTCTTCTTCTTGCTTTTGAACAAGTTATTTTTTTGTGTCCAGTGTCTTTTAAGAAAGCAATGCCTCAGTATTAACTGTTCTAACAAAACCACAGTAACATCTGCCACATGTTTCTATACTGGCACTGCTGCCGATCCTGCTGCAGGTTACAATTTAAGATGACTTAAAAGAGAAAGAGAAAAGCACCTGTTTTCATTGTTCTCTAGAGTTCTTGGTAATAGCATTTTCTGCTGCTGATAAAATTCATATGGGATGAACTACATTTACAAACAGAGCTTCTGTATAGGCTCGCTATGTATTATATATGTATATATGTGCACATAAATTTCTTTTTAAAAAAATCAGAATAGATTACAGAATCAAACTCAGTAAGAAAACTGTAAAAAGTTTTGCAGTTACTCCTAAAATTGAGTCGATTAGATAAATTTACCATGAAGCTGTATAAAAGTGACATTTTTTAATTTTTAGCTACATTAGTATCACAAGACACTGAAGAATCTCACCTATTACATTTTACATCCTCAGAAAATTTACAAGTTATAAAAAAAAATTAGAGAGAGATGTTTGATAGGTTGTACAATAAAAAACTAAAGGTAAACACAGAAATGTGCCCAGTGACTCCAGCAATGGCAGTCCTGATTGCTGTTGTTAAAGAAAACAGATAAGGAGAGAGAAAGCTCCAGATCAAAGTGTTCATTTTTGGAATGTAGAAATGTTTAGGCATGGGTCATTAAAGAGTTCCTGAGACAATTATGTATACAGTCAATGAGTTAAAAATCATTTAGGTAATAAAAGACATGTGAAGAATGCATTTTGTTTGAAATTATTGCATGTCTCTGATGGTAAACTAAGGTATGTGACACACAGTCAGAACACCTTAGCAGTCAAAGAAGTGTGGTAATTCAGTGGGAATGTACTACCAGGGTATTTCAGTGATAATATGAACACAGGGATGAGAAGGGATCTGAAAGCAGGAATATATTGTGTTGCAGGAAATGGCAAGAATGACAAGATACAGGCTACCCAAAACACTGGAGTAATTTCTTAGCGCTGCAGACTACATTCAGTTCCTTGAGACACAGAATCCCTTCTTTTACACAATTCTCACAATTACTTCTTCCAAAAATTATAAAAGCTGATAGGTACAATGAATCATAAAAATCAAGAAGGAGGATTTCCAGTTTTACCCTTGCAGAACATACTGGTTGTCTACCGTAGAGATGTGCAGACCAAGCACACAAACCTTCCTAAAGACTAACAGGAGCCTCTGAGCCTGTGCTACAAAAGGAGGTGCTGGGGCATCTTGGAGGCAACCTTGGGCAGCAGATTCAAGACAGGACAAGCACACAGCACCAAGGACTAAGGAAAAAAAAAAAAAAAGAGAAAGAAGCATGTACGAGTTTATAATTTATAAAGCTTTTTCCCTACAGGGGGCATCTGATCTAAAACCATGCACTAAAGCCCTATATGTTCATATTGATTGTTCTGCTCCCGTGCTGCTCATTGAACTCAAAATAAATGCCCATCAAAGGTTAAATGAAAGTGGGTATTACTTCTGGCCAGCAGAAAAATTAACCAGACTATGTCATGTACGAGACTTCGGCATTATGTGTGTGAAACATTATGACCTGCAGTCCCAGAGGTACCGGGACACTGGGTCCAGTGTTTTGATTTATCAGCATTTTGTCCTTAGGTGGCATTTATTAAACGGCTATTCAACTTAGGGTTTATGAAATTTGAAAAGTTTTTCTTAAAGCAAAGTAATTCCTGAAATATAAATTTATCTTAAATAGAAAAAAAAATCATTTGGAATATTTAATATTCTCTTTTCTAACCAGAACTTAGCAGTAGATTATATCAGAATCTCTTTTAAATGATAAGAAACTTTGTCCAAAAAACAAATCACATTTTAATCATAACACAGAACAATGTATGTGATTCAGTTACCAGCAATCCTGCCTGGATATTTTTTCAGGAATTTAATATTACTGATATTAAAAGTGAAAAGACTAATATTATAGTGGAGGGATTAGTAGATCAATATTAGATAATTGAAATCAGATGCCAAAAGAGGTAAGTCTCTTAAACATGATTGATCAGAAAAAAAAATCTAGGAATACTAATACTGTGTTGAAAAAAAATCTGTCATAAAAATCTCTTGCTACAGAGTAGACAAGAGGCAATATCTGATTTTACAGATCTTGTAGGAAAAACAAACAAACAAACTGTGAATGTGCAACAAAGTGCATGTGACCTGAAAAGACAAGTTACCCAGCTGGAAAAGATGCCCTATGAAAGTAAACTATTCCCAAAAAAAGGCAAATGCTCTGTACAATAGAAAATTGTGAATTTGTTTATATTTGCATTCTTATAACAAACTGGGTCAACTGCCAGTGCAGGTCATAAATCTTCCAGTATCCGGGCTTTGTGCGAGACCGTCAAACCAAACTCATATTCTACAAAGCGTCTCTTATCACGGCCCATAAGGTGATAATAAAGAAGTCATCTGTATCTTCATGTGCTGTACACAACTCAATGAACTGGAATCACCGCCAGCCTCCAGAGCAGTGTGCAATCAGCACTGCTGCAGCTGCCAAATGATTTGAGCAGAAGCACATACCTCATAAATGATACCTGAGTAGAGACCTACAAACACAGCTATTTGAGGTTGGCCCTGTTCAAAGCAAAATGAAAAATATTTCATCTGTCACAAAAATTGCATTTCACATCATAAAAGAATCATAGAAGCCTGCTTGTATTTATTACTATCAACACTAAGGGAACAATCATAACTGAGATTAATTCAATACTATATATACTTTAATGTAACAAATAGATACGAATGTTAAATGTCTACTAAGAAAAGAGCAAATACTAAGAAAATACCTTTTTTTTGAATAAAGCATTGTAGAATCGTAGATGAGACATTTTTCAACAAGAACTTAAAGTGGTAAATTCATAAATTATAGGGATAAAGTCATAAATTATAGGGATAATAGGTCATAAACCACCTAAATAAGAATAAAAGTAGATTTTACACAATTCTGGCATACCTTAGCAGAATTGTATACATCTCTGCGATGAGGACTGAAATTTTAGCACAATTTGCCTATGACCTCAGTGTAGCCCGTACCTAACCTTTTCTGATTCTCCCTGTGCAGTTTATGATTATGGTGCGGAGTATCCAGCTGTGTTTGAAAATATCACAAAAATGCATCAGATTTATGAATAGCCTTTTGAATGATGGTAGATTCCTCATGTCTAAAGAAATATAACAAGAACAAATGAAAAATGATCTTTATAGGCTAATACTACCAACAAAAACGATGGACATCTTCATAGTTTTTACTTGGTACACTGTTACCATACAAAATATAAAATACTGAGTAACTAACAAAAATACTGCACATAATTACAAAAATTAGCTTCATTAAACAAAAACCAACAATGATATTTTATAGATATAGAATAAATTTTCATATGTGGCATAGCTCTGCCATAGGAAGAATGCAATGTGTTTGCATTTATAAAAGTAACATAATTAATTCTCCATCATTCTTCATCATTATTTCTCTTACACGCTTGCTATTTTTCCTCATTCCCGGTTTGCAGGCCTTGTACTTTGGCAATTTTCATTTTTTATTTTATTTTTTCCATTCAGCTATATACTCTAATTTTTAAGGTAGATTTTTTTGTTGTTTTATGTTTTTGACTAAGTACTAGCATTATGTATATATTTAGAAAGAAAAACAATATTATGATACACTTTTTCTTATGGAATGCATTGTCTATAGTTTTTTAAATCACCTATTAATGAGCATTATCTCTGAAATTTCTACTCTCATCGTACCTTATTTTCAATTCAGTATTAATTTTTTACAACTTAATTCACTTCACAGTTTCCTCTCCCAAGACCACAGTAAAATGTTTGTTTCACACGTGGAAATAACACAGCATCTACAGAAGGAAATAGAGAGTGGTCAAAGCCTAATTGCTTCTAGTTTCTATTTTACATTTATGTGACTCCTGTTTGGAAAGGTGCAAGAACCATAAAACACCAAGAGACACAGCTCTACTGCTTGAGCCAAAACTAGACAAGACTCCAACTGGTAACAGCACACGTCCTCTGATACTGTATGCAGGTCTCCATGCAACCTGTGCACCAACATCTACAACAACATAATTATTCAGTATTATAATATTAGTGCAGGTTTATTGGAGTATTAACAAAAAGACATTTGGAAAGAATGTTAATCTTTTAGGTTAACCGCTTCAAGTTTAAATGTATTTATTTGTTTATTTTGTTTATGCACATGTACTGTGAATGGGAAACCAGGTATTTGTTTCATTCCACTTAACTACATCTTGTGATATGTGAGCAATAAGAACAGGCAGATAGTTATCCTTATTGTTCTTACATTTCAATGGCAATTTTAATTTAATGAAGGCTTTGTAAACATGTATCTAAATTTATGTAAATATATTCATATTTTTACTTCCAATTTTTTAAGTTAGATTTAGGAAAGATTCTGCTTTTTCATAGAAAGAATAATCTCTCATGAACTGTCTATTTGTATTTTTATTCCTCAGACCCTTGGAGATAGTAACTTTCATGTAATGAACCATTACCTCACAGGATCGAAAAAAAACCCTTTCAAACAGAGAAAAAAGATATCTGTGCAAACATGTTTTCTGCCACATGAAGAATTAGGCTGAAATACGTAGACAAATAGGTAAACTCTCTTACCAATGACATACAGGGCATCCTAAGCTGGCAAATACCTATCAATTTCAAATTATAAAATTAATCTGCAAACAGGAAACTTTCCTAAGACACAGTAGTGAATATCTAGTGATTATCTAGGTGAACTGAATCTTAATTTTTATATTTATCTGAAAGAGCAATACAGAAGTACATTTCCATCTGTAATAGCAATACCAGCAATACTGGTCCAGGTCACTGACTTACAAGACAATCATCATAAATAACTAAAGTATTACCTTCTTTGAGCCTTTGAGTTCTCTTGCCGATTTGTTACTCAAGAACACCTCTGAAATTTGATGCATACAGTGTGAAAAGAGATAATATTCTACAGACCCATTACTTTTTTTCTTTTTTTTATGGGTACAAATCCAAATACAATTTAAAAAAACACTCTGTGTAGTGAATATGACACTTCTCAGCATCAAATTTTCAATGGGAATAATAAATACTAGTAAAACACATTTAAACACACTGCATAATGCAAACAGAAACTTAAACTAAAATCTAGGAATCCTTTTTTGACCTGAACTGTACTGGAACTGTGGTTTTTCAATATAATAAACCATAAGTTTTCTGATGAATATGGTGTTTTTCTAGTTCTGTTAGTATTAATTGACAACTAGCTACCAACTTGAAACATGGTAAAGGAAACTATCTTTCTAATTCACTGCAATGAATGCTTGCTTCCACGTCTTGTTGAGAAAGTGTTTTAAATCTTAAATAAAAGAAAAAGAAAAGGAAAAAAAAAGATATCCACTTCTGATATTTAAAGTCATTCAGAGAAATAAATAGCAGGTTGTCACCTCCAGTGAGATACTTTAGATAGTATGTTTAGCCAAATTATCTTTAATTAGTATCTTTCGATCTCCAGAAAACCCAAAGGCAGGGAACAGCAGAATGGAAGACATTGCTGATGTCCAAGGCCTCTGAGTGGATTAATTCATACATCACCTGCTTGAAGATAGTGGTAAAATGTCAACAGGAGTTTGGTTCTATACTTCAGAAACAGAAGCATTTAAAGTGTTTGAATAGTCTTTTGACTTTAGAAAAATGTCAGCGTTACTACTGCAGCCCTTCAGTAAGGATTCTCCAGACTCCTTTGGACAAACAGACTGTCAGTTAGAACTGTTTCCAAGTATGGTCAATAGCTCTGTCAAGGGAGAGAAAAAAGAAAACAGGAAAAACATCACCAATTTCTAGGGCAGGGGGTGGGAAGAATAAAAGAAACAAATTCCTCCTGAGCATCTGAAAACATCACAGACAGAAGGATTAATGTTTAGTATGTCAGTACAGAGCTACGTTCTTCTGTGCAAATGTTTCTTCAGTGGATACACATTTTATTCTTCTCATCCTTTTAGACAAGATTAATAACTGCACTTTTGAATGCTTACATCATCTAGCCTGCTTCAAGTCACATCCACAGTCATTATAAAGTATATGGCTAGAGCTATGACTACAATGAGATATATGAGAACAATTATGAGCACACCCAGCTCAACCAGAGTTTAGTGATTTCTCTACAGCATTCTTTTATTAATGTGTAGTAGACTATCAAGAATGGTACTGCAGTAGGCAGTACACATAACAATCTGGGGAAAAAACACACCCTACAAATAGTAATTGATGGCTATGAGCCACAATATAAACTCCAAACTAAAAAGATGCTAATCTTTTCAGAAAGATATCATATATCTATTCCACTGGAAAAGGAACAGTGAGATTGTGAGCTCAGAGAAAATAATGAGTTTGTATTTTCACTGCAATAGGAGAATGTTTGTATTTTTCATTTTAATATCTCAATCTCACTAGTTCAAACATAGCTCAGCCTCTCGAGTGAAAGCTATAGTTGCTTAGTGGTTTACACTGAATATAATTTTACCTTCATTGATAATTTATTGTAAGATATTATGCAGAATTTAAAAAGCTTTTTTTTTCCAAAATATATCAATATGTGGAAATTGAGTGTACAGCCCTGCAGACTCCTGCAATGGCCCCTACCCTTACAACAAACCCTGCCCTCCAAATCTCATGCATTTCCTTGGAGCAGTTCCCTGGTGTTTACTCAGCTAGTGTCCATGGCCAGGGCTGCCTTGCTGGAGATCTGCCAAGCAAGCAGTATGATCCATGGAAAATTTCGTGATCCATGGAAAATTGAGAGCAATAATCACAGTAGGGTTAGAGGCTGCCTGAAGTTCTCTGAATGAAGACAAGCAGGGCTAACCTGCCTCAGAGACTGGGGCAGTTGTAAGGCATGGTTCCTACAACTTTGCAGCTCCTAAATCTCTCCAGAAAGCCCAAGCTCTGACCCATCCCATGCACCAGCTCTAAATGGAAGAATCCCAAAGGGGACCTATAACTTGTGAGACTGTGCCCCTTTGGGTAAACAAAACACAAGCTCATTCCTATCGCATCCTGCACATCTCTTTCCTCTCATCCTTGGCTGGTGAGGTCACAGCAGCACAACCTCTTCATTAACCAGCACTTGAGTCCTTGTGCTTCTCTGTGGGAAGGAATCCATCAGAGACAAAGGACAAAATCCTGCCCTGGGATCCTAGGGTGCTTCCCCACCATGCCAGCCAGGGTTTGTTCGGATTTCTGCACTCACCTGGTCAGGAGGTGTCTGGTTGCATGATGTCCATGGCCACCTTCACAGCCAACAACTCTGTAAGGGCCTCCCACATCTGAGGATGGTGGTCACATGGCAAGTCATGGCAAGCTTGATGGTTCAGTCTCATACCTGTCCTCTCCAGGTCACAACTTCAACCCTGAGATCTGCGCGCTGCTACAGCCTTGCTTAGTTCATCAGCCCTAACCTGCGCAGTCATGAGCACTTGATCCCTTCAGTGGCACTCCCAAATGAATTTGTTCATATTTCTGAGAAGAAGGGGGTAGAAATGCTGTAATCACTTTGCCCATTGAACTGCACCACCAAATCGGTTGCAAGGAAGAGGTGCCCTTCAGTTATATCCATGCCTTGCAGTGTCCTGAATTTGCAGCGCTTCAAAACTTCTGTGCCGAGAATCTGGCATGTGGGTTTATCCATCCTTCCAACTCCCTACCATGGATCCCATAATTTTTGCTAGAGAGAAGGGTGGGGATCTCTAGTCTTGTATAATTACAAGGGGCTGAACAAGTACCTGCTGCCTGTCATCCTTGAGATAGAAGAAACTCCATAGCAGGTGGGGCAGGAGAGCTGCTTCCTGAACTGGACCACACCTACCACTTGACAGGAGAATGAGCAGAAAACTGCCTTCTGCAAACCCTGTAGTCATGACTGCAGAGGCAGACAGAACACTAGCTGCAGCAAATTTTGGACTCCAACATTCACTGGGGAAAGCTCTGCTATCTGGTTGATTGACAGGGCTACGGTCCCAAGGAGTGCAGCAGAAAGTATGTGTGCTCCAGCTAAAATCACAGCATTTCACATGTAAACACTCCCTTCTGCAGATTGATGGGAGAAGGTGCTTCCTTCCTTCTCCCTCTTTTCAGTATTTTTATGCACTTTTACCTCTCACTTCTGGAAAAAGCCTATGAGTATGGAGAATTCCCTCAGCAGCCAGGAAGACAGTTTAGACAAGGCTTCTTTGTATATCTCTCATTTCCATGGAGAGAATCAGTTGCAAAAGGCAATGGTGGTAGTGGGAATTAAAATTCCACCTCTTCTGTCTCGCAGCCAGGAGTAACATTCTCCAGCAATGTTCACTTTCAGGCTGATGAGGCTCAACAAACTCAGAGCTTCCTATGGAAGATCAAAAGTCCCTAGTTTTGCTAACTCTTGCCATAAGACATATCAAAACAAATTCTGCTGAAGAAATGACTTATGACACCTCAGTGCACAACTATTCATAAATATGTAAATATTCAGTTTGAAATGAAGTAGGTCACAGATAACAAATATGCTGACAGCAAGTAAATGATATAAATTATTAGCTCAAAGCACTACCAGGCCAGAAGTCACAGACACAGATGTTTGTTGGACTTCATAAAATCTGGCTGTTGCTATAAATTACTAGCTACAATCACAATCCTAAACAAATATCTAAGCAAATTTATGGGACACTCAACTGAAAAGCTTCTACAGCAAAAACAACCATGGTACACAATTGTAATCTAATGTATAGCTAGGATACACTCCACATCCACAGAAAACTTACCACGTTTATCCCCTTGCTCTCTTCATTTGACTCCTCTATAAAGCACGGAAAAGAACTTCAGAAGACTATTCTGACAACCTCTGAGTTTTAGAAGCTCCTGTGATCACAGACTAGCAGTCGCAGTGCTATTCTCCACTGTGTAAGTGCTTAAAAATACATCTCTGGCTACTATTAAAATAAAAGAGATACTTGCAAAACCAAGGAAGGCTACTTCTTTGAAGATTAATGCTCCTCACATGTTAAGTGTATCAGTAAGCTGACCAGCTTAGTGGCCTCAGTTGGACTCTCTGCAGTATTTCCATGTTTTTGTCATTTTAGGGAGTCCCAAACTGGACACAGGATTCCAGATGTTACGTCCCAAAGACAGCAGAAGGATCACTTTCCTTGGACCACGCTGGCTGCACTTCTCCTAATGCAGCGCTTGAATGTGACTTTCAATCTGTTACTCCCTAGAGTAGGAGTAATGAATGGCAAAAGCTGACAACAGTTAGCATAAGGAGTAGCTTAACTAAATGAGCTTTCTGAAACAAACTGATATTAGTAATACAACAGTCTAAATGCATTTGTATTTTGCCTTGTGCATGAAGTTCAATGACATTATGTTAATATTGTTTTCTATTTTCACAAGCTTCTTTTTACATATAGCTGAACTGAATTTGCATTTTGTCAACATTTCTATTTCACAAGTATTACTTCAAATTATTTCATCTAAAAATGGATTTTGGAAAAGAAATCCATTATGGGCAGACATTTGCTAGTACTCAAGTAATCCAAACAAGTGGAATATAATAATAATTGCTGCTTTGAGCATAATATATTTTAGCATTAACATATTCAGAATATTCAGATCACATATCAACTACCTGAATTAATTATGAGTATCTCATTCCTTACTGAATGCTTCCCTTTTGCACTGAAACCGGTGTATTGTGTTATGCTGTTTGTGCCTTCCCAGTGAGTTTGAAAGCCTTCACAGCAGAAAACGATAAGTGTTTTAATGTCAGCTTTTTTTTTTTTTTAATTTTTGGGGAAGACCTCCAATCTGAGATTTAGAGTCATAGCCCATTGCATCATGGAAACATATAGCAGGAAATGCAGAAGAGCTAAAAATTTTAGTTGAGCAGTTTTGATGCAGAAATATTAAAATCTGTTCACCTAGTTGGCATGTTGCATGAAGGAAGAAATGTGGGAGAAGACACATAGAACAACATAATCTGGATGCTCCTGTAGTTAAAAAAGCTTGCTACATCGAAGGCCAAGGAAGTGTGTCTCAGAACTGGGGTCCAGATGTTGTATCAGACAAATCTGAGGCGGCACAGGAGAGAATCCCTCTTGACATCATAACGCTTAAGGTTGGAAGGGACCTCCAGAGGTCATCTAGTCCAACCCCCCTGCACATGCAGGGCCACCTAGAGCACGTGGCACAGGGCTGCATCCAAGCGGGTCTTGAAGATCTCCAGAGAAGGAGACTCCAGAACCTCTCTGGGCAGCCTGTGCCAGGGCTCTGTCACCCTCACTCTCAAGATTTTTTTCCTTCAGTTCCTGTGGAACTTTTGACGCTTCAGTTTGTGGTTGTTTCCTCTAGTTCTGTCGGTGGCCACCACTGAAAAGAGGCCAGCCCCATCCTCCTCACTGCCTCCCTTGAGGTACTTGTACACACAGATCAGGTCCCCTCTCAGCCTTCTCTTCTCCAGGCTGAACAGGCCCAGCTCCCTCAGCCTCTCCTCACAGGGCAGATGTTCCAGGCCCCTGATCATCCTCGTGGCCCTGCGCTGGACTCTCTCCAGCAGCTCCACATCCCTCTTGTACTGTGGGGCCCAGAACTGGACACAGTGCTCCAGATGTGGCCTCACCAGGGCTGAGTAGAGGGGCAGGATCCCCTCCCTCGACCTGCTGGAGACGCTCCTCTTAATGCACCCCAGGACCCCATTGGCCTTCTTGGCCACGAGGGCACACTGCTGCCTCATGGTCAACCTGTCGTCCAGATTCTATGATTCTATGATTTTTAATCAGATATTCATCATTAAAAACATGCAAAACCCACAAAAGAAACCATACTACACAGCTAATCAATTTGATCAATGGATTTTTCATATATACTTTTCTAAAGTTATTCATATACTTTTAATTACATTAAGTGGTTTGCTTCAGCTTTTCATTCTCCCCCTTTTCTGTAAGGGAAGAGTGGACTTCAAGATAAGGAAAAAATCTCCCGTACTGGTCAACACAAAACTATTTGTAGCAGAACTACCTGAACATATCTCTAGTCTTGAGATATTGCAAAAACAATGTAATATACATTACATACATCCTTATTATCATGCTGTTTCTACTTCAGGCTCTGTTATCTGGCAAATAAGGGTCATACCTCCTAAAAATGGTGATAGTTCTCTCTCTTGATCTAACTGGATTTTAGATTACTTTAGATGACACTGAGATACTAAATTTTTTAGATATTCTGATGCAAACAATTTTCTCAGATTCAGTACTTGAAGACTTCCTGCTGTAGTTTCATCCTTGACAGATGAATATATATTTCTTCTAATTTGTTCAAAACCTACAGATATCTATTTTATCGAAGGACATTTAATAATAATAGTATTTTTTAAAAACTGAACAAATCCAGAAATTTATACTACCTCATAAATAAAAGTAACCAAAAGTATATCCAAGTATCCTTGGATATTAGCAACAGCAATCAGCAGCTTCCAAGGGGAATATATCCCCTGAAAAACCTAGTTCCCAAAGTTGCCACTCTTAAGAAGCTGCACATGATATTGTAGATCTGACAGATTATAACCTTGCTTTATATTATTCCTAAATTATTTTATTATGTATCAATATAATATAATCTGCTCACAATTTCTTTCCCAGTGGAATATCTCTTGAATATCTGTGAAAACCTTTTTTATACTTTTTTTTCCCAAAATTTGTGCTAGAAGGATCAAGAATACATGTTTTTTACTACAGAGAATTGCAAAAAAGCCTTAAATTTCCTCATTTATAATGTGGAATGTAATATAGGGAGCACATGTGCCCAAAGGTCAGCGTTTTATGAAGGACTGTGCAGCTGACTGTCTTCCACACTGAGTTTTAAAATTTCTTTGGAAATGAAAGAATTTTAAAATATAGGTTTCATTTCTGTGCAAAAAAAAAGAATATTTGTATTGTACAAATAGAAAAAGACTGTGCTTCCCTAAAGGTCCCCCTGAAGACTGATAGCTGTTAGTCACTCCACATTTTGTGAAATAAGCTATGTTAAAAGGATTTTCTGTAAATTTGAAAGAAAGTTACTTAGTCTCTTCAGGAGATACAAATGATGAAGGGCTACCTTCTTTTTCTTCATCAGTCTTGCTCCAGCCTTTAAACATAAGATTTTCCTGACACGTTGAGGGAATGTCCCTCCCATCCTCTACTGACTTTTTCAGTAAGACATTTGAAGACTAGAGAAAGAGAAAAAAATCAATAAGGAAGGGAATCTCAGTTTGTCTTCAGCCATGGAAAATATTGCAATAAGTAAGCCAAAAATCTATGCCATAAGATGACAAAGACTATATGTCATGAACAAGTCTGCTAAACTAGCCACAACACAACCGAGCAGTTTGAAGCAATGATCCCAGAAGTTGAAAGAGAATGTATCATCTGGAAGATATGTTCCCTATTATACCCCAGAAATTTAGACAGAAACACAGAATCACTTTAAACTCACTTTGGAAAGACCTTAGGATATTATGTAGTTAGCTTATTGTGTTGCAGTTTTGGTCTCTCTTTCCACTTGCACACAAACACACACTTTCACCTATTTTGAAACTGGTGTGTGATACTGTGTGATGCCACAGACACAACAACAACGAGCCATGCCAGAAAAAGTTCAAAAAATAGCATCCTCCCACAACAGAGTATTATGGTGGTGGCATCCTCCATAAATACTTAATTATAACAGCTCAGTAAGTCACTGTGCCATTCTTCTGCCTCTACCAACAGGTGAACAAAGACAATTTTTTTCACTCCATCACCTCCTCAGAAATGTAAAATCAGCCTGATGATTGTTTTAATTAAATAATAAAAGATGATATTTTCTTCAGTAACTTCCTTGACATTGCTAAGAGCACTTTGTCAGATTGTTTCATGTCACCCTATTATTTGGGGATGAAAGATATTTTCGATTAAGCGATTTTATTTCATGCTTTATTACTGGCTTTGACATAAAATTCCAGAGAGCCTTGAGGGCATTTCTTTTTACACTGTAGCATAGTCTTGTTAGCAATTCAGGTGGAATGAAACCACTCACCTTCACTTCATGGTCCTGTGGACTGAATTGCTCACATGGCACCCTTTCAAACATAAGGAACAGTATCACTACACTGGAATCTCATGCCATTGTATTAATGGCATGTGTTTTAGGGTTACATTAACACATTAAGTGGCATGATGTTTGTAGCATCTTGTTTCAAATACTGCTATACATCATAGTATTTTACAAATATTTGAAAAACAATGGTGTCTATTTGAAATTAGACTTATATTTTTCTATTCTGTTAGTATGCATCAAAAATGCTATTTATTGTTCTTAAATTTCCTAGAAGTGAGTTCACAAAGGCATTCCTAATAGAATCGGAAGTTAGAGGAGTTGCATTTGACCCCTAAAATCCAGGTTTATTTCTGGGGGCAAATGGATGTAGAATGCAAAAACATCTGTATACTAATGATAGATCTAGATTTAGTGAAAATACTATAAAATAATATTAATGTGAAAGAGAAAAAAGACTTGTAGATTGGCAAGATCCTTACTTTAGAACAGCCATGCATTTTAATACTATAACTGTAGCATTAAGAATGAAAATTCAGCATTAGATTTCTATAACTTCTTGAAAAGCATTCAAAAAGTGATTATGTACCTAGAGAGAGAAATATTTTCCCTAAAAGCTTCTAGTTTAAGAGAAGAAACTCTGTATTTATACAACTGTTCACAATTTTAAAGACCTTGGTCTAAGCTCTCACTTGGCAATCATGTTAGAGGATCCCTTTCTGCAAGCAAAATCAGCTGTGAATTCATGAAGTTGCCTTTAGACATTACAACCACCTAGTCTCACTGAAGACAGTGAGGCAGCAGACTTCTGTCACTGCCATGTGTATTTTGCCTTCCAGGACAGAAGTAGGGTAGTTTAAAATAATTCTATGTATGTAGTAAACAAAAGTCAGTAGCAGAAACACTTGAAAATCTAGACTGCTTTTTCTCTGTATGAATACAGTAGACTAACACCTCCTGCTCCAGACAGTCACTATGTGTCCACTCCTGAAAGCTAAAGGAAACTATTAGCACCACTTCAACAGCAAAAGCATGTTAGACTAAGCTGTCTTAATCTCTCTTTTCCATTTTAATGTTTCTAATTGGAATAATATTTCTTGTTGTGGAAACTGATTTACTGATACATTACTTGAAAGTCAATGGTCACCAGTGTGAATCACACTCCTGGAGGAGACTCTGACAATATCCCAAACTACTAACAAGCTTTGCTTCATCCTTGATCACCCTAAAAATGTGTCCGCTACCTTTTAAGGAAAACTAGCTGCATGAAGTGACTACTTCTGTATATAATGGCGGGGGAAGAGAGGAAATGTATCCACTTGCACCCTTCCCTTCTTGGGAAGGGAATGTTCTGACAGAATCTGTCAGAAGTTCCTTACACAGGTATATATGCCCAGGCGCTACACGAGAAGGATCAACTCATTCATGTTTAGTGAGAAGCCTGAACCCAAGTAATAAGCATCTATGTGTTAAGCTGTGTTAAGCATCTATGTGTAGCCCCCAAAAGCCATGTCATTAGTTCTTCAGCCCCAGCTAATGCTTGCCTGTAAATGTGTGAAGTACTAGACTCCGAGCAGCAGGAACACAAGCTTACCTGTGCAGAGCTGGCCTGGAGATGTGCTGCAGCACCTGCTGGACCTCTGATCTAGGATGTTAAACCAAACTCCTGATGATAAATCAAGAAATTACAATGACACGGCCCGGGCCTATCTCTGTTCTTTTTCATGCTATCCCTAAATGTTGAAACTGATTTTAGATGGCGCAGAAGCAAAACCCACCAGAAAGGAGAGCTGTTCTGTTCTCTGGTGACTGGGGCTCTGGGCTGCCAAGTAAAGACAATTGCACCCATAAAATCAGAGAATTGGAGTGAAAAACACATAACTCCTATTATAACTGTAATATATACATAAATATGATCTTTTGAAGAAGAAAAGATAAATTTATCAAAGTATTTTTTTCTTTCTCTGAGCAGAACTCATCCACTCTCAAAACTCATCTGTATTTCATACTGTATACAATAGCCCACCACCCAGAGAGAAGTGTGACTAATTTTCTTATTAGTAAATTTATTAGTAAATTTACTAATTTATCAGTAAATTTAAAAGCAAATTGTTACATTGGCTGGTATTCTCTATACGCCTCTGTTTTAAGCAGACTGATCCTGAGGTCTGAGCTGTTATTGCTTCCCAGACTGCACCACATCCTCCTGATGGAAGCCTAGGTGATGGCTCATTCCTTATTGCAATTTAAGTCAAGTTAAGTAAGCAGATGAGTGCATGCACAAGTAAATTATCACCCTCATTTTACTGTCAGTAATGTGCATATCACTTTCAGGAGCACCTAATGTACCAGTCATTAACAATAACAGCATGCATTAGGGTGCCTTACAGGTATCTCAGGTTTTGAGACCTAGTAAACTTGTCCTCTTTGTTGCAGTTTGGAAGGTGGACATGGTCAGTCAGCTAAAATTACAGCCTGAATCAATTCTTAATTGTCGTGGCCTGATACACTTGAGGAGGCCTGGGATGCCTAGGTGACAAAAGAAAAAATTCACATTATGTCTGCCTTGGTGCCCATCTAAATTTTTGCTCACTTTCTTGTTTATAGCAAGTAGAACAGAAAACTTGTATTTCTGTTTCCCAAGAGTACAATTCAGTATTACCATCTCATGAATATAAACCAACTTACATGTAATTGTAAAAATTATTTCCCAGAAGTATTTTGCCTGAGTTACTGGGTGATTCTGACAGTCCAATAATTTTTTTTCCATCCACTGGGAAAAAAATAAACTCCAAAAAATACATCTGTCTTTTCTCCTACAACCACTTTTTTTTTTCCTAACAGTAAAGGATTCAGAAGCATAAATATTTATTGCTTTCTAAAGAACTCATTTCGTTCTTCCATCATTCTTGAAAAGTAACTTCACTCAGTTTACCAAACAAAATATATCCTGAAATGAAGTTGAACTCTGCAATCAAATAGCAATGAAATTTTAGTTTATCTAAATTACTGAGCAAAATCAATGTTGTATTTCACCACATACTACAACAAAGCCTCCTGTGTGCTTACCAGTCCTTATTCCTTTTGATGTCTTCTTTATGAACGAACATAGTTAAACAAATTTGCTGTATCAGGAAAAATACTGGCCACAGTCCTAGCCCACAGGTTTTAGGATGGCCAGAATTTCACATGTATATTTGGTTAAATTTAAAAAGACACTGTGCCTTCTTCTAAAGAGCCTTCTTTTAACTTTTATTTTTCTTTCTGGATAACCTTGTGTACCTTGTTTAGGGGCAATCAAAAAAAAGTAATCAACAAAATTAAGGTCCAGATTTTCCTTTGTCAAGAATTTAGTGTCTGATCTTTTTAAGCTTCCAGCAGTTCCTGAAGCTGGATTAGGCAGCTGCCCAGGTTGGGTAAGTGCCCTTTGTATTTATTTGGTAGAGCTGAGCAGGCATGTGTTACTGGACCACATTACTGGAAAATATTTTTCAAAATATCTTCTGGGGTGTTCCTTCTGATTTATTCCATTTCTTTTCCTCTTGCCCTTTCAAAGCTAGGCTCTTAGCTTCTAAACCTACTTGCTGCATGTAATGCTAAGTCCGTTATAAATTTTTTTAGTGGACCTATTAAGAAACAGGCTAGGTAATTTGTTATTATCTCATCATTTAATATAGTACTTCCATAACTGCACAGCTTTAAATCCATGGAGTTAAGCTAACTACACTACATTGGTCTCCTCCATCTATTCTCAGGTCAGTGGGGCTTTTATATATTATTCATCCCCTGCCCCATGTCATAAGCGAACATGCCTCCTTCAAAAAGCAAACAAGTCCCCCTTCAGCTGCTGTCTCTCCCTAAGGCTCAGAGTTCCTGAAGTGAAGTCTTTGTTATTGCACCATCCAGTGCAATAATGGTGCTTTTAAGAGCAGACTATATTGTTCTAAGATGTCTGCTTTCTCTAAGTCCTTCCATTCGGACAAGGTTTCCTTTCCTGGGAGACCATCCCTGTATATGATGTATGGAGACTCCTAAACTCTCCTTCACCTTAGGATGAATACAGAAATAGACTACTAGGGCAAGTAGAACAGTCTTTCTGAAGTAGACAGTGGCACAAAATGGATGCTGCTTACCATTAAATAATACTTATTCTTCATAAGCAGAAACATGGTAACAAGATCCTGGCCAAGCACACAAAGAAGAAAACTTTAGAGCTCAAGTGGAAAAACAGAAGCTAAACAATGGAGGCTAAAAGCAACCTGACACTTTAGTGACCATCTTGCAAAAACGATAATTCCTCTCGCTAACACAAAATCACCATTTCTGCATACATGCTCAGTGCACTTCTTAATCCTCTTACTTCACATGGGAAAGCAGTAGATGTGAGTTAGCATTTATTTAAGCATATTTAAACAACCACAAAAAGTACCCACATGGCATGTGCTACAGAAAATATTTACTAGCGGGGGAAAACATGGAACTGATGAAGGGCAAACTGTAAAAATGACTTCTAATAATTTGATTTAACCTTTGATTCAAATATAATAGCTCCTAGTTCTCTAATACTCTGCGTGTCTGTTAGAAAATGAAAAACGAAGAAAATAGGATTATAAAACCATTCCTAAACCTGAGGGTATTAGTGAAGTGGGTTAGAGCAGAAACACATGCCTGGAAGTACAGAGAACAGAGCTGGAGAGCTGCTGGACCTGTCAGCATCAGTGACTGAGCCTCATTTATCTAAATCAAATCAGGTCGCTGTGGCCAGGGCTGTGTCAGCTGCGAGTCCAGGTAACTAGTGTGTGTCTGTGCGTGCCAGTCCAGCAGGAGGGATTAAGAGCATAGATTACCTATAGCTGGATAGCACATTTTGCTACATGCTTAAAACCAGTCATTTTCAGAAAATCTCCCAAGGTTAGTAGCAAGTAGTATGAAAAGAGGGACCCCGAGGGAAGCCCTGGTTTCCTGATTTTGTCTATTTCCATCAGTCTAAAAGCACAGGTGCTGCCTGTAAACTTGAATCCACAGGATAAGAACCTTACGCTTCTCATTCAGAGGACGCAGAGATAATGTATAGACTAGAAATTGAAAAGATCACACTGCTTCCTATCAAGGCGCCTTGTTATGCCACAATGACTTCTTTCCCTGTGGAAAATCTATGTTAACTCTTACTCTTACAAATTCAAGCAGAGGTGTATTCTTGACTTAGTAACATGGTTCAGTTGTCTTGTTCTAGTGGACTAAAAGTGTGTGAATGACAAATATGTTTTCCATTTTCGTTGAATAAAGTTACAAAACCTATTGAAATACAGTTCAGCAACCACAGATAATGTACATATTGACAAAATGTGTCTTTGCACATAAGTTTTTAAGAAGAATATTGTGTAACAGAGGACACTCACTATACAGAAAGGCTAATCACATTCAGTAATACAATATATTGAACAAAGTTAAAGCTAAAAGAAAATATAATTGGCACATGTCCACAAAAGCAAATTAGCATCATTTAAAAAAGGAATACTTTGACATCTGCCCATGAGATTGTAAGCAATCAGAAGAAATAATATTTTTATCAAATAATTTCAAAGAGAAAACCTGAATTATTTTTTAAGGTAAAACACGACACATGTATTGTTTTTACATATGGAGATTAATTTCATCTCTGTGATGAAAAAAAAAGGATCTACTGTGTATCTACTGAGATACATTATTGAGTGTACATTCAAGATGTCCTTAAGGACATCAACTGATGGAAACAAGTCAATTAAAAATGAGCTAAGATTGTACTCTCCTTTCGAGTGCTTGTGAAGAGTGCCTTTCATTCAGAAAACAAGGGTTTCCTCCTTATTTTTTGGAGACAGGCCCCCATAGAAGAAAAGAGCACAGACACTCTTCTGATCCACGATTTTTTATACATAAAAATTTCCCAATTTTTATAATAGAAAAGTAGAAAAATATTTACACTTCTCATCCTGTAATTTGTTGCTATTGCTATCACACTCTTTCCTCGTTATGTCTTTCTAGCACAGAGTTCCCTCATGGTGCCAATCACACCTTTTGGGCAAATGGGACAAGGGGCCTTGCTCTTGCCTATCGCCTGCCTTGGACGTATCATATGAGGAGGACAAAGGCAGGAGCAGGGTGCGAGCTGGCTGGGTCCCAGGGATGCTGGCGCGTGCGCTGCCCATGCCGGAGCTGCCCGAGTCCCAGCTCCTCCGCCCCGGCCCCTGCCCAGTCCCCGTGCAAGGGCTGTGCAGCCCCTGCCGCAGCCCCTGCGCCTCGGCTCGCTCTCTGTCCCCAAGAGGTGAGAGCTTTAGCCACAAGAAAACGTTTTGCAGTCAGCTCTTTTAATAAACAATCAACAACACTTGCCCTTAAAACAAGTGCAGTGAAGAAGAAGCATACACAGGGGGCAACATTTGTCTGAAAAAAAATAAATAAATTACAAAAAAAAGACTTTTTTGGTAGTATTGAGAATGCTAATAAAATCTCCAACATCTGGGTTCTCACTCCTTGGGAAAATCATGCTTTCCTAGATATATTACCTCGTAAAGTATGGCTTCTATAAGAAGAAGAAAAAAAGCTTTTGCAAGATAATCAGCAGTACTTTGATTTGTTGGGTATTATGCTTCATTATATTTTCATTTTTTCACCATATCTAGTGTATACCTTATTCCTATTCTTTGTAGCTGCTCACAGGGCAGATAGCACATAGCTAGCCATATGCCTGGGTTGGAAACAGCAACGTTTTTCTAGGACAGTCCCTTCCTGCCAGGGTGTGACAAATACCTGTCATCAAACATGATATGGTTGTTTTATTTCACATATACAACAATTATATGTGCATTATTTTTCTGGAAAGTGTGCTACCATACAGTACACTACTGTGCAAATACGTTGCATTACTGAGGACTCAACTGGTTTGAACTTATCAGCAAAATCAAATGGTTGTGTCAATTACTGCATTCCATCACTCTGTGAGTGTGGCCATGTTTTACCTGGCTGCATGTTAATTTCAAAGATACTAAGATGAAGTACTAAGATGAAGTACTAACATCATGCACCCAACATTAAAAAAAAATAAAGAAAAAAAAAGTATTACAGGTATAGAATCCTACAGAAAGCCTATTTTATTGTTTAAATATGCATTATGCTTTCAAACAAATTAATGTCACAAGAGCAAACAAGATTTTTCAGCTACCTGTAAGCTCTGTTTTCCTCAGAAAGTTGATTCACGATATTTTTGTTTTCCTGTTATATATACACATCTAGAAGAAGTATAAGTTGGACATGCAGTAGTTGCGGTGCTTCACATGCTGAGATTAAGAGCCCCTCCCATTGCCTATAACCAAAGTAATTTTCAAAAAATCATCTTTTAGGAAGACGTATTTTAAAACACCTTTGAAAGCAACCTATGCCACTTTGTTCAGACCAAAAAAAAAAAAAGAAAAAAGAAAGTTTCACAAAGCTGTCTGCCCTGCTGGTCTTTAACTGATCTCTGCTCCTTTGTCCATCTTTCAATAAACCAAGATCACTTTTGTCCACGCACACACATATCGCTCCACTTACTATACCTATAGGTATCCGAATAGCCACAAATACTGGATGACCGAAGTCTGCTCACACACACACAGACACACACACACACCTTACACACTGATTTCTTATTCTTCCCTAGAAGTTCATGTCTTCTTTTATCAGCCTAGGCAAGCTAAAACATAGACTGCCTCCACCATCCCTTACACCCTTTCCATGTTTTTACCCATCTCCTGGACCTCTACCAACGGCTACACATGCAGAATTGGAGCACAGAAGCCCAATTTTGGTATCTTCAGGTACTCACAGGGGTTTTAAAGGTGGATTGGTAAGCTAATTAATGACAAACTTGAGACAATTTCTGAATCAACTCTCAACAACGTGGACTAACGTGCTCTAAGGAGACACAGAAAGGCACGCGCCGGTTTCCACAGTACCTTAAGAAGCCTGACGGATGGGAGAAAGGCAGCATGGCACAGCTTCCGGATGGTCCAGTTTAGCGGCCGGGGAGCATCGGTTTGATTCATGACCCTCCACAAATTCCACCGGAAAAATCAACCGCGAACCTGACAGCGCCTACCAAAGCAAGGATCCGCCACCGCTCGGACATCCCATGTTCGCCCCGTCCGCACGTGCAGCGCCCTAGGTAGCACGGCGGCTTGCGGGCGCGCGGCGAGGAGGCTGGCAAAGTGGATTTGCTGTAGCCACTGATCCTCCTTAAGAAAGCAGCCTCCTGTCTTGGAGCAGCACTGCTCATGCATACCAAACGTGGCTGAGGGGAAGCAACCAGCCTGCTGCTCAGGGGAGGGCTGCTCTGCTTTAAAGGGAAGGGGCAGCCTGCATAAAAAAAAGGCTGCAGTGAGCGCTGCCGCCCGGCTCTCGCTCCTGCCCTCTGCCTCCAGCAGCCAGGTTGGGCTCTCCCGGGGATGCTGAGCCATTCGCCTCGCTCCTCGGCGCCCGTGGGCGAGGGCTGGTGCAAAAAGGGAGGAATTTAAATAAAGCAAGCGCGGTAACTTGCACTTTCTTCCCCAAAGCATTGAGCAGAGAGAAGCCGGCATGAGGGGAGGGGCCAGCGGGCAGGCAGCGAAGGCTGAGAAGGGAAAGAAATAATTCACTCTTGATTTACTGATATAACAGACCTAGAAAGCACAGTTTCATCGATCTGACATGGTACTGCTGTGCTCTCAGCGCTGCCAGCATTTCGCTGAAAAAGCGTGCGTGCTAACATGCATGTTCTGCTAAAATAAAAAGACAGTCTGAATTCAGTTCAGCTCAGTTTAATAATTAAATTTACGCTCAGAATAGCTCCTATGCAAACACATGAGGTTATGGTGCAGGGACAATTCAAACCTACTAAAGCATGCTTCCATTTGAGGCAGTAACAGGCTTTTTCAGCTAATGAAGATGTTCTTAATGGCAACTCTTCAGCTGTAGGGGGAGAAATACCCTTCCATATATATATGTATATATATATATATTTTGTATGAGGATCACATTACGGGAGAATTGTAAAGTCCAAAAGCAAACACAGGATATTTTATTTTGCTAGTAATAGTAAGATTTTAATTGGCAGGAACAGTCACTTCTATGGGAAATTTTAAATCTCTGTCAACTCAGAAAATATCTGTTTGTTTCAATGTTTTTTATTGAATGTTCTGGCATTTGCAAATTTTCTCTTACTCCTCATATTACAAATGGCATTTCACTGTTTTAATTTACTCATTATACCCATCAGCAAAAGCTGACAAATTCTCCAAATGAGGGGAAAGGAATTGAAAATATATGTCCATGAATCTATTCTAATAAGCCTGTCTTCTGTGTTACTGTCCACAATGGTGTTCAGTGGGGCTGTAAACCTAAAACTCTGAAAGATGAAACATTCTTTATGGTTTTACTCTGAAGTTTTGTCTAAAGACCGACAGCTCTGGGAAGAATGGGGAAAAGTCAGCACTTCAGCCAACATAATCATGTCTTCTAAGGAACCTAAGCCCTAAAACCACCTAAATTATCCATGCTGCAAGTACAGCATGGAAAGGATTCGTTTTTGCCCCCTGATAGTCCACACTAGAGTGGAATTCTCAAAATTTCTCAGTTCTGGTCCTTGCAAGTGCCCAAATATTTCTGAAGTCTATAAATGCTGGAATGTGGGTGCAAGGAACTCATGTGCAACAAGGCGGAAGCCCAGAGTCGTTATGCTTCTTTTGAATATCAGCATATCACCCAGCTCCACCTCACTGCAACCTCTTGAGAAGCTCGTGAATGTTGTTATTTTACCTTAATGTTGGATAAAACATTCTTGTGCCCTGCCCAGGACACAACGTGAAGGTGCTGACACACCAGGAGAGCTCTCTTGCCAGTTCCACTCCACTGTATTTTGAAGAATACAAAACTGCAAAGCTACAGACAGCATACAGGAGAATGTCCACACAAGAGAAAAAAAAGGTAGAAAACCAAAAGCCATTCTCTTGTTACAAAATCTGTGCCGATATCTGTGCAGATATTTTTTTGTTATGACTGTGCAGCTGGTTTAAATTATACGTATTTAAATGCCTTTCCAGTTGAGGTTTGAATGTATTTGTTTTACAAAAGAAGGAAAAAAATGATGCTGATAATGAAGTGGAGCGTGATTAGGTAAACATGATTTTGTGAAACTACCCTGCTAAGGCAAATTAAGTAGATAGAAACAAAAAATCCTGCCTGTATATAGCGTACCCCTTGAAATGTGTATGGATTGATAACTCTGCTCAGTTATAAAGCATCTGTTTTGTGTTGTGCCTCTGCTGTGAACCTGGGTGTGCAGTCTGTGAAGGAGATACCAAAATACAGCCTGCTGCCTTTCCTTTTCAATGAGTGGCACAACAAATCTCTGAAGATGTTATAGAGTTGAAGACAATAAAGAAGCATAACAGATAGTTTTAATAAACTAAAAATAGTGAGCCCAATGTATCTTTTAGCTTCCAGAGAGCTTCCTGTCTTTGGGATGGAGCTCTATCATTGCCTTCTTCTGCAAACAGCACCTTTGGGACCATAGCTTTTATGTGTTGCAGTATTTAATACACATCAACTTGCTTTCATGGGCCTATTTTCCATGGCCTTGTGTCTTGCCTGGTCATTTGTACTTGCAGACAGGGAGAGCAGGAATACTAGCGTCCTACAATGGCAGCAAGAAACTCCTGATGGTAGGATGCTGATGTAAGGGATTCATCTCCACTGAGTCCTTTGGTGACATTGGATAGACCATTTAATCTTCTCTTGGCCTTAATTTTAATTCATTTTATCTTTAATGTGTATCTTTTATCTATATGGAATAATTCATGTATTTCAAAAAGGTCAAGTAGGGTATCCTGGCAGCAGTTAATGCCAGTTTTAGGTAAGCGTAAGTGGTCAAGGGTTAGGAAGCAAATAATCAAATTCTTGTTTGCGTGTTGACAACAACCAGTTAAAAATATAATAAAAAGATTAATGAGTGTTTTTTTCACTTCTATGAAAAAGTCATTTGAAACTCTTATTCTATCAAGAAAGAAAGACAAGTGTTCAGCTTTTCTAAAACCTGAGGCCTATTAGAAGATGTAAGGATGTAGCAATCCCACTAGGACTTGAGCTCCTTTTCTGCCAGAGCTGAGTGCTACAGCTTTCAGATTAAAACGCTTCTTCCGCCAAGCATGCTCAGTGCAACATCAGCATTCACATCTGATTCTTTGTCTCTTGCCAAGGTGTGTGTATCTCCGAAACAATAGAAACGCGGAACAAATAGAAGGCAGATTATGGAGGTGCCTGCAGGTAGAGCTCTTTCTCTGCTCCTTAAAATCGTAGTTCTTGGAAAGCATTTTTAGGAGTACTTTTTTATGGATTTCTACTATCTAATATGATAATAATCCTATCTTTAGAAAGCTCTGATACAGTAAACTTTAACACCTTTGGGAATGCTGCAGAGTGAGAGAACAGCTGAGGAGCTCATAACATCCAAACCACTCTCAGAACATCAGCAGTGTCCAACATTTCCAACCTGAGGGCAAACATTCATCAAAAAGATATTATGAGCTGCAGACTCTCTAACCCAGCTGTTTCACTTCTTTTATTAGTCCACAGCACAAGAAAAACACAAGCGAGGTTTAGGTACCTCAGAAGGAGTTGTGACTGTTGTTGTTATTGCTCTCTGTACTGAGGTAAGGGTACAAAAGAAAGATTTCCTACTCAGCACAGTTTACAATTATTTTATAAAACAAAAGACACCAGGTAAATGGAACAAGCAGAGAGGGCAGCACAAGGAAACCATAAAAATGTATTGGCCATCACGGCAGAAAGCAGCCCTCCCGGACAACAGCAGGTGACAGTAGCTGGTGACAACATAAGGACCAGGCAGGAGAACATTCCTGTAAATTCAAGCCTGGTGTTCCTGTTCTGCTAGTCCATGTGAGGGGACAGATGCATCTTCTTCTGTGCAGACACAGAGCCTCCATGGCCTATGCTTCCCTGCCCTGAAGGGCTGCAGAGCCCAATTGGGCAGCAAATGGTGGAGAAAACTCTTCTCCCTCTTGGCTTGCAGTTTCGTGAGGCAGCAGGTGATCTGAGCAGTGCATATACAACCAGTGTTTCCTTATTAGATCTGTTTTCTTAGATATCCTGCGAGGTTATTTCCAATTCCAAAATGAGCCATTGAAATGCAAATTCAAAGTTACACTATACCCACAGAAAATTAAAGTTAGAGCAGATAATGGAGCAGTCAGGCTTTTCCACTCTCTCTGTGGTTTCATTTCTATAGCTGTTGGCAGTCTTGATAATTAGCATCATTTTGCCTTCAGATGCTCTCGAGGTACTTGTAAATCTGCCTAGCTTTAACTCTTGAAGCTGACCAAAAATTCCTCTTTAATTAAATGTGCTTTTCTTCTTCCCTTTCCCTTTTCCCTTTTCCTGGAATAACTATTCTGATTTCGATTCTTTGTGTTTCCTTCCAAGTCTGATTGTGTTTTAGTTTTTATTTCAATGAAAAGACGTTAAAATTAGTCTTGGTAATGTGAAGCCACTTTTTTTAATCATTTTTGATAGGGATTGGACCACATAAGAATATGTCACTTCTTTCTGGAGTCTTAAAATGTCCATGGCTGACTGTAATTTAGAATTTAATCCATCTTAATTTGAATTAACTTCCAAGTGTAGGCAAGCTGTTAGTTCTGTAACCTTTGCAGTATATAAGAGAAATTAGGCTGCTCAATTATTCAGATTTATGTTTACACTTAGAGTTTCTCTCCATCTTAACCATCATGTTCCTATCATCTGCACTGTTTAACTTTGTTCTAACAGCACCATACTTTCCAATGAGCTTTCACAGTTTTGATCTGTAACTACATTTTTGCTATCATTTCCAGATCAGATACCAAATTTACTAAGTATATTGGTATAATATTTTCCCAGACATAAATAGGAAACATTTTCCAGTCTTTGTTGCCTTGGTTAACATAAATGTGTATCTTCACACAGCATATCTTTATGAAATCATCACAAAGGAGGGCAATTCTCCCTGACCACTAAGCAGTTTGGCACAGACCCAATATGCCAACTAATTTACAAGAAAACATTTTTCTGTGTTTGCAGCAGACAGAAGCAGTAATCAAGTAGGATGATTTGCTCTTCCCAGTTATTATAGTCCTGCACCACTGGAAGGTAGTGTTGGGTTTTATGAGTGTGGCAAAACACTAAAGAGCCTCTGCAACAAACTTTCTTTGCAAGGCAATGAGGACCCCTACCAAGATAACCATATGATATTTGCTCTCCATTGGGATTACCTCTCTCTGCTTCTCTGTAGAACTTCTCCATCTGGGGAGTATAAACTACGTGATGGTTATTAAGATAACATAGCTCTTTCAGTATATGCACAGATATTTATCAGAAAAGTAATGATAGAGGGTCATTTTGCTGCCGTTATTGTCTGCTCTCCACACACAGTCTCCTGCACCCCCAGGTTCCTGCAGGATATGTAGCATGCATCATGCTACATATCCTCCCTCAACACCCCTGGAGCCCAAGGTCCTACTCCAAGATGGATGTTGCCTCTGTTGATGGAGCCTCCCGCTAGCAATGGGCCCAGGCTGTCACAGGCACAGCACGAACTGGATGAACTTTATTTCATCCATTTAATACTAGCAGGAAAAGTGCTAGCAAATAAACAGTAAGTAGTTCTCAGTAAAGAGGTAAAATGATGTTTATTCCATAGGTTTTACTAAAGACTCAGCTATGTATTTGAATTTTTACTAAGACTCCAAGAGAGTTTCAGACCAATTGGTCACAAATAGCATCCGAAAACTAAACTTGGTAGAGAGTTATAAGTGTTTTTCCATTAATTATTTTGAGCAGCAACATCTATGATCTGGCAATGGAAAGAAGTATGGCTTACGAAACTACTGACTTTCTGCAGTCTATAAACAATTGGTATATTTCCTTTGAGAAACAAAGAGAGGAAAAAAGAGTCAAATCTAAAAGCTCTGTAAGAATTAACAAAAGCAAACTGCATCAAATTGTGAAACAAAATTCAAAGCATTATTTTCTTTTCATATAATCATAAATGATTCCTATTAAGTGTTTCAGAATATAACCTCCTTAATCCATTCTACTTCTAGCATTTTATGTGTTTTGCTTTGCTTTATTTTTAAAGTCACGTAGCTACATACATCCCTATATATCTTCACTAACACACATTCCATTCTACATCTATATTTTCACTAGGAAAATTATCTCTGAGCAGTGACAAACTGGCTAGTAAGAAAAACTGTAGCTAAAAATTGTGTAACAGTTTCAGTAGTGTTTATTGCATTTATTATGTATTTGTATTCAGAAATACAGTGGGGACAAAGGCAGGGACTGGGGCCTTTTACACTGATTGCAGAACAAAACTGTGGTAACAAGAGGATAATGCCCTCCAGAGATGACAGTCTAGTTTTGTGCCCAGACACAACAGATGGGTGACATGGAAGGTGCCAGATGAGGGCAACAGTAAAGAGAACATCAGTTACATCAAATCAGCTGCAGTGACAGCTTAAAGTTTTCTAACACTGCCTGGTGATGCTATTTTGAAGGCATCAAGGCCTGCAAAAGGGAGGGAAATGGTCAGCACCAACTTACCAAAAGGTCTGGTCCAAACCTATCAAACACTTATAAAACCATAAAATTTGGCATTCTCACTGTGCAATATTACAAGCAATTTTAACTAGGACCTGATATTGAATGTAAATGGCATGTATCTGGAATTCTATAACTGAAGAATCCTGGGAAACTAGGGCTTAAAAAATTGCTCATCAATTGCACCATTATTTTGTCTTTTTAATAAAAGCAAAAAGTCTGCTGTTTTTCTTTAATCTTCTGAGTTTGAGATCATTTTAGAATTCAAACTATTTTCTTTCTCAGCTGTAAAGCATAATTTAATTCCTTGCTGAAACAAAACCACAGTAGTTAGGAAATCAAACATAACTCAGATCATAATTTTTATGTTGCATCATGTCAGTTTCTTGGTTTGGATTTTAATTAAATCAATCTGCTTGAAGAGACATCACTGCTAGTCCCAGATATCTGCCCAAATTATATTTCTTTGGGAGCTGTTTCTGAATAGTTGTGTGCAATCCCCTACAATGTATGGGTATCGACAACAGCACCCTGATCTGGCAACTCAAATGTTTTACAGCAGGTGACAAAACGGAATTGGAATGTAAGACTGCTCTGCAGAAGAAGCTACTGAGTTGCACTTTTTGTAGCGCACAACTGTATGGATATTCATGACAGACCAACTACTCATTTATGGAAGGAGACAAGCTGCCCGTACTTACTGACATCTCCAAAAAGAATATACAACTATTCAGATGTGGGAAAATAGAAACCAAAATCCACAGGAGCAGGAGAACAGAGCAAAAGAAAAGGGAGTGGATTTAATATTCCTGAAAACAAAAATATGAGTCAATTATGCAATTGGTCTCCACAAATACTTTAAGGATGCGATTTCTAACACTGCTCTCTGCTTCTGGCTTCCTTGTCACTATTAAGAAACTTATCTTCTCCAGCCCATCTAAATGGACAGATCCCACTGGCAATAGAAAGCTACTGGAAGGCTTTTCTTGCATATCCTTATTGGCCCACCTAGCAAGTCCTGGCAAGTTTGCCAAGTTAATGTCCTCATTACAGACTGTCCTATCTGTAACATCAGCAGGCATAGCATATAAAAGCCACTTTTAAGCCCTCTGTTCTTTGAGTCCCACGATTTGTACATTTTCATTCAAGACTCCTACTCAAAAATCTTTTATTAGCAGGATTTGCAAACCTCAAGCAAAGGCAGTACATGCAAATTGTATTTTAGGCCTTTTCCCTACTGCTAGGACCTGAAAATAAATTTGAGAGACAATTTCCTTGTGCAGTGAATCCCACATTGTATTTCATTAAGCAGTGGTCACGGTGCAAATTCTACAGCAGCCTTAGAAATGATAAATTCTCTCCAAGGACGTGTGATTTTATTTCATCCTCTATAGCATTTTTTAAAGCTCTAGGTCAAAAATCTTACTTTTGTTGTTTGTATCTCACTCCCATAAAGCAAACAGATTCTTCTCAGTTCATGGGCACTAAGTTTTCTGCCCTTAGTAGGGCATTAAGACTGAGTTATATATAAAGTATCTCTTGCTTTTATGACATACATTATTTTTGAGACTCACAACGAAAAAAAAAGACTTTCTGATTCTTAATGGAAGACAGTATCTACAGATATAATTTATGCATCATTTTTCTACAGTTGTTACGCTAATTCAGAGGAGAAAAATTGAAAATTGACTACTGGAGCTAGAGAAAAAGGAACAAGATGGATCACTGGAGGAATGCTTTCTAGAAAAAAAAAAGAATGCTTGGAGAAGTGTTTGCATTGACATTTTCAGTAACTGCTTTTCAAAATTATTTGCTGTTTGATATAAGTCATCTCTTAGGTGTATATATTTATATTTATATTAATTGCACAGTTTGCCGTAAGTTTTTAGCTAACATAGTTTTTTTCCCCCAAAGAGAATTAGATGAATTTTATAGTGTGGCTTTACACCACAATTCATGCAATATGTAAGAAATTAACATTTACATACTCTTGGAAGAGATGTAATTTTCTAAGGAACTGTTAACAGTTTCTGAATTAAAGAAAGGATATTTTAAGAATTTTTTGTGTTTTGTTTTGTTTTACATATGTCAAGAGAGATCCAATAAGAGAGCTCCTAAGCCTCCCCACTGTTTGGTGCTGTGCAAAAGTCTAAAGATTCCAAAGATTTAAAAACACTCTTTGCTTAGAATATTTTTATTTTATTGTTGACAATTATTCCTAGCACTCTCCTTTTCTGATGCTTTTGGTCACCGTGTTATCACTTTTTATTACAGATTAATAACTTTCTGTTATTTCATCAGCCACAATAATAGAGAGTCACATACTAGGACATGGCCTCTTGCACAGCAGGAGTTACAGGGAACCAGGAGCAAATAGAACATGCAATACTAGAAGGTATCTCCTGACTTTAAATTATTCAGCTTCTCCAACTAAAGAATACAACAAGCAAAATATTTTTAGATGTGAAAGCACTGCTGGATGTTGCCCTGGATAACAAAGCCTAACTTCCTAACTGTTGGTAAGCAAAATTCCACTTCAGGCATATTTGGTACAAAGGGAGGTCAAATAGGTGAGAGGAAAGCCTGGGGGTCTCTTCAGCTGTTTTGACATGCACATAAACCTCAACTTTTAAAAATATTTTGGCATTGTGAGCAGGAAGAAAACAGATTATATTTAGGTTCAGAGTACAGTAATGACCCTAGTTATATCCTGCATCTTTGGGGGAAAAAAATCTACTTTTATGTGCTAAAAATAAATTGTCAGACTCATAACATATTTATAAAGAGAGCCTTCTCATGTGTGTATCCATGACAACCTAGATTTATATTTTGAGCTCTAGAAAGTTGTTTCAGCACAGCTTACATAAATTACTTTAAAGAGTGTAACAAGATAAGATGGTTTGTTACCTGAGGTGTTTTATTTGGTATAATGTGTTTCAGCTAAACAGAAGCACACAGAAAACCAAAATTGTTATACAGTGCTTTTAAATCAGTCTTGTCATAAAGTAAGTATATTTTTAATACAAAGAAAATATGCAGGCTCTTTGAGATAAAGCATACTGGAAATTAATAAAATCCCCAGAGACTTAATAATTGAATATTAGTATACCATAGTTGGGAAGCAATGAAACATAACAGAATGTGAAGCATGTAGTCCCTGAAATAAATAAAAGTCCTTTCAAGCACACAAGTGTGCTGCCTACTGGGAATCCATCTGGACAGCTTTGGGCACGGGCAAACTATTTTTTTCTCCTTTGGATAAGGACCTGGCTTTACTATATTAAGCATTACTAACATTGCATATCTGTTACACAAACTTTCTTTTTCCGTTTGACTTGGGAGGGCAAAGCATATTATTTATATAATAGATTAGCACAGAGTCAATTTCCAAGACCAAAACATTGATGGTGACATAACACTTCCTGAAATTTTCCCAAACGAAAGAGCAATGCCTGTTCTCTAGCATTTTAAGTCAACTAAATGTATTGTCTATTTAACAAAGAGATTTTGACAGGAGAGAGATGCAATCACTTAAATAGCTGTTTTCTAAAGTAGCCTGTAAAACCTTACAGTCTTTATTGTTTAGAATTTGAATACTGTTTTCACTGCAGCTATGAAAATTGTTGTGGACAGTCCACCAATTTTGACTATAAACCAGGGAAGTGAACAAAGATAAAGACTTATCCTGGGGTCTTCCCGTAAACTCTCTTTTGAGGAGAAAGAATCTTGACATCAATGACACCATGAGAGGCTGAGCTGCACGACGCTCTGAGGATTCATTATTTCTAGGTCCAGGCCAGCGGCTTCCAAGGTTTTGTTCATGTAGAACAGTAATAACAGTAGTTCAAAAAAGAGCCTTTCCTGGGAGGATAAGGTTTTTGTGGGAAAGATACTTTATGAAAACATCATTATGTATGGCCACTGAATTTCTACTTTTCCTTGGTACAGTACACCAAGAAATATATTTTACTTCATGAGATGTCATATATTGGCATTACATAATGCTTTCCAACTTAATTAATATAGTAGAAATGTGAGTTCTATTCATTCATCTTCTGGTTTGTCAGGCAAGTGCGGAAAATGTACAGAAGAAATTGAATCCTTTAATCAATAATCATCAACATTAATGACCTCTACTGAAATTTTTTGACAAAAATATGCAAAAATATAACTTTTGTGGTGTACCAGAGAAATGTGCTGAATCTTAAATATAAGTTTTCAGACTACTGCCACTTGATATATGTACAATGATGTGATCTTGAGACCTCAGTGATCTTGAGAGCTCAAGGTCCTGTCGTACCTCAACCTGTTTGCACTAGACACTATGTTCCCAGAACAGAAAGACTGTCCTTTCCATAGGGCCTGCATCATGAAGCATATGAAAAGGGACAACAAAGGCAACAAAACCATATTTACACTTGACATCTGTCTGTTATAATCATAAGAGGTAAATAAAATTTGACAAAAAGGTTACACATAATCAATATTTTACAAGCATCAAACTAGAAGAAATTTTAAAATATGTTTATTTATCTTTTTTCACTACATTTTAGATGGTAGGTTTCCATAACTGCTTGAGTAATATATTTCGTTGATATTTATGTGTTTATTCTAAAATATTTAAATGGCAATTTTGTGGTCCACTAAGCATATTGGCTAACACACACATACCACCCAGCATAATAGAGGCATGCTATTTTTGTGTGGATAGCAGTGGCTTGAGATCCATAAATACCTATGACAGTTAAAACTTAGAATTGATGACAAAACTGCCGTGCTAAAGTTGTGTGTGCATGCATTGTGTGTAAATGCATTAATTGAAACACTTAAGCAAGCTTACTAGATGGGTTTCCTGTGGTGTGGATTAAAGAAAGTCTCAAGGAAAACACCAGTTGTAGACAAAGAATAAAAAAATCAATGTTTCATACAAACATTAAGATACTGTGAAGTTACGGTTATGTCTCATGTCTACAATTATCTACTGCATAGCAGATACACAGCCTTTCTTTTGCACTATTTCAACAAGAGAAAAAGTACTTTGAAAAGGGTGATTTTTCAAAAACTAGTTTAAACTATAATTCTTGTCTAACAGTCCATGTGAAGCAAGATCGAATAAAGTCACATAACAAGGACTGAAAATGACAACACATAAAATGGAAATAGGTGTTACTAGTCCACATTTCGGATCCCTAATTTTGCTTCACTAGTGCTTTTATATGCACACTGAGTTGAAGATCAACTCAATCTTCAGGTTGAAGATCACCTTTGAAACTTCACTGCTCTAATTAGAATAGGAAACAGATTTCTTTCAAGTGCTGCATTGCACATATTAACTTTTATCTAGAAGCACTTAGGATACTTTTCAGGAGAACTGTGACAGACTAGTATATAGCTAATTCATACAGATGCTTTTAGAATTAAATTTAGAATTAGAATTTAGAATTAGAAAGCACAAATCTCAGGAGTAATTTGAATTCAATGTATATAATTAGAGTTGACAGAAACAAATTGTTAAAAGGGAATGATTAATGACAATATTCATGCATGTATTATTTGATTGATCGAATTATTTGATTAGTTGATTAAACTATGGTGGAGAAAATAAAGTTTACAAAATCATGGAAGGCTGATGAGCAACTCAATATGCCAGTTTATCTTTCAAAATGCTGACTTTATATTGTGACTGAGAACTAATTGAGTGCCCTTAAAACACACGAGTACCGCACACTCAACCTGGTTATCAGTACCGAGCAGGCCCGTTCCAGCAGCACTGCTCAGTGGAAGCTGTACGGAAAGGCGGTGTTAGAGTCTACTTATTATTTTACACGACCACAGCATGGTTGAGACTAGGAGGCAGCTCTGGAGATGATCAGGCCCAGTGCCCTGCTCAAGCAGCATCACCTTGAGCATTTGCTCAGGGCCGCATCTCCCAGAAGGGAGACTCTCAGTCTCCCTGAGCACCCTGTTCTAGTGCTCGGCCATCCCCACAATTTGAGCAAGTTTTCTTATTTTTAAGTAGAATTTCCTATCAATGTGCCCTTTGCCTCTGGCTCTGAGCACCACTAAGAGTCTGGCTACCTACTTTATAGCCTTCTTTCATTGCACATTGACAAGATCTCTCAGAGCCTCTTCTTCTCTAGGCTGAAAAATCCCAGATTTCCCAGCCGCTCCTCACTGATAGGTCCATGTCTTTGCTGTAGTAGGGAGCCCGGAACTGAACCAGAACCCCAGATATGGCCTCACCAGAGCTGAGCAGAGAGGAGGGATCTCCTATCACCTGCTAATACTCTGCCTGATGCAACTCAAAATACAACTGGCATCTTTTGCCATGAGAAGCTCCTCCACACTTCTTATAAAAAATGTCTGTACTGAAATAGCTCACTAACAAGAAGTAACCAACACTGGAGTCATTATCAAATGTTTTCTCATTTTACTTCTCTCCAAGAAGACCAGCTTGTTGTTACCAAATTCTTGATAAAATGAGCACCGTAGCTCCCTGCGAATCACGTATTTCTCCTGTTAGACGAGTTAAATATCCCACCAGCAGTTCTAACATTAAAAACTCATACAGTTAAAAAAAAAAGGGAAAAAAGGGAAGAAAAGAAATGCAGCAGCAGCAAACAACTTTCTTTCCTACACTGAAAACCAAGAGATAATTTAAAGTCATCTCATTCTGTTGCCTCAGAAATCTCATTAAAATGCTGCTGCTGCAAACACTGTCTGTCGTACAGTCAATCTGTAGCTGTCAGTGGACACTATCCAACAGACAAATGCATGTACATGCATACACGCAAAAAAAGTTGTCCGGACCTGTATACTACATTCAGTATATCAGACCTGGCACAGATGGCAGAGGAGTGAGCTATATTGGTATAGTCCACAGTATAGATATAGGAGCATAGATTTCCAAGGAGCTTTGACTATGCAATTTAACTATTCATATTTTCAGTGTGTGTCCCCTCACAAGCTGCCATCACTTTACTATAATCATGCAAGTCGAATTCACACTTTCATTTTACTGCTCAGACATGTTCTATCAGTACAAAGTTAGTAGCTGGGAAATTCATGAACAAGAAGAGGACATCGGTTTTTGCGTTAACCAGAATTAAACAACTGTATAATGCAGCCAAATTAACTCAGATGATAATCTGAGCAGCAGCAGCAGCAGCACACGAAAGCAGCTGAGCTAGTGTTTGTGTACTGCAGCACACAAGGTGTGGAACAAAGTCAGTGCCTAATGCGAGGACCCTGCTCAGGGCAAAACCAGACTGCTATCAGAATAAATGGAGCAGCTAATCAATAGAGGGACTTTTGTAAGTATTTCCCTTTGATCACCGGCAGTAGGAAAAATGACTACCAGGTATACGTGTTTCAATATTTCAGCAATTAAATATAACGCATTTGTCAGTAATATACTGAAGCTACTACAGAAGCTATGTTCAAACAGTAGTGTCTTTTAAATGTTTCATAAATAAGAAGAGGAAATGTACTAAAACGGGAATTTGTGGTTTACTTAGATTTCCTTATCGACTACCTACTTTAGCTTATTAGATCTGTGACATAGGAATGTATGGACCCAACTGTGTCCTGAAATGCATTTTTTTCCTGAGATTAATGGGAGAGATCCAAATTTTGATGTTAGCACTAATTCAATCTCTGTAAAATTAAGATAAGCAGGACTATTTGCTAAGATAATAAGACAGACTATACTTAGTGAGGTAGATCGGTGTATCTGAGAGGACAGGAAACATGACAACAGCAGGAGACCGTGACTGCCTCCAAATAGATTTGGTCTATATCATGCCAAGTCCTAATTCTGAGGCTGAATTTTACAGGAAATAAAGGAGAGAAAAAGCTCAGTGCCACACAGGACCTGATTCAAAACACTGCTAATGAAAAACCCTCCAAAAGTACTGACCACACACTGTGCTTCAGCTTCCTTATGCAAGTGACAGAAGCCAGCAAAATTCATTATGGCATCAACCTTAAAAAGGAAGCAACATTAAAATACCACTTTAAAAAGAAAAAAAAAAGAGCAACCACAATATAATTAAAAGGGTTATAAATTCTGACAGGTTAAAAATGCAAACATGAGAAACTCAAATTCTTTCAAAAGAGAATATGAGAAAAAAATTGCAAAGGGTTTAAAAAATAGTTTTTTTTTTCCTAAGCATACCGAGTAGCAGGAAGCCTTCCAAAGAGTCTGCAAGGCCAACAGATGAAAGGCAAAAAAAGAAAGGACCCCCTGAGAAGATAAAGTCATAACTGAAAGCAAATGAATTTTTCACAATTGTGTTCGCCATGGAGAGCACAGGGAGGTTTCTCATGTTGGAATCCTTCCTTCAGAGGAATTCCCTCTGCCTTAAAGTGAAGTCAAATGGGGTATAAAATAGATACACTGACAAAACGGGCAGTAATAAATCACTAGAATCAGAGTACATTCTCCTCAAGCTCTTCTATCTTGAAATTGTATGACACTAGAAAACAGGAAGGTGTGATGACAATATTTTTAAAAGGCTCCAAAGATAATTCAGGAAACAAAAGGTCAGAACTGTTGCACGTTTAAGACAAAAACTACTCTAACAAGGAATTACTGAAAAAATGGAGACAGAAAACGCATTAACACATCCTTTCTGACGAATACTCCTAGAGTAACCAATATTCATGCAGTCCCTGAAGATGGGGTTGATATGGCTTATCCAATTTTTCAGAAGTCACTCAAGAAACATATTACACAAGAAATCCTCAAAGATACTAAATTGATATTAGGAAAGTTAAATGGGAATCTACTAGTCAAAAACTATAAGAAACAAAAAGCTGAGCTGAAGGGTCAGTACTCGCACTAGAGAAAAGTGCTGCTGCACTGTGAAGTTTCGGCCTAATGCTGAGCATCAGATTCATAAATGCCTCAGAAAAATGGAAAAACAGTGAATGGTAAAGTTTGCTTATACTTGGTATTATGCTAAATAAATAAATATCTTGTTATGAAGAAATGCAGAAAGACCTCTAAGGACTGTATTAGTGAAGAAATGGTTACTAAAAAAAAAAAAAGAATTACCTCCAGTCTTAATTATTTTATATACTGAGTAACCTAGTGATAATCTCTGGAGTGGCTCTACTACTTAGAAATTATAGTTTAGGACTGTAATAAATCATTCCATGAAAATGTCATCTCAGTGTTCAGCAAGGATAAGAAAAGAAAATCAGATGGTGGGAGTCATTAGAAATGGAAAAGTTCATCATTATAAAGATGTTTTCTACTATATAAATGTATGTAATAAAAATATCTTCAGTACTGTTAAGGGTTTGATTTTTCTTCAAAAAAAGATATATCAGAAATGAAAAAGTTTAAGAGGAAGGTGACATTATATGGATGATTGATTATTGATTCATTATTATTAGAAATGTACATGGAAATGATTAAACAGACAAAGACTTGCCCTAGCAAGGAGAAAACTATGAGCAGATATGGTGGAAAGGCATGAAATTGTGAGTGGAATATCAAAAGTGGTGAGGAAAAAAATGATCATAGTTTCATTCTTTATAAGAACTGAGATATATTAAACAAAACTAGCAGGTTCAAAACAATAAGAAGAAATGTGTACAACCTGTACTTCACATGGAAGGCTGTGTCCCAGCACACTGCAGTGCTTAGCAGCACGAGGATACCAAAATCAATTGGACAAATTCAACAACAAATTAGAAGAAGAAAAGTCCGCCTGTGGCTGTCAAGTGCTGAGGGACCATATGTATGTCAGAGTGGCACAGACAGAAAAGTTCTGGAGACGTGGAATTCTGATGGAATTAAGTGTGACCGTACAGTTGTCCTGTTCTCACTGTCTTCTCTATTGGCCAATGTCAGGGACAAATAACAGGTCTGGGCAAACCTTTGACCTGATACAAGAGAGGTTCTTCTCAGGTGCAAAATGAACATTTATAAATGTTAATTTGTGAATGAAAGTTTCAGGATACCTGAATTTGATTCCTGAATGAATTTTCTCCTGGAAGACCTGGAAATTTATAACTGTTTCAATATTTGGGAAGAAGGTAAAACAGTATTCTGATTTAAAAGAACAAAAATGAAGGAAGCTTGAAAAACTTTTTGCCAACAGAGAAAATTAAACATGCTGCAACTTCACACATTCTTCCAAGAAAAAGAATGGATAGATGAGGTTGCTATGGAAGAAAAGTAAGCAATGTCTGCTTATCAGAGAAATAATAATAATAATAAAGGAACAGGAGATCTGAAATAACTCTTTCTTGCTTTTGTGAAAATCACATGAAATTTGTCAGAATGTTTACTCACATTCTTTTCATTTGTACTTAATACAAACTCTATTTCAGCACAAACCAGTGTGGTCACTGTCAGCTGATCCTGTATAACTCATAGAAATTTCATTCATGCATAATATTTTCTCTTCTTTTTCCATCTTTTCCGACCTTTTCCTACCTAAGAAATTACCTTCTTTTTTCCTATAACTTCATCTTGCCCTCACGTATCAGAGACAAGTGTAAACTCAATGAATTAGTATTGAAATATTATTTAATATGCTATGTTAATGTGCTATGAATATGCCAAATAATCAGCTTGATTATGCACTTTTCTCCTGTAGCTTGAAAGGGAACCTGTAAATAACTTCAGGGAAAAGGTGAGCTGCATAAACAGAAAGATTTCTGAGATTACTGTAGAACAGTATAGATCACATTTAAAGTAGGACAAAGAAAAGTGGATTTTCTGTTCAAAATTAAACACTTAAAATACAGGTTTTCTGGAGACCATATTGATTCACATACAGATACTAAGAACAGAAGAGCAGTCAGAGCAGAGTGTCTTGTCTCCAACATTTGTTGAAAGCAGATGTCTGTGGAAGATGCAAATCCAGTGCAAACACAGACATACAAAGCTAGTCTCTTAGCACCCAATTACTTACAGCTTGCTGGTCTTGGGATGATTTTTAATTACTTACCAACCCCAGTGGTAGTTTCTGTTCTGTGAACTGTGCGGTTTCCCACTGAACTCACAGATCTTTTGTGTTGCATCAGAAGCCTCCTGAAACAAGGATCTCAGTAATTTTACTACAACTTAACTGCTGGCCTGAAAATATTGCTGTGGTTCCAGAAGGGGTCAGTTGTTGTAGAGATAACTAACCATTTTTTTATGTGTGGCTTAATATCTTTGATTGAATAATGGAAATATCTGAGCATGGTAAAAATTACCTGGAAAAGTCTGTGAAGAAAAGCATAATTTTATATATAGATGTCTTTATGTATCATAATAAATATTATTATCTTGACTTTCAGCATAGCAAAATTTATAATGAGTAACTTCAACTAAAAATAGCATCTAAAAACTCATTGGAAATGCACACAGCATTTGTTACTAATGATAAGAGATTTAGTGAACTGGAAGTTCTGCAGAAGAAACAATTTTCTTATTTTAATGCAATTAAGGGGAACTTACAGCAGCTTACCCTATATCCCACAACTGATTACATGGTTTCAGGACACAACGGAAAAGCAGATAACCAAAGGTCAAATCTAAGGCTTATGGAAGCCGGTGGGAGTACTCTCTTTGATTTCAATAGGCATTAGAAGAGACTTAGAAGAAGCAGAACAGGCTAAAGCATCCATAATTATATTTCCATTTATATTTGCATTTTCAAAGGAAAGCACATTTGCAGTTTGCCCAGATCCCTTTCAGCAGCTTAAGAAAACTGCGTTAATTTGCTGAGTCAACATGCTAATACTCAGGCTTCTAACATTTCTGTGTGCTATATTTCATTTTATTCAGCAGTTAAAATTCACAGGCATTAAATTGCACCACATAACATCATTTCAGTGCTTAAGGCCTTGCCTTCACCAAACACCCAGATACTATAAAAGGGTGAAAAGCATCACCCTAAAATCTCTCACTATTAAGGGGGGATAGATTGATTATAAATAAAATATCCTGTGCTTGAGAGTCTGAAAAAAATATATATTGATTTAGAAAGTTGACAAGACATCATGATTATTTCTTTCATATCCAAACTTGCTACCACAACGTCAGTTTCTGAAAGCCTCTTACAAACAAAGGATCTATGGAGAAGCTGAAAGCTATGGAGAGTGTGGGAATACTTCTCATCAAGTGATACGTCTCTCAAGACCACCTAGTCGAGCTTTTCTCTGTCATCTCCACTTTCTTCTAATATCTCTACAGGCGTTAACACTGTGACCCACAAAACATAAAATAGCTTTATGCTTTACTGCTTAAGGGAGTCCTTCCTGTGTGACTATTACCATAGCTACCATCTGCAAAAAGACTTGTATTTTTTCCCTTTGTAAGAAGGTGGAATGCTCTGCGGAAAGGGTTCTTGCCGTCTGAGGCCTGTAGCTTCTTCATTTGAGGCAGCACGTTGCCACCCTCAGCATCTCCATCACTGCCGACCGAAACATACTGTGGCTGCCGGGTGGGGATGCTGTCTGAGGATGCCTTGTGAGCTGGGGTGACAGACATTTTAAGATCTTTGCAACTCACAACTAGCGATTACCTGGCCTGCAGTCAGATGGAGGCTCTTGCTTTTTGCTTGCTTTAGCAAAGAAAATCTTGTAAGGACCTGCTACTATCTCATGTTGCGTTAAAGGTATCTGGCTTATCAATCAGAGTGCGCAAAAGCAGGGGGTGCAATCTTAGTGTGTGCCTGTGTATTGCAGGACCACGCAGAGACATGGCAGCAAAAATACCACACAGCACTGGCTAAGACACAGACTGCTGCACTGAAGTGCAGCTTCCCTGCAGCATCCCCACCTCACCCAGTGCTCACACAGAGAAAGGCAGGAGCTCGGGGGCTGCCGGGGGAATTAACGGGTATGCCTCAGCCAAGAGAAGCGTTCCCATTGCCCTCATATTCCCACACCTGTGACTGATATATTTGATGTTTCAATTGAATTGGTAATTATTATGGTAGCTGATTTCATTTGAGTTACACTGGCATAAAACTATTTTTTTTTTCAATAACTATATTACTTGACAATGGAAAGATGGAATTTATTGCATATGCGCTTTACAAGCGCCATGGAACAATAAACAGATGTGTTCACAGGGAGCTTACTACAAAATAACAAACATATTTCAAGCCAATGCTTTATATGATCCATTAAAATTGGAATTGCCCTGGAATCTGATTTTTTGATATGCTTGTTCATGCCAATCAGTTTTGACTGACTCATGCTACTCAGTATTATGCACAAGTCCAGGGACTGCAGGAAGACTTAACTGCTATTAGCAGTTTTTCTGTATCCAGTTAATAATATTTTCAATGTTATTCTGTATATTCTCAGGAACTCAAGATTGAATTTTCTGTTTGTCAAATTTTGCAACTGGATGTGTGAATAAGATTAATGAAATATGATAGCACATGTAATAACAGTTCTTTAAAAAGTAAACAGAGTACAATTTGTGTGCAGGCTGGATTTTTCAAGGAGTGAAAAAACAGTGTAGAAATTATCCGGGGTTTAATATGTCAGCAAGAAGTGCATGGGCACTCAGTTCCCTTTGATTTCTTTGAAGTTGTGGTTGCACATTGAATGTGAGAAGTCACTAAACCTGATTTTCCCTCTCAGAATCTTCCCCTGCCAAACTAACCGAGTACAAGTGATTGGATTTTGCAATGCACCAGAGATGTTAGCACTCATGCGATATGACATACAAAGTACTAACGAGGACTTGCGTATACAAGAATGAGAAAAGCTGGATTCTTTTGTTCATTAGCTATTGTCTAGACAAAAACTGTTGCTCCACAGTTCCCCGCCCAGAGGAGTGAGTGATATTAATACAATACAGTTAAGAGGGAAACTGACATCTGATTTTTTTGTTATTATACAATGAAAATCTGTATAACGGAAAATATGTTTCAGAAAATAGGATCACTTATAATCCACCACTATGCAAAGGGCTTCATCTTGTATCCACATGAAATCATCTCACATTTCATATCTAACTATATAATTAAGCACCAATTTTCTCTCTTCTGTGCATTTTTTCCTTGCTCTCAAGAACAAGTTGTCAAAAGAATTGGATCAAAATGAATTTTTAAGAAGGAAGAACAGCAAGCTGAATGCAAGCCTCACCACTTTTAACATGGCCATGCCAAAAATGACTTCAGCATCCCATCGTAATGAATTCTTCCTGTACATTTGCACCTGTAGAAAGTTAGAACCTCATTAGGTTTATTGTATGAAACAAAAGCCATACAAGGAAGCTTACTGATGTTTACACTTTGAGTAACAAGTAGGAATGAATATTCCTGAGAGAAGTACAAGTTTCATTAAGCAGGAGGAGAATATTTAAAGAGAAATAAAGCCCATGACTTTTCTCTATGTGATTTGAGATGCTTAACTTTTCATTAGTTACCACCTATTGAAATCAGCTCAAACTCGAACCCAAATTCCAACACCTGAGGTTAGGGAAGAGTTTTTCAGTGCACAGATTTTGTTGCTGGAGTCCGTGTGAAAAATAAACAGATCTCCAGCTGTGCAGTGCGACAGGATTTACAAGCCATCTGAGGCAGAAGAGAACGCAGCCTCTGGAAGATATTTGCAACCATTCTGGCACGACACTCTCCGTTGTACTCGCTGAGGGTAAATTTCTGTGAGCGCAGCAAGGTTGCAAAGGCTGCTGCGCACCTGAACGTAGGACAAGTGAATGGTGGAGTGGGAACACAGTGCGAGCCTTCCTGAAAAGAGAGGCTGTGGATGAGAGCCTTCCCTCAGGGCACCGCGCGGCATTCGGCCAGCCTCTAAGGCCAAACCTGCGCCAGCCTCAGCCCCTGCACAGCAATGTGCCGCGGGCACCGCGTGCTTCCCCTTGGGGCTAGCAGAGAGCTGCAGAGCCTGAACATCAAAACCGTGCCTAGCAGACAAGGTGGCTTGAAAGAAGGGAAGCAGCTTCCGAGAGAAATCCACACTTCAGGTTTTAACATCTTTAGTTGCTCATATTCTTTCATTATATATGCCAACATTACTTTCACAGGAAGCAGCTTAATTTCAACATTACGCATGAATAATAGCATGACATGCTGGTCATTTCTACAATAGATGTCATAAATATGATTTTTTTTAAAGATATCATCTTTTTCTTTTGTTACTATCATAAGTGGAAACTGAATTTGCAAGAGGAAGTAGTAAAATATGAACAGTGTTACAATTGCACAAAAGTATATTTCTGAGGTGATGAAAAGTTTTGTTACATTTTCAGCTAGAAATCTAAAGTTTTGAGGAAAATTTGGGTACTACCTATCAAATATAGCTATCTGCATTTTGGCAAATACTGATAGCAGTAAAGCTCTCCACTCTCTACCTCAGGCTTCTTTGTTATTATTTCTTCTGCTTTCTCTACACGTTTATTTTGCTCTTTTCTTTCATGAAGCTATTGGATTCTATGTCCTGCACTATAGTACATCACTACAGTATGTTCTTCTTATGTAGGGATAGCTCTAAAAAAGGCTCTACTATTTGCATCTCTCACTAAAACCGAAACAAACTCAAACCTTAACAACCCCCTGCCTTGTATAAGCAACAGGAAAGAATACATGGCTTGAGAAAAATAATGGTAAGGAAGGGAGTAGGAGATGAAGGACTCAATGAAGTAGAACATGGTCCCACAATGAAGAGTTATACTACACAATAGTCCTAGGTATGGGACTTCCTACCAACCAAAATTGACCGCATCATATTGACAGGCAGAAAAGCTGACACCTGGAAAAGCAGACACTTCTTTATATAGCTGCATAGCCACAATTACTAGTTAAACTAGCAGGACTATAAACTTTTTTTCCACATCTTCATGACAACTGTTGTTTGTATGCAATTTTTTAGCCACGTGGGAATATCTCTTGTTATGGAGGAAAAAAATATATTTGAATGGCATGTATTACATAGATGATATTCTTTTTCTCAAAATGAAGCTGCTTGTATAAATATTTTCTAAAAAAAAAACTTTCATGTAGTTACTTTTTAATTTTAATAGATTTAGATGTAAAGACTTAACAAACACTAGAGCTTTCAAACACGTAGTTTGCACATCCTCTTAAAAGTGATCTCAGCATTCTATTAAGGAACACGATTAATTTTCCCCCTATGATCTTTTCCCTGAAATCATGTTGCTATGAGGCACAATGTGCAACATTTGTTTGAAACATAGCTGTAAACACTTCCTTTATGCCAACAGCATAGAGTGAAGAAATTCTGATAAGAATAACTCAAAAAGTCATAGTAATGTCTTGCCATAAACAAAATCTGATGCATTTATTTTTGAACCCCAAAGCCTCATAATGTAGGGCTTCTTTTCTTCTTCTTTTTTTTTTTTCCCCCGTGGAAAGAAATTATTCTTAAAAGCTAAATAAATTTACTAGACCAGAAGGAAAAACTCACTGTGAGCAATGCAATATCAGCCTGTGTGCAGTGGTTGCCTTTGCTGAAACCAGAAGTAAATGCAATTCCACATTTTTTATTTAGAGAGAGAACTATTACAGTCAGATGGGAAAAAAATAATCTGTTCCTGGATAAATTTACTTAGAGCACCTATCTACCCATAATGAATCTTTATCAGTATATCTCATTCTCTTGCCATTTAGTCCTCTTTCTGCTTGCCTTTTCTGCTGAGTTTCTAACCCAAGTGCCTTTAGCTGCTCTGTTGTTCTTTCTGAGGAGATCATTTGGAATCAGACATCAGGAAAATGTCAATATAATTTTCATGGTTTGCAACATCCTCAGAACCCTGGGATAAATACAGGATAGTGTTAATCAATCACAGAGATGTTCTGAAGGGCAAAAAATATATTTTGATATTGTCTGTTTTCCTATGAGAATACCACACCCACCCTGAAATTATCCTAGTTCTTGACATCAATCTGGTACTGCAAAAATCTGCAAAAAAAAAACTATTGCTGAACCAGAGAAAGCAAGCTGAAATCTCTGTGAAGAAAACACTTCAAATTCCAAGGAAAGACTAAGTAGCTTTGCATATTATTTTTCAAAATATAAGTCATATCCCATATGCTTTCTAACATTCCCAAACTGTGTTAGAATTCAATATTGATTGAAATTTTGCTCTTTTCTCTATGAATAGCAGAGGATGATGGATTTGGGGATTTAAACATTAATTTTTACCTTTATTTTGGAGATTATAGCATGCTTGTAATGCTAAATGTAGTTTATCAGATATTTTAAGTTGTAACTGCATAATAAGATACGTCTATTATTATCCAGAGTTACTAACAGCTCTACAACAGTGATATTTTCTCTGTGAATGCTGAAATTAAGGAGGATTACCTCTCATGCAGCAACTGTGTTATCCCATCTGTGCGATTTTCCATGACTAATACAGTATGAGATGAGCTAACTGCCTGGCTGAAAAAATGGCCCCACAGACACTGTTCATCAGACAACATACCTCAAATGCATCAAAATTTATCTTGAGTGTTAAATCAACGCCTTGTACTTCTAAAATATTTGTGTATAAGTCAAGACTATGCATATGAAAATATTGAATACTGAGCATTACCAATCATTATCTAAATGAACTGGCCTTTTATTAACTAAAGGGTAAAACAGATCAACTAATGAAAAAAAAAAACAGACTAATTTTGAAAAACTATGTAATGATGCAGAGAAAGGTAATATCTTTTAATTGAAATATACACTCAGAAAAAAAATATGTAAATCCTCAAGTTTAGAATTGTTTAGTACTGTCAGGAAGACCTATCCATAAACTTTGTTCAGCTGTAGAAAAAGGTTTACATTCATTTGATCTAATTTGTTCTGCTTTTTGCTATAAAGCTTCCTTTCACATACTAGCATCTGTACTGGTAACTGGTAAACTAAACCACAAAAATAATTTCCTCAACATTTGTAGTAGCAACTAACTTCAAACACATTGTATAGCTCTTTCCTTCGCAATATATTTGAGGATAAGTAGTAATTCATATAAGATGAATGACTCAAAATGTCTGTGTTTTGAACCATTTCCAGAGATTTATTCTGGCGGAGAATGGAACAAAGTCATGGAATGGTGTTTATTTCAATCTGTTACTACATTAGCCTCATTATAGATCCTGTTAAATCTGATTACGCACAAAGCTGAATTTAGTGTCCTACGTGGCAAAACAAATAGCTACAAATACACCATTGAGAAATATATTTAAAGGAAGTGACACTAAAAATGAACACCTCGCTGATACTAAATGTTTCAAGAGCACCCAAGCAAGAACACACAACAACAAATGTCTTATTTTAAGCCTTTTTTGAGTGATTGATATTCTCTAGAGTGTTTAAAAATAAATTAGAAAATTACATGTTGTATCTGTTATATGCTATATCTAAGGGACTGGAAAGTTGAAAGAGAATGTAGGAAGAGACTATACAGACTTTTAAAAATATTAAAATATCCTTTTGTTCTCTAAATTGTTTCCCAAGATATTTTTTCAACTCATGACTCTATTTGGTCAATGTGATTTCATTTATCTTAGCATAATTTGGACTATGGAAATAGTACAACAAAACCTGAAAAATCTCTTTACAATGATTTTTTTTTCCTTCGCTGGTAAAATATCTTTAGTTTCCCCAAAGGAAAACTAGCAGGTATCCAGTCCTTCCCTGCTTTTGCCTTTCTAATCATTGGAAAAGGAATTTCTTCCCTGTTGTCCTGCCTCAAATGGCATCTCATGGCCAACTACAATTAACAGCTTTTAATTGAGAAGATACTTAACCATTTTTCCCAATACTCTCCCGTATGGGCAAGGGGTTCTCTCTCTTTATCGTGTTACCCCATAATCATTCTTTTATATAAGATTACAGAAGGACATGTGTTTATGAGAGAGTTGGGAAGAGAAACTTAAATAAAATAGTCCATACAAAAGCTTAAATCCTTAATCGCTAGTGCCAAAACTTTACTGCTAGTTTTCTTTTCAGGAAATAATGCATGGAGTTTATTACCGATTGCAGAAAGCTGCTGAAGCAATAGATGACAGGTAAGGAGGCAGAGAAAACAGCAGGCTGAATCCAAAGCAGCAAGCTGGTTTATAGAACAAGCGACGAGCTCACAAGGTCACTGCCTGCCTTGCAACACAAGCCCAGCTTTTCTGAAACTCACAGCGTTAGGCACCAATGTCCTTGCTGGCTCCCCTACATCACACCTTTCCTTTCCCTTTTTCATTAAAGAGGGTAAAACAAAGAAAGAAAAAGAACATTCCTCATGACCAGGTGCTAAAAGCCACTCGTTTTGGCAAGGCTTTTTATACACAGCACATAGCAGCATTCAAAAGCAGGGTGTCCAGCGCCACGCAGAAGTAGCAGAGATAGCTATTGCAATCAGCTTTGGTGCATTCAAATTTTTCATCACCACTGCAGCAGTTCAATCCTTCCTGAACTTAGCAGGGTGACACCCTTCTGTGCAAAAGGCTTAATTAATCAATACATGTAACATTAAATTTGTCTTGTGCTGCAATAAGATTGCCTGCAGAAGTACACACATCAAGAATGCACATAAACTACAGCTACAAGTTGGCTTTGTCAAAGAAATAAGAAAACATAATTTTCACGAGGGATATATAACTTTGACAAGAAGCATATAACTAAAAAATGTTAAAACTTATCTTGTGTCAGGAACATAAACTGCTTCTAAGTAGACTACAAGTGGCAGAAGTTGAAATGAATACTACTTTCAGTTGTATTTCCTTTATTTCATTTGTACAATACTAGATTTATATTTAAACCCACAACTCCCATTACACATCTCAGAAAATCTTACTGTCACTACTCATAACATACATTTTAAACCAATCGCACTATGGGCTAGAGGCTATTTTTATACATTGGTTTCCCTCTTTTGCAATAAGCAATATTTTATTAGTTAGCTGAAATACTTTGAGAGCACTCTCTCATAAAACTTCTGGTACAGCTGACACTGTATTGGTTACTTCAGTGTATTGGTACTCCTTTTAAAAAATACCAGTGTAACAAAATATAAGATATATATGAGGTATTGTTGTGTACTGCCTCATCATTCAGTCTTCAAGGACAAAACCTGGAGTTGTGACAGTGGCACAGACAGTGTCTGTGACAGTGACAGTGACACAGTGACAGCGAAAGGAAGCACTTTGAAAAGCACAGGGACAACATTTATAAACAAATAGTAAGGCAAATGATACAAATACAGCCTTTTTCATCCAATATAGCTTAAAGCAGCAGCAAATCCCCCAAAGTCATTTATCAATTAGTAAATTAGTAAACAATTAGAGCTTTTTATTTTTCCCCCATATAAATAGTTCTAAAATAACTAGCTATTCTGTTTGAGTCTTTTCTAACTTTCTAGGCAACAGAATTCCTATGTTTCGTTTTTAAGATCTCTGGCACGTGAGGCAGGAATTTAAGCACAGAGTGGGGCAAATCCTGGGCTCTAGTAATAGCTCTACAAAAGCTACCTGAGAAAGAAATCTCATTTCTCCCTTCTCCTGCGAGGGCTCCCTGAGGAAGCATTGACAGGCAGCTAAAACCACGAGGAGACGAGACGTGAAGGTGTGACTACTGCAGTCCTGCTGCTTCTCAAGCGGCTATCGTGGCTTCCACCGCTGGGTGCACGTACATCGGAATAGGAACTTTCTCCCTTAAACTAGCATCAAATGTTCGTTCACGTAATTTGATACAAAATGCAAGTTATTAACGTGTAATAAATTACCTGCGGAATGGCTTGGTCTCTACATAAGTAAAGGTTGTGAAAGCACACAAATAAAGGCATAATCAGTGATAGACTCTTATAACTCCCTGCACAGTGGGATGCCTTTCCCACTTCTATCTTCTATCAAATATGATTTGGCAGCTGAAATTTTACCTTTCTTCATAATCTCCTTCTCTGGAGATCTTCAAAATCCGCCTGGACGCAGTCCTGTGCCACGTGCTCTAGGTGACTCTGCGTGTGCAGAGGGATTGGACTAGACGATCTCTAAAGGTCCCTTCCAAACCTAAAGAATTCTATGGTTCTGTGATTCCCATTCTGTATATCTATTTTTGTTTAAAAAGTCATTCTTCTAGGAAAATAAAAGTGTATGCAAAAAAGCAAATGAAAGGACTCAAAATCTAACATGCTTGGAGCAGGTGAGTGATGTTGGGTTTCTGGTACACACTCCGAGATACAGGCCTTTAGGCTGGACTTTCACTGGCTTAAAGATTCCTTTTCTAGTTTTGTAGGTTAGAGTGGAGGTAATTTATAAGTGTCTCAACTATTTGGCACTGATTTTCCATATACCACTTTTTACGGCTTTTTAATGCTTTTTAATGCTTTGATAAGAGGTGGAGAGACTAGAGGAATGCGAAGAATTGGTGAGTAACAGGAAAATACCTTCTGACAGAGAAAAATCTATCATCAAGCAGCTATGCAGGAATCCTTCTCTAGAATTTCCTTCCTGTTGGAGGAAAATAAATCCAGTGGAAAATCTTTCAGCTATAGGTAAGGCCATCATATACTGAAACCCACGTACGGAAGCCTTGTGAAAAAAAAAAAAAAAAAAAAGCAGAATCTGATTCTAAATAAAAATATTGACACTTCTTTATGTTTTATATACTTCTTGTACTTTGGTACGTTTTGGTGCCCTGGGCGTATTTAGGAACTTCATTTCTGCTAAGCCAAAAATGATCAAGTTTTTTACCCACCAATGGAAAGTAGTGTTGCCAAGGAAGGAAAATATATATATACAGCAATGAATCTGAGAAATAAATGAATCAAAATAGAAAAATACAAGCAAATAGATGAAGATAATGAAGTACATAGGCATAAAGAAAGCTAAATCTGTGCAAAATTTCCTTGAATGACCATTTAATAGTAGTGAAAATTTGAAATTGTACTTTTTTTCTATTTATTTCTGTTATCAGAGAACACTGTCTTCTGCCTCTGTAGCATATGAAAAGTAGCAGTAATGATATCTTCTATTTTACAGACACACAGGCACAAAAAATGGTGTTCCTGTATCTGAACATCTCCAATCCTCTGCAGGAGAAAAAATGTATAGGATTATGTGGTCTGACCACAGTCGCATGGACAAATGGTGCATGAGACACTTGCACTGTAACACACGCAGAGGTTTCTATGTTACTCTCTTTAATCATGGTAAGCAATTAGTATCATACACTTGCAGTAACAGGAAAACATATTTATTATCAAAGAAAAATCTATTTTTAGAATTACTAATTATCCTCATTTAGAACACTGAAAAATGTCCAAAGCTCCATGCTGCAAGTCTTAAAAAATTAACTGAAAAAATAGTTGCTTCTTAAGAGAGCAAGAGATTGCTGGATATAAAGGCTAAAGTATACTTTTGCCATAATAATTTGAGTCATACAGTTTAGAGGGATCTGAGCTATAGACGCTCTAATACGTTATAGAACTTAATTATTTTTCTATCAAAATCCAATATTCCTGTACTGTAACATAACACCAGTCAACAACAAAGCTACAGGAACAATTCTAAATTCACATAACATTTCCACTTTTTATTAGATACCATGAATTTCCAAGCTATTCTCAGCTTTCTCAGCACCATATGTGCAAAAAACTAAAGCTGACATCTTCTTCTGATCACCTCTCACCATAATGAGGCTGACATTTCCTGCAAAATGCCCAGAAACTGCACAGCGAATGCAGTAACTGAGCACAGAATTGCTCAAGGACACTTTACAACCGCATGTAGCAGCATTGATATAGACAAATGGAAGTGAAAATACTTTTTCTTAAAATATTCAGTGTATTCACAGATAAATGTGAACCTTGACCTGTTCTAGCTTAAAAATTATTAATCCATGGCGCCACAACGCTTATCATCTCCTTCTGTGTAACATGTACACATGGCAACCTCTGATTCATTGCTGGAATATCCTAGGCTGACAACTTGGGTTTCTGCAAACTAGTATGAACCGCTTATTTGCATGTTTGTTTATGAATCCTTACCAACAGCTTTCAGAACAGGCACTCTTTCAACTACAGCAGGATTGCTGCTGCAAATCGCCCTTACTGTTATTGCCTAAACTTCGCCAGACTTGCATGACTCAAAATAAGATGCAGTCAAATGAGGGCTATGCATTAGATGTAACATATTTATTATCTGAGTACTACATGCTGATGTGTCTTAAATAAATGGCCTTTTGGAGATTTCAGGGATCAGTGGCTTCTCAAATGAGCACAAAAGAGGTCATGTTTATACAAAACTTTATTCCTCCCCCCCCAAAAAAAAAATGTAAGAACTTTTCCCTAAGTCTTAGTTCTACAATAATAGAAAAACAGTTTTCTGGAGATAGACACTGACATTTAGCCAGAGTATGCACTTATAGAGCTCCTCTTTAATTTTAACACTTAGTGGTGATGTCCCATTCCCTTGAATGTTGTGTTTGTGAAGGTGTTTCGTGTTGCTCAATGGTTCAGTGCAGAGCTGAGGTGCTCTAGAATAGAGACCAGGGTGCTAACCACATCCCAAGGAGAAAATGTAGGAACTTCTCAAATCAAAAGGATTCAGACCAAGAACTCAGGTAGCAAGGGACAAGGTAATGAATTTATCCTTTAAGATTGTCAGTGAAAGGTAATACCTCAACAGTACCATTTTACCTGGATGCTAAAGCATACTACCAGTTTTCATAGCAAAAAAACAATGCACTTACCAGAAATCAAAAAACAGAGCCTGGGAAAGGTATCAAGTTGCCTTATCTCATAAACAAATTAACACCAATATGGCTTATTTACTAACAGTGATTTATGACCTATCATGAAATCTATAGCACGGAAGGAGGAGGAGTCTCTGTCTTGGATCATGCAAAGCAGTGAATCGGACCTGTCTCTCCACAACCTACGTGGTTTTCTCCTCCTCTTGAGTCAACCTAGTCTGTCCACTGTGGAAAAAGAGTTTCAAGAAAAAAGTGATTTTAGCTACAAGTTACAGGTCTCGTTAAAACTGACTGGCTGGAAATCTTAGTCCATCTGGTTACAGATCATTTTAGATACTACAAACACCTGAGAGTTTCAGGTATTTGTAGTATCTGAACCTGGGTTTTCTAAAACCATAGTTGGGCTTTCTTATTTTTAAAATATTTTTCTCTATATACATATACATATATACATACACACACACAAATATATAATGTATATATGCACACATATATAAAAAGCAAATAACACAGAAGAATAACACAGAAAATAAAGAAATTAGTAAAGTCTTGCCAAGGAAATAGGCAAAAATAAAGAAAACCCGGATGGAGTTGTATCATTTATGAATCTTAACTAAAATACAGGAGGCTCTTCAATATTAATAGCATACACTGGCATATTAGATTATTCTGATATAGTAAACATGACAATAAAAGAGGTTCTAATGAGAGACATTGTCACAATCATCACATTTTTTGCATATAGAGGCTTGGCAGTACTGACTATAAACTCAAAGGGGTTATATAAAAGTGCTTACATTAAGAGCAATTTGTATTAAAACTAAAGGGTGAAAGAATGATAGTGTCGTGTCAGAAATGTATTACTAAAATATTTAATTTTAAGTGTTCACATTACCAAGGTTGCACCACATACCTCAAGAATGACTGAAGAACATGTTTCACCATTTAAAAATTCATGGAAATACGTGAAAAATAAGGAAAATACATGAAAAACAGATGATCAGACACTGCCTGGAGTTAAAAAAGAGTACTGATTAAAAATGGGGAAAAAAAGGACTCAGTAGACCTGATCTATTTGTAAATGGCTGTACTAGTTTGACATGGGCCCAAGAAACTCTGCATTGTCTCTATTAGCAGCAGAAGGTAGTAGCATTGGGAGTAAGAATGGGGCAAAAATGGTATTTCTCCTTAATATTGTCTTTTTTCACTCTCTTTTTTAAGGGATGAATAACAAAATAAAGAAGCATAAAAATTGCATTTTAAAATGGGAGTTAGAATGGGACATTATAAATATCTTCAGCTAGGCACTACCTCTTAATAGTCACCTTAGCACTTCTTATAGCAAAGAGTTTTTGAGAATGGAACAAGTAAAAAAAAATTGGAGAGGATTTCCCTAAACATGTTGCACATCAGATACTTGCCAACTTGCTAGCAGTAAATAGGTCATATGTGAATAGTATTGATAATGTGCATATGTATTTTAAACTCCACAATTCCCTGTATCTACATTGTAATACAACAACCGTGAAAAATAGTTCTGAACTGTGAAAAATCATATAGAATGAGGAGATCATTAAAAATAAAAGATCTAGGAGTAACAACTTTAAGAGGCAAAGCTAAGATATACTGGATTTTTGTAAGAAAATTTAAATAAATGCACTGATTTTTCCCCACTATAATTCAACTGAATTATAGCTTATAGAAAAAATTCAACTGAATTATAGTTTATAGAAAAAATTTAGAACTATAATTTAGAAAAATATTGTGCATATGCCATGAAATTGTATTATATCAGTAATTACACACCTTTTATATGTGACAAAAACACAATATTAAATACAGCAAGCACTGCAGAAAGGTCACAAAAACCTATTCACAGTCATCATGGAAGCACCACCACGATAAAGGAATGCAAATATATTCTGTAAATTATGCACATTTCTTGTTCACTTCACTTTTAGCTTGAACTTTTGAAGTGTAGAAGTGCCAGAAATTTTCCAATGGCTTTCTCATCTGTTCCTGTGGCTAGCCAGAGCATAGGACCTGGTTAGTTTTTTTGCATATCTGTGCTCTGTCCAGCCATTCACTGTTATTCAAAAGGTCAGAAGTCAGAATGGAAAAAGAAGTGCATGAAATAAGCAAATTTAATAGGAATTGCTTGCCTTATCCTATCCTGCAAGTCAAGAGTATATTTTAGCCTGTCCCTAGCATTTGGTTTATTGTCATATGACATCATCTGCTAACATTTCTCCCAATGGACTGCCTAGCAAATAAAAGTAAACCCTGATTCTAGATCTCTAAACCTGGTTGAAATAAAACCTACAGGAAATGTGACTATTTAAATACATCAAAAGCAAGAACATTATGTGGGGTAGATGGTAAATTGGCATGTCCAAATCAAATGTACCAGACAAATAAGAAAAGAAAAATAAGTCTATATGAAAAGTCTGTAAAGAGGAATGTTATATTCTCTATGGTCTCTCCTCCCATGAAAATATCACTATCTTTTCCCAAAATATAATAAAAGGTGACTCATATTAGGAGCTTGTGGTGTATATACAACTTATAGTAACTTTCTTCTAAACACGAATCCACCCTTAAGAGATAATAACAAAAAATCTATAAAATAAAATGAAACCATTGTTGTATAATTCAGTATGTTAAGATCCATTTTTAAAATTTTAGTACCATTGGGAAAGTTCCCTTTAATTTTATATTCCTGATTCTTAAGCACTAGGATCCACTGGTGGCACCAGCTGATTTTGGCACCAGTTTCCCTGCACAGTTCATCACTGATGTTGTCTTTGGTCTCTTCCTACACCTAAGCCTACATCTTTGGGCAGAGATGGTGACGATGCCTTTAACCATACTGAGCTCTTTCTGTACGCTGCACAGAGCCTGTGGATGTTGCCAATACCTAGAAATGACAAGATCCATTTCAGCCCTTGCATCTGCTTCCAGATGAGCTCACCTTGTCCAGAGAGATGTCTTGGTTTATGATGATTGATTCAGATCTTCCTATTACTGCTACCAGGGTCTCCAACGGAGCTCTGTACACTTCTGGTTCAGATTTCAGCTTGCGGCACTCTGCAGTACATTCAGTCTCATCAGACTGTGCTCTGAAATGTGGCAAAGGAGCTGCTTTGCCTGAGAAATTTTACCTGCTTTTTCAGAAGGGTCTCCCTCACCAAATTCTTCACCCCACAGCTGGAGCTGGAGTTAAGTCTTTAATCAGATATTGAAATTAGCTGACTTTAAAACTGTAAGATTGCCCTTTCAGTTATAAAAACACACAAGATTCAACGTGTCTGTTCAAAAACCTGTTTTTCAGACACCTAAGCATAAATCTTTGATAAAGATTCCTAAAATACTTGCAATAGTGTTTCACAGTTAGCCACCTTAGTGCATGGGAAAATCCATTCAAGAACCAATACGATTGGAACCAGTCAGCCATCAACTACTACTGCCTTTCCCTGCCATTTCCCTGCAGAGTAAAGTGATGAGTAAAGCATCTGGTACCATCATATTTTGGAGAGAGTTCCAAATTAGACGAAGTTTTTAAATTTCTCCCATCTTTCCCTCAGAGTATTTTTCCACTGCATTTTGGTGTTGGCACCATGTGTTTACTCAGGACTTTTTCAAAGCCAACTAGGCAGATGGATCTTGAAACCTAGCAGGTGCACCAGCAAGATGGAAAAGCATGGTGCTATGCGAAACAGGTGCTGGCGTAGCCACATTGCCTCCAGAAACATCTGTCAGCCCTTTCTTCAATTCCACAGGGGTGCCAGGAATCTTTACTGTGGTACGTGCCTCCCAACAGGCTTCAACTTAATTCTCTGCTCTATTGCTTTGATGCTCACTGTGACTTTCTCTAGCAGGCTAGTGAAAAAGGTAACTGCACAGGATTCAGTTTCTTCTGGGAAACACCCCATAAAACAGGATACAACCAATAGAGCCCTGACATCCCCCAAATCATACATTTCTGTTAAGATTTCAAGTGTTTTCTATCTTTTTAATGTCAGTATGCATACTATTTCTATTACAACCAACCAAGATCCCTAATGATCTTCCCTTGGTAAAACTACTCCTTTACAAATGAACAATAATTTCCTATGTATAGATTTTCCATGTCCGTACTGTAATTCAAAGCTTGACCAGCTTGCCCTGGCTTATGCGCAGTGTGCCAGGAGGTTCAAGCTTCTGGACCGCTTCCCCTCACAGGTTTGGGAATAGATCGATCACTCAGAGATGCTGCGGCGGAGTGGAAAGCAGCCAGGAGACAGCCATGAGCAGATGTCACTCAGGTTTGAGAGGAAAATGAATTCTAGCTTTGCGATCAAACATTCTTGGATCTTAAGGGAAAAACAGTATCTTCAAGAGTTCCTGTGTGCCTGTGTGACGATTCCTCTGAAACACCTGTGCACCATGTGGAAACCTACGGAACCACTATTTTATTTTGGTCTGGTATTTCACATAAGAACATGCAGCGGCTTTGAAGATTTTGAGCTCCAATGTGATAACACAAATCCACATACTGTTCTATATAAAGTCTTTAAATCTCTCCTGATAAGCTTGTTTAATCTCCCCGCATTCAATGATGAAAGATTAAAAGACCTAAAGAGGTATATTTGACTGAGAAAGACATTTTTTTTCACTTTTTTTTTCTTTCTGTCTTTATTTATTTTTATTAAATAAAACATAAACAAGCTCTTCTATATAGATAAAATCAAGTTAAACTGGAAATAGTAATGAAAGGTAAAAACTTTCTAATTATTAAGAGGAAAATTTTGCATAGCAAATTACATCAGAATATGAGTGGTCTCACAAGAAAAGTTAACATTAGCATTAAACACATTACCCCTTCGCACAGTGAAAGAAAACCTTAGTGGGCTACTCCAGGTGACCCATGTACTCTTGCTTCTTGTACCTGAGATGGTAGGTAGAGTTCTGTTCCTCTGACAGCTTTACAAAACCTTTCTGGATCCCAAGGTATCCCTGTGAAATGTCTGAATCAGCCACAGAGTTGAGGAGGGGGAAGTCAGGAAGAAATTCTGAAGCCTCTGGACATATTCTGCATGCTTTTCTGTTTCTATTGGTTTTGCTTGTGAAATATCTGTGAATGTCCTTTTTTTTGTCCCTGATATACAGGCACTGTTGTGAAAAACTCAGTTTTGTTGTTTACTGCTTACATAGTTAACAAGTTCCACGTTCCTAATTTAATCAACAACACTGCAGTAGTCCTGAACGTTCCTTCCTGAATTCTGAATGACTTCAGAGATACAACATAGTGATTTTTGATTGACACGCAAACAAGGGGAGACAATGAATACTTACATACAAATCCCTAAAAGTAATTTAATATTTTAATGTTGTGGTATCTTAATAGACACACATGTAGCCTTTGCATTTCTGACAAATATTAATTTAATTGTACAGTGCAACTCCTATTTCCCATTTAAAGTTTCTTGATTCAGGATCTGATGTAGTGGGATTTCTCATAACCTACACAGACTAAAACATTGAATAATACATGGCCTGCTTTCCTATCAGCAATCATTCCCCACAGTGCTTTGCAGATACAGTTACAATATGAAATGTTAATGAAAAAAGTACCAGAAGTTCAAGTATGCATTCTTTAAAATACTCCCATATTAGACCTCATTTGTAAATCAAGAGCTTTTTCTAGGAAGCAGCTACTGGGGGTGAGAGGGAAGGGAAACAAGATTTATTTTCTCTTATTTAACCTCTCACAATCACATTTCTTTCCCTGCCACAGCTGCTTCATAATTTGCTTGAGGCCTTTCTTCTGCTACTACACTGACTCTAGAGAACTAGGAGGAGTTGAGAATCATTTTAGTCAGAAAACAGATATGCTGACAATAGTTATTTGGTTAGAAACATATTTCAAGTTATGAACAGAAAGTTCAACAGAACTACCAGCTTGAAATACAACTCTAGAGAGATCTTGGAAAGGGAAACCTCTAAAAATGGCCTTTTGCTAGCCCCAATGAAAACAAAGTGAATCATATGATTCATGTATGCTTCTGAAATTGTAAAACTGACTGAAAACTTACGAGTTTCCAAATTACTGCAGAACAGTAACCAGACCAGTAACTCCTTGATAAATCACAAACACATCCTGTTGTGATCTTACTCAAATCCCATTGCTATATAGCAGGAAAGTTAAATCAATCTTTAGTTCTGATAAGGAATTTGGGGGGAAACTCTGTACTGCATCTGCTTCAGGCTGAACTGCTCATACCTGAAGGCTACCATTTAAATCGAAGAGTAATTGGTCTCTGACAGCTAGCAACAAACTTGCTTTCCTTGTGTCACACAGGATAAAATTGTTCATTTCAGCACTATTCTGGATTAAGGAAATCTCTGCAGTTCTCTTCCAGTTCCACAAGATTTCCATGCACTATTTCAAAAGCACAATGCCAGCTTCATTGTGCTCCAGATATATTCATGAAATGCCCATCATGGATTCAGCATTTTTGCATGTATAAATTAACCGAGCAATGTGATTTCAGGATTAGTTGACAGGGCAAGGCACCATCACATCCAGATTTCTCTGGGCATGAGGCAGAACCCCAATCCTCTTCATTAACCTCATCTTAACCTCAAAGTTCATGTGATCACTTGAAAGATTTTTATTTATTATTATTTTGTCTTGTTATAAATAACAACTCTGAAATGAACCTTGATAAGGGTTTAATGCCATGTTAGGAAATGCCATATTAGAAATCAAGGTAAAATACTAGGAAAGTTAACTTCTTTGCAAGACCTTTTGGGAAAAATAATAAATTATCAACAGGTGAAGGAGAAATTATTCACTCTATATAGGCTGAGCCAATTCCAAATAGGATTTCATCCTAGATATGCCCCAGCTGCTTGAGATAATAGATTTGTTCTTCATGCTTAAGGTTAGAACACAACCAACTTGGAAAGAAATAGTTATCATTTATAATTAACCTCAAATCTCATTTTAGTTGGGCCCTTGTTAAACTGAAAATAGTTGCTTCTGGGTGACAAGATGCTATTAACACCAAGTATTTTGAAAATACTTTAATCTGACTGATGCTAGTACAGCCTCAGAAAATCTAAGTCTTTATTCAGATGTATACTTTCCTGGAAAACAGGCAATAATTTTCACTTAGTATGTCTACTTTAACTTGCATGTATCAGCTGTATGCTCAAGCTTTGCTGTGCTTAGGTCACAAAAATAAATACTGTTTGCAATTGCTGAGAGCTACTGGCTGACTGCACATCTACTAGAGTACATCCTTCTCCACAGGGCCCTGGTTCACTGGAAAGGGAGTGACATGTGCTCCGTCTGAGCTGTTAAAAAGAAACATCTTTCACACATCCCTAGCACTCGGGGGTTTGTTTTTGACACTCAGGAAAGACATTTGCTACTTATGCACAGTAGTCTTTTCTACTTCAGATGGAGAAAAACATTGCCTTCTGTCTACATAAATGTCGCAAAAAATAAGTCCTTGCACAGGAGGCCTCAGGAAACAGTGCTAATTAAAGCAGTATGTTAAAACATCAGTGACACAATAGCAACACCTACTACACCAGAAATCATGAATTTGTGGACATTATTTCCCCTCTTGTTTCTGAAGTTCTTTTACAGCCTCACTTTCAGCTGCACCTCCCATCTACGCTCAGAGGTACAGGGATCTGCAGTCACATATCCAGCACGCATGAAAACAGGGCTGTCACTGGCTTCCTTACTTTCTATGCCTTAGTTTACCAACAGTCTCAGAAGTCCAGGCCCAATGCTGAAGTATTCTTACTCCAGTCCAAGATGTTTCTTGGAAAACTTGTTGAAATATTGAAATGTTGAAATACCATTAGAATAAACCATTTAAAAAATGTTACTCAGAAAATAGTACATAATCAAAAAAACAAACCCTGAACTATTTAAAACAGTGACAAACCAGTCTGTAACAATGCACAGGAACTTCTGTTTTTCTCTCATTTATTGATATTTGCTCTCAATTTTTGCTCTTTGGTAAAACATAATACAACCAGAAAAAAATATTTAGCTGAAGCATAAAGCAATATGCAGCAGCCTGATTCACATCTTTGCTCACCTTTCCTAATACCTGCTGAATAGTGGTCACTTGACAGTGATAACTAATTACTCACAAAAATTAATACATTTCCCTTTTTCTGTTGTTTGAGAAAGAAGCAAGTGAGGAAAATGGATATATTTAAAGTGGCTTTGCACGCTAGTCGCATGATTTTCCATTTTTGGATAGAAGGGAGAAATAAAAATGCAAAATCTTTCTTCTTCACACTACCTTTTCATAAAATTAACTCAAAGTTCTGCAATTATCTTTTAAAAAAATCTGTTACTGCTCTTATTATCACTCTATTGAAGGATTGGTCTGTGAGAAACGGGACTTACTATTAAAACTTTGCATTTAAACACTTTGCATTTATATTAAAATATCAGGCCCACTTATAATACAATCACTGCAATCTATCTATCTGATATAATTGCATATCAACACTGAGATGTATTTTAAGATCTGAAAGAACCATTAGTAGTCATTCATCATGAATATAACATTCATCCAAAAAGAAAAATGATTACTACATATCTTACATCTGTAAGTATATTCCATTAAATGTGTCCATTTTATGGACAATCATATTCAATGTCCATCATATTTCAATGTCTAGATAAAGTTATACTATAGTCTATAATAAGCCAGACAACAAGAATATCAATAGCAAAAAAGAAATAAAAAAAATTCAAAAGCACATGAAGTCTATTGCATTCCATGTTAAGACAGAATCAAAACATTTTAGTATTTTCTTCAATTTGTCTCTTATTTTAGATTCTAGGTGGCCCTGCGTGTGCAGGGGGGTTGGACTAGAGGACCTCTAGAGGTCCCTTCCAACCTCAGGCATTCTGTGATTCTATGATTCTATGAAGATATTTATTTGAATCTTCCATCAACCAGCTCAGTATCCCAAACTTACCTGGCTTTCTTCCCCCTGTAATTCCTGCCAGTATCTCCTATTGTAGCATTTCTTTGTTTTAACTGGGAAATATACATCAGGATATCTGTGTAATACTCACTGATACTACAGTGGCACTATGCTCTGTTCAGCAGACTGGCAGACCACAGGGCTGAAAATGCCAGTTTAAATTGCTGCTGTAGTCCAGGTAAAACAGAAACCTCAGCTTGGTCTCCATCTATAGCAAAAACAGTAATCACCCGCTAGCCATCAACTATTCTAGGGTTTCAGATCTCTGATTTTCCTTTGACTAGAGCTATCACTGAAGACAAATGCTTTGCTGAACCTGGTACAGGCACACCCAGAGACAGCCTTGGCTTAAATGAGCTCCAGATATCTGTCTCACCAAAGATACTTAATCAAAAATTTCCCTACGTCCCTTATGACTTTAAAGATATCTGCTGAAATCATAATCAGAAAAAGTGAGAAGTTCTAAGGCTTTCCCTCTTGCTGAAACAAGTATCTGATTAGATGAGAAGGATTACCATAAGTCTTAGACTTTAAACTGCAATTTGAATGTGTAAACACAGCTGTCTGATATGTCTCCCATGAGTTATAATGGAAATGCCGATGCTCAGACACTACTATATGTTTTTTGAACATTAAAAAGAGGAAGCTCCAAAAGCTCTCCCAAGAGAACTGTAAATACAGAGAAGATTGCTATAGTGCAAAGAAAATTACTCAGGGATCAGAAAGGAAAATGGAGACATAAAGGTCAGAAATAACAGAAGACTAAAATAGAGAGATTCATTGGGAAAGAAAGGATGATTTTAGTATATGAAATACTCATCAAGACAATAAAACAGTTTGCTGAATCATAAATTATCCAGAACCCACCAAGACTTGAAGCTGCATCAGACAGGTCTCTTACAAAATGCTTTCCTTACTATGGCTCACTCTTAAAGCTGTTTTATGAGGAGGTAAATTAAAAAGTTGAGCCCAGTATTTAGCTTTACATAATCCTTTGCCAGGATAGTTTTCCTTTCATTTTCTTAGTGAAAACAGTGCTTTATGGTTATAAAACAAACAAACAAAGAAACCCAGGGATAAAGAGAAAGCTGACTGAAGATTTTTGCATTATATATTGGTGAAGGGCAGGCATTCTATATAACTAGTCACGAAGAGCTCTTGACTCAAGGAGCTCTTTGAATTCCTGAGTAAAAAAATGATTTGGAATATTTCTCTGGTGAAGAGTTACAAATCTTGTCCTGACTATTTCAGACTTTCATCACCACTATTCCCTGATTTCTTCTTGCTCTTTAATAGCTTTTCATGTCTTAATCACTTTTATTTGGAAATTCCAAACAATTTGCAGGCTTTTCTGAGTGACTCTGGAACAACAATATGCAAAGAATATTAAGCATGATTCAGTACTATTCCTTGCAGTATTGCTCCCTCTGATCTCTTCACCCATCTTTCCTTAGAGCTCATCCCCCATTGCACCTTTTCCTCTTTCCACTGAAAAGAGATACATCCCCTGTAGCTCCTAACACCACCAATCAAAACCTTAATCTGTCATACATGCTAGCAGCAGGATCATTTTGTCGTCATAGTCCTAAATGATTTTACAGGTTGAGAGAGAAAAATACTTAAGGCTAAGGAAATGAAGCTTCACTCATGTGCTCTACTTGAAATCTCAGATGAAACTAATGCTACTACAAAAGGGTTTCTGAACTCTACTTCCTATATTTTCTCAGTATTCTCCTGAGATTAAAAAAAAGTCCTACTCTTCTAATTCTAAAAAGCAAAAAATAAAACAATACAAACCAAACGTTTTTATAATGGAGAGTAGAATAGGATGGGGAGGTTTAAGGGTTTAATTCCATAGGCTTTTCTCACACTAGCAGTATTTTAATCCAAAAGTAGCTAAAAAAGCATGATATCAGAGAGATATTGACTGTACTAGAAAAGCGTGACTGTGGCTTTTTAACAGTAATGTATAAAATATTAATAGCCTACATCATCTCATTCCAGTATTAGATGCAAGTATCAAGCTCTGCAACACTGCAATGGAAAAAAAGGCAAAGTGAAAATCAGCACGCATGCCCAGACACAGCTTTGCGTCTTATAATATTTTTAGAAACGTTTTCCTGTTCACCTATCCCGTAGTAACACATGCATATTTCTTCACACATAAACCACAAAATATTAATAAAAACTGTATGCCTCTTCTTTAACAGTCTTTTACTGTGTAGAAGTACAGTTTGACAGAAGTTGTAGCAATAGAGAAGACTGGAAATACTTTATCTGACATACAGCTGAACCTCAAAAACTTCCAAACTTTTTCTGCTTAACTGATTACTAGGTAAAGGTCAGTCCTGATATTATCCAGTACTTGTAACTTCTAGCCCATAATTTCCCATATGAAAGCACTAATGGTTTTCAACATTAGAGCAATGAATATGTATTATACATAGTCTAAACAGAAACAGCATTCAGGTAACATTTCAGTCACCAATACTTTGTTTCCCTGAGTACAATTAAAAATCTTCCAATGTAACATTTTCTTAGGACTGACATGTGGTTGTATTCTGAAAAGAGTATGTTAGTATGTTCAAATGATATGAAAAAAAATCAATTTCTATAGCTAAAGGAAAAATAAACATGCTGACTGGAATATAGGTGTTTAAATAAATCCAGCTTATCTCAAAGTATTGGAGGTAGCCCGGAGTTCATGCTTTTATAAAACTTAAACAGGCAAATCCTCCTTATCTCACTTTTAAATAAGAAGCAACTCAGCACAATTATGTATGAGGAGGGACACTGCAGCATGAAAAATATTTCAGTGGAACACAGCTCACTTTTTTGTTCCTAATTGTTCTCAGTATCAGCAGAGCGAAAATTTATATTAAATATTCTTTAAAAGTTGAAAAACGAAAGCAGAAGCCAGAACAGATAATGCATTCACTAAAAGATGGCCACATCCCTTAAGTATTTATGAAGTTTCAGGAGAATCACGAGTTTATTCTGCAAAAAATGCTTTCCTGTAGTTTGTAATTGCTACTCAGACTATTCTATCATTTCTGTGCATAAATAAATAATACACGTAGATTACTTTAGCCACTAAAAGGTGCCAGCAAAATGCAGTTGTTTTTTCAGCTACAACAGTAGCATATTAAACCACTAAATTGAATAGCTACCTACATGTAACCTGAACACATCCATAACAATTTTGTATTTCACAAGTGTAGATTCCCACTGTAGATTTTTTCCCCAGATTTGATCTTCTTTAATTTTCTGTCAAAATCCCTACCTTTCTGAAAATAAAACTAAAACTGCAATATCTGTGTTTCTTTAATTGAACATCATGACATCTTCCTGGGAATTGCTTTATTTATTGGCCCATTTCCCAAACTTCAATGCCCATTAAGTCTGAACATTTTTGGATCTGTACTACATAAAAACTTGTTCATAAATACTTATAAAAACATGACAACTCTGGAAAAAAGACATTATTAAATTAAATATGTGCATGATCCTTATGACAGAGGTCCAGAAAACTAATAGAGAAGAGAGTTTCTAAGTTGTTTAAAATGTCTTGCATGACAGTAGTTTCCACTGATATCCAAACTTCTACTCTATCCATATTGTCTAGTGAATAAATGCAGCTGAAATCACTGAGCATTGCCCTTCCACTTCTTCTTCTAAGTCCTCCACTTTACTTCTAAGTCCTCACCATCCACATACTCTTAAAAGTTAATGCAAGCTGTGTTTCTAAATCAGGAGATTTTTTATTGTCCTGAAAATTATCTTTTATATCCACAAAAGCAGAAGATAAGAATAAAAGCAGGTGGGTAATACTGTCTTTGAAGGTAATTGTTCACTTAAAAACAAGTCTACAAGCATGAAGCTTTAGATGAGAAGTAAACAAGTCATGCCAATAGGTAAACATCTTAATTTATATGGTTTAATCCCATCCAGAGAGGAACCTGGACAATAATATTAAATACAACTGAATGAAATCAGCTGGCATTGTACAAATTTTCAATTTGATTTTTTTTTTCAAAATAAACAATAATAACTTTCAAGATGATTTCTGCTCCATTAAAATGTATATATGACACACAACTTCTGATTTTGATTTAACAATGAGAAATAAATAGTCTTATAAATAAATCGCAACTCTAAATTTTTGCAGTGGACAGTACGGTTGTTGCAAGCACATTCGTTTTTTCAGATTTAAAATTTCAGGCTTTAGACTCCAATAAATGGCTCTTGGTATACTGTCTGATAGATTGCAATGTCCAGCTATAAAATGTATGTTGCCACAAATCAAACCACCTCTTAATTTTTCTCTTTCTGGAGCTGCTGGATTGAGCTCTGATAAAACAGCTTCCTTTTACAATAATTTCAGAATCTAAGGTATTTCTCTATACTCTAGCAAAAAAAATCTCCACAAGAATTAATACCTATTTTTGACAGGTTGTTTTAGTTCTCAGTTGAGATGGTACACTGTTTGCACGCATATATTACTCTTACAACATTACTTCTTGCTCCTCTATTTTTAACTGCATTATAAATGCATAAAACCTGCACTGCAGTTAAATTAAGGAATCAGAAAGCTAAGTGCTCAACTGAAGCCGACATTTCTTCAGCCTCATGAGAGCAATATTCAAAACCGTCTGTATGAAGTAAATTCTGTCACTGCTTTTGAAAGCATTTACTCACAAATACTGACAGTTGCCAATACTGAAGCAAAGCTTCAGCACACATCCTAGAAGCAACACACAAACACCACTTTTCAATATTGCAGCACAGTGTACTTATGTAGCCAAAATACTGTACATGGCAGGAACATATCAAGTATATGAAGCTGCTAAAATGGATAGATTTCCTACAGAGTCGATAACTGAAGACAATATATAAAAAAAAAAGAAAAGAAGAAGAAGAAAAAAAAAGATTTCACTACAGAACTGTAGGGTTCACTAAAGCCAAGCCTGACTTGTTGGACTGTAAGCTCATTGGAAGAGCTACTGTATTTTTCTTTTCTTCCTCCTGACCTTGAGCACTGACACACAATGCCCTTGAGTGACACTCATCATCATAAAGCAGCATCTCTAACACAGACGATTTAACCTATAGGTAATCTTTTCAATTTCAGCAAGAAAACCTGCTGGTATAAGCAGCCACGTGATGAATCAGCCGCTTAGTGACCAGCACGTTTCAGTCTACTCTATCTTTGTTCATCCATATTTTGTGTAAAGGTGCTTTCATGTCTATATAACAAATTAACAGCCACTAAACAAATGAACCATGCCAATGTATTCATAGGCTTCACTGGCAAGATATTGAAAGTCATTTGTGTGAAATGTTTCATCCTTCTCATTTTTAAAAAACATTTTCTATCATATGGAATGTATCATACTTGAATATATAAAATGCAATTGTTGTCAAAGAATGGCTTGTTTTTGTTTTTCAACTATCATTCTGTCACTTACTGTTCAAGTTATATTAAACCTGAAAGGCTAATGCAAATGTTATACTTCTCCCCTACATATTTTAAAAAGAAACTTAATCCCCTCATTTCTCAATTATTAGTTAGAATAAAAGGATTAAAAATCTCCACCTTTGAAAAGCACCAGATCGCAATAGGTAATCATTCACGGGCATTTGCATTGAAGTAATAGTTGGATATTTGTAAATCACAGATTCTGTTGAGAACCTGATAGGTCTGAATTTGCGTGTTCTACTTGTTCGTCGGAAGATTTTTTGGTTTGTTTTGGTATGGCAGCACCTGTCAGTTACAACTCCTCCAAGAGACTTTATGATCAACATGAAGAAATATTTTAAGAAGGCAAACATGTTTGAACACAATAAAATCTAATTTGATAGGCTACATCAGGGTGTCTTGCTAAGAACATGAGAATATGGCAGAATAGTGAAGGTTACCTATGAAAGCTCTTTCCTGCCTCAGCTTTCCAGAATATATTTCAAGATAGCAAAACACTGTGCTCACAAAGACACCGATTTGCTGCAGTCCTGTGAGGGGGCTCATCAAACAGCATAATAAGGAAAAACAGGGACTAAACAAAAGCAGTTACTAAAACAGAGATATTTCCTTGACCATTTAAATATCTTTACATCCCACACAGTGGGTTGATCCAGATTTCTATCGTTTTCCCTTCCCTCTGTCTCCCAAAAGCTCTTAATACATGGGTCTTAATTAAAACTGAAGTGCCCTTTTTTATTTATAAATTTCTGTGATTCATCCTTTCCCTTGTCACATTGTGTTAACAATTCTTATGTTTGCTAGTCCTGCATTGCAGTGGATGGGAATTCAGTCTACCCAAAGGTTTCCTGATGCAAAAAATATGAGTAGAAATATGCTATGCAGATTAAAAATCTTAGAAAGAGGAAGGCTTGAAGGATAATTCTTTTTAGCTTTTTTTGAAGCCTGTATATTCAATAGAGCTGTTATTTTTTTCCTTTTTATCTTACCTCTATATTTCTCTTTACAGCAGAACAGTAAAACAGTTGCACGTTAGTTGCAGAAATATTCTTTGCATAGCACTGAACAGGCATCTCAAATATGGAGAAAATAAGTCACTCATGAAAAGCTCTTTCACAACAAAAACATTGTTTTTCTATAAGGCTTAACAGTTGATTCATTATCCAGTGGTAAATATAAAGCAGAACAGGTAAAAATCTGGCTCTTTCTGAGTTTATTAGGAAACAGTATTTTCTCCTGAAACAGTTCATCAATCTTCAGAAAAGTGAAAATCCTCAATTCTAATTCTTCAAAAAATCACAGTGAAACATACATATATACATACATATGTGTATATATATATATAGCCATGTGTATATACGAGTATATACAAACTTTTTAGAAATAGGAGAAGGAAAACAATCACCTGGCCATAAGAGTTCTTGACAGTAGAAAAAATTGCAGACAGTGATAGTTGAGAGCTGCTCCAACGCTAAGTACACCTTGACAGTGTCACAGAAATAAACACTGTGGGTATGGGGCTTTGGGGTTTGTGGTGATGCAGCCAGCAGGAGCAGGAGAACAAAAAGAGAGACGATTCGGTAGCATAATTCTTATAACTGTGAACATAATGCTACTCCTGACCATTACTGCAGATGTGGCAAGGTAGAGGAGGGAAGGAAAATCTGGGGCTGTCAGGGGCAGGTGGTGGAGGAATAGAAAGAGGAGCTTAAGAGTCTCTGCAAAAGAAATTACCAGGTCTTGGTAGCAAACAGACTAAAATAAAGTAAATCACTTCTTTAGATGTAATGTGACATTGAATTAATTAAGTTTTGTCCAACAATTTGAAAATATAAATATGGTACATATGTATGGAGTATTGTCTCAACAGCTTGGACTATAATGATCTGTGATTGGATTGCTGATTCAGTGTGTTGTTTTAACTATACAGTGATTAAGAAAGTTAGTGTACTGAAGCTTTTTTGCCTGAAAACATTTCATTTAAACTTCATAATATTCCTCTACTATTTAAGACATTCCTCAAGTTTCCAAAACGTGTCTGCTGAAACACACAGAAAAATGCCTGACAGATTCCCATTATGCCTACTCATGTGTCTTGCCAGGAGTTAAGGTTAACTGCATCCTTCCACATGATCAAGTAAAACATTTGCATCATTGTGCAATAAATTACACTTCCTTTTCATTTTTAGGTAAACAAAGTCAAAGTGTCAGTGAGTCTGCCCCGGTTTCTGGAACCAGGGGCAGAATCATTGACTGAAGCATATCTTAATCAGTAGCAAAAAGGAGTTTGCTTGGTTTTGTTTTCCAAAGGCAGGGACCACTAACTGAACTCTGACACTAGACTTGCAGACAGCAGAGAAAGACAAGGTATTTTTCTTCAATTACTTTTGAATTCTGGAAGCCTGATGAGTTACATACACCATAGTCAGGTGGACATGAAGACCTTTGATGCAGTCATGCCACCTACATAACATCTAAGGTTTGGAGCTTACTGGCACTCACATGTATAAAGCTAACAAAATACAGGCCTATAAGGACCTCTAGCAGTCTGCAAAATAGACTTTTATTCTCTAAATCCATTAATATCCTGTGCATAAAAATTCTTAATATTTTAGAAGTCTTTAAAGGCGCAGTTACATTGATGTACATATGAATGCAAGTGATAACACAAGCTCCTTTCCTTTGAGGAGGGGGTTTTTACCCTTAATCTGCAGGTAAAAGAAGTACAAAACTCACTTGTACAAGCCAAGAGATTCTGTGAAATTTAATTTAAAAAAGCTAGCCTGAATTTAGCACAGCAGCTCATGGGACTTGTTAAAAGCTTTGCAAAGACCTCAGCATCAACTTCACTTTCCCTAGTGGGTTTTAGAATTGCTCTGATGTAGCTTCCATCAACAAATAAAATTAATTTTTAACGACAGACCACAACAAAAGTATCTTGGTAGAGGGCTGAGCTCTGAGATGCCAGCAGTATCCTGGAGCAGGTGCACACTGGCACTATCACTCCAGCTTGTGTATCTCTGTGAGGAGCCCCACCATCACCAGCCTCCCATTTTGTGAAGGTAGAAGCATCTGTGAAGCAACTACCACAAAGTAAGATGCCCAGAAGGATCCTTGTGCAACCGAGCACCTGAATCTGCACCAAAATGTGCAGGTCTGCAGGGGACTGGGGCCAGGGAAGCAGAGACCTCACGGATGCTGGAGGTGGGAATTCTCAAGGTCGAAATAGGCCCCACGGCACTGGGGGCTGTGGGAGGGGAGGCTGTTGAGTCTCGATCCCACCACTTACATGTGCCGGGCTGCAGCCTCCAAGACCGGGCATTGAGGAGAGCAGGAGACTACTCAACCTGCCACAAAATCAAAAGTCTCTCTGCTTTATCCAGCCCCTCAGTGCTCTCCCCAACCCTTGGGATACCGAAAGGTCACACACATAAAAGAAGGAATACATTCTTATCTATCCTAATATGAAAATAAGTTTTATTACGCTCATTGTCCCAGGTAAATGCAAAATTGGCAAACGCACAGAACATTTTCAATACTGTACTAAGCCCAGTACGCTGCCTGAAATTTCTCTGGTGAGATTCAAATCACTCTTTGGATTACAACAAATATAATATTTGTAGAAACTTCACCACAAAAAACCTCAGCTCAAATAATGCTATTATAATACTGCTGAAATGTATCCCTTCCCAGTGCTCACTGAGTATAACTGTTCCAGACTTCATTAAAAATTAAAAATTCAGACATCCATATTAGTTTTTGTCTGAAATGGAAGATAGACTTTTGCTCTAAAAGGCAGTGTAGCAGAAAATGAAACATTAAATAAACTGTTTTGTGCAAATTATCTTATTAAAAAGACCTGTATTTGAAAACAATTGAAAGGTGCCATCAAGTGGCTGAAGCCAGCACAGAGTTAATAAAAAAAATGGACCTAGAATTCAACTACAGTGACATCTAGTGGTCTGAGAGATCAAACAGGTAGAATAAATTTCAAAAATTTAATTCAGAAAGAATGCTTTAATGTTGTTTCGACATTTTAATCGCACACTAGCGAATCCAACTTATGACCTTAATATACATTTTAGTCATTCTCTTACAGCTTCTTTTTCATTTAGAAACAAAGCATAGCACATCATCCATTGATAAATGCAAATCAATATATCTGCTACTTCAAATAGGAAGGGGAAAATAAAGGAAAAACAGAAATAAAAATATGATTCACTTCTATTTCCCTAGAATTTTAATAAAAAGACATTCTTGTAGAATTCCTGTTACAGATGGCAATAAAATCCCTGTTAAAGTATAATCTACCGATTGATATTATAAATAAATGATACTTCTGCAGAATTATATTATTTTCTTATTTGGCTTCAGTAGTTTTCTTCCTATTGCATTCCATATGAAGTTTTTTTTTGTTTGTTGTTTTTGTTTTCTAAAAGCTGCATTTCGAAAGATGGGTAAAACCTCCCTCACTTGCAGTCTCTAAAACCAAGGCATTCCTATGTCTCTATGCTAAAGTTTGGCATGAGACTGCATTTATAAAACTGCTGGACTTTGCACCAGCATGGTGAGATTACATTATCGGTGTATTGCTATCGGTAGAACAGGAAAATTCAAATGAACAATATTACAGTGGTGACAATTCCTGTAGATACACTTTCTGTGACCTAGATCCTCAGACGAAGAAAGTGGACATTGACTTATAGAAGACCAGAAACAATAATACCAGGCTCGATTAATGTTTCCAAATTTGCATCAGAGATTACACAGCATTACCATAAAACACTTGGAAACTTTAAGACGGCAGCTCCTGTGAACATCTCAAGGTCTCAGAGAGCAGAGGGTTCCTGTTAGCAAGTGAAGCCTGTAAACACAGGAGTGGGGACCGAGGAAATGACAACATCTACGGCATAAACTCCTGGGTCACATGTGTGCAGGAACCAGGGCACGAGGTTGCACGCACAAACCAAAGACATGCACAAATTGCCTGATACTTCGCAACTACCTCATTTTGGGAAGATGTTGAAAAAAGAAAAGGAAGAGAAATGGCACTGACTGTTTACAACAGGCAAGATGATTGACTATAATTATCTTTCCTTCATGTATGTATATGCACTGAGCGCTGCATTCACTCTCATTGATTTCCAAGAGGGAATATATTTAGGCATTAAAATATATAAGATGAAGTATACATGAATGCTGTCATTATGAGCAGGAACTGACAAAATACACTTTGAGGCTGCTGTTCTGACAATCTGTTTTGCAGAAAGATTGGTCCTTTACTGAGCTACAAAAGCAAGAATTTAATTCACCAAGCATAAAAGGAAACACTGATCTTGATTTTCCTGCTAGATGTTTCTTACACATAGCCATATAGGCAGTCACTCATCTATTTTTTTTTTTATTATTCAGTAGAGTGGGCACTCTCATAAAAGAAGTTTGAAATAGCCATGGTACATTGCTTGCAATGGATTATATTCAAACATCACAAACTCAGTAACTCAGGAGCTTTTTCTTATTATTTCCAATACGCTCTTAGGGAGCTACTCTTCTTTGTCATATTTTTTTGTTTCATGTCTTTTGTCCTGCCTTCTGGTAAAAACCTTATAGGAAAATAATCAGGCCGAGTTGATGCAATACAAATACTGCACATTTCAAGCATAGTATGTTCAGTGAAATGTTCCAGAAATGCAAGGAGGAAAAAGATATTTTAGAAGCTCCACTAGGAAACAAGAAAATGAAATAGAGTATGTGTAAATAAATTGTAAGCTAGTTACTTCATATGACAAATACTAATATAATTACACTGTACACCAAAAGGCCAGTATAAAAAAGACCAAATAAATACTGATCTTCCAGAAACAAAGAATTAAGACCTATATTTTAACAAGTCATATCAATTACATATCAGGAAATTGGTATCGATAGGATAAATATGCACTGAAAGTGGCAGAAACTGGTGTTTCTTCACAATCTTTATATGATATATAAAAACTGTGTACACCCTATATCAGTCCCTGTAACATGTCTGAACTGAGCGCTTGCTTCAACATCAGTAAGAATTACAGGTTTGGGGTTAATGATGAAACTGCAGATTACTACCTCATTCAATACCTATTTCAATAGGTATTCAATATCAATTGTACTATTTGGTCGTGCAGCTACCTCGTATCAGACAATGGTTCCATTACATGCCCAGGTTGGTTCAGTTAAGTATTAGGTGGTTCATATATAACAAACTCTATACTTCTAATTTTACAAGAATTCTATGCTTGTATACATTCATATAGGCAAATACTATGACATAAAAAACAATCCTATACAAATTTGATAATTAAAAAAATATTTACATAAACCTATTAATAATACACACGTGGGACCCAGACCCACCCTCAAGATACGCTGACACAACTAACTTCTCTGATTTTCACTTAACCAGTAGGAAGTCATGAACATATTGAAAAAAAGTGAGTTCTGTGATGGCTAAAACAAGAAAATATCTATATCAAGATGAAATGTAAAAAGTACAACTATAAATGCTTATTACACTATTTATAGCATATGATTCGCAAGATAAAATAATTTTCATCCTCTTGTGATGACATCACCTTTACTAATGGTGCTTATTTTCTATTTAAAGAACTTGACAATCTGTATATCTAACTGCAATAGGTACATCTTGCAATATGATTTAATGGGAAGAATTCTTAACTGTCTAAATGGGTTAGATTGGTTGCTATAGGAACTTGATACCAAATCAGACTTTTATTCTGTGGGCCAGTCTGTGTACAGAAGCTATCCTAACCTATCAACGAACACTTACAAATAAAACTAGATACAATCAAAATATCCATTTGAACATCAGTTGTGCTATATGGTTTCCTCAGTGTATTGAGAAATACCGTGAAGGTGGAAGTTTATATTCTTTATATTGAACTATTTATCTTTTTTATTTAAAGAAATGTTCAAGCCATTCTCAGAAACATTTATTTTTCCTTAAAACCTAAAATCAAAACTGTAAGCAAGGGTGGTACAATGCACCAAGAACCAGGAGCACCTCAGATTTCTTCGTGTAAAACAGATCATCCATTTGTTCATACCTCTAATGGAAAGACCTCAGCTGGTTAATTGGAAGCTCACATTTGCCTTAATCACAGCTAATTCACGCCAGGATCGGCAGTCCTTCAGTGAATGACTAATAATCCCTTCCTTTTATCCTTCTCTGGGACTACCAACTAACGAAGTCCTGGTTTCCAGAGAAAAAAAAAAGATTTCTAACATTTTCATACATGACTGTATCCTTCATATGAAATCAAACCCCATGTCTTCTGCAGTCTTCAGTTCTGCCTTCAAGACACTCTCACTTTCCCACAAAGACAGTCTATATTTTGTGTCATATTTCATAGATAACACCAGTACACTTGGCCTTATCAGGCCTATTTTTCTAATTTTATTCTCTCCAAATGTTAATTTTATCAAAATGTCATGTATTGCTGTTTTGGGGGAAATATCTGCCACTCTCCAGTCTTCAGCTCCACTTTTGTCAAACTGCATTAAACATACTCAGATGAAAAAGCTTCATTTCATATCTACGGCATGCAATTGGAAGTTAAAAATACTGGGAAAATTGATACAGTAAGAATCTTGTTTTATTTAGTTCTACTGAAAGTTCTAAGTGTATTGCTGTACAATACTTCTTAATTCCTGTATAATTTTCCTTAAATAAATATTAGGTGCAATCTTAAAATCTTCCACTGCTCAGCATTGCTGTCTACCTGTATAGAGTTCATTGACAGGCAAGGATATTTTTGCCACAAAGTGCACACAGACAATGCACTAGAAAAGGAGTATGTGTGTGGGGGCTAAATATAAAAAAAATCCTAGGGAAAAGTTTAGCAGAGAGTGGGTGTATTTTTTTTCTTATCAAGGTTTCGAAAGGCAGATGAAATCTGGTTTGGAAGCATTTTGACAAAAAGCAAAATTCAATTTGCATGATAACAGAACAAGTTGTTCTTTCTGCCTAACATGAAACACCTACCCAATTCTCTCAAATGTAAATTTAGGAAGTACATTACTTTAGTATGAATTAAGAAAAAGCTGACTTTGAATTTCTGCTGTCCAGAAGACAGAAAGGATTATGTGCCAGTTCCACTACTTTTACCTCTCTTTGTATTAGTGTTTCTTTTTTCCTGGAAAATATTATCCACATTAATTATTCATCTTGTGATTTCTTTGCAAAAAAAAATGCCAAGGGTATTGAAAGAAGTCTGTAATGAGGTTGCTGAAATACTGAGGTAAAAGTAATAACAGAATGAAAGAAAGTCTAAGACACAAAAATGGAAATCCCATGAGTGAGTAACATAGCAAAGTAGCCTGGGGGATTTATCTTCTAATTAGAACTTCAAGTTCTTGAAATAACAGAACTACACAATGCTAAATGGTGCTTAAATTTCATATGTGGACCAAAGCAGAAGAAGAAATTATTTTCATTGAATAACTTTATGAAGATTAATGCTACTGTATGTGTGTATTAGGAGATAGTACTGAATATTTTTAGGAAACATAGTGAAAACATTTGCATTACAGGAAAGGATTTTGAAAAAGCAGATTTGATGTACTCTGGTTTTTCAGGATCCACTGAAATGTCATTTTTATGTTACAGCTCATAAGAAGGAAAACAAAGATACTCATTTAGATAAGACTGTTATGTTTTCAGCCTATTTCCTTGGGTATTACCTCTGTGAACCAAAAAAGGGTTAAAAGTTCTTAAATTAACGTCTCCTTCTGCCTAAACCAAAGAACAAGAGAGAGCACTACATGATACTTGGACATATGATAAAAGAGATTAATACCTTTGAAAAGCCTGGTACAATAGTGAGTTGCATTACTTCATCCAGAGAAACAATATTTATATAAAATTAATATATCGGTCAAAAATTTGGAATGTTCAATGTTCCAAAGTTCATAGGAAACCCACTATTTTTTTTTCTTACGATAACAATTCATGCTAACCACTGGCTCAACCTCACTGTAAACATTTAGGAGAACATAAATGAAATATATTTACATTGAACAGTATACAAAANAAAAAAAAAAAAAAAAAAAAAAAAAAAAAAACAGGAAGGCAGACAAATGACGCACTTCAGTGGCATACAGATTATTTTCCAGTCAGAAGAAAAACAGGAATCCCCAAGGACTTGTTTTGAGTCTGCGACTTTAGTTGGACCAACAAAAAAAAAACTCTCTCTCTTCCAAAAACTCCCATTTCCAAAAGTCCAACAGCAATCAAAAAGTCAGTACATCCAGGCATCAAATGTTTGTTCCTTGCTTGGCTTCACCATATGTCTTCCACGTTAGCTAAGCTGCTTACTTACTAACAGATTTAGAAAATTTAAGTGGTAAGATAGAGCAAATAAAAGTATCTTTGGGAAAGAGGGAAAAAAAACCCCCAAAAGTTACTGAAATAGTGAGAATAATCCAGGGAAAAAAAAGATTAATTTTTATGGAAGATGGGAAGAAGAAAATATGACTTTAGAAAATTCATATAATTATTACGTATACAGAAATTTTCACAGTAGTAAAGCTCTTGGTTCTAATGTGGAATAGTATAAATAAATGTACTTCTACTAAATAAAATCCTTAACTTTTAAAGCATATGGTTTTGGTGGATTCAGTTATTACCACTTGCATTAGAAACACTGAACACAGTAAGTGATGCAGACTACGAGAAGGAAAGAATCGCTTAGTAACATGGACCTACTTATTTTCCCTTCAGTAGAAAGTGTTGTCCCCTGTATTTTCATTCCTGAAGAATTCTTTGAAAAATTTCTATGTCTAAAAAGAAAAAAAAAAGTGCACCAATAGTTAAGATTTCCTGCATTTAATTTGTTCAAAACTGTATTCTGTATTCATAAATAAATTTCTACTCTGTATTCATAAACCTGTTTTTTAGGGTGAATATAGTCCTTTTTACATAAAATGAATAGTAAGTTGTGAGAAAAAATGTAAGCATTGTATAAGAGGACTGATTCACCAGAGTAGAGGAATACCATAATTTTAGCATATTCACACCAATTAAAGCTGAAAGCACAAAGGAGACCTGTGATACAGACCTTTTATAACATAAACCTCAATCTCAAGCAGTGATTATCTGAAGCTTGTATATCGTGCTACTTATGGATAATAATTATGAGTGTTGCTCAAGAAAGCTATTGATAGTTAGATATTGATTATGTTAATGAATACCTTATGTTATGTTAATGAAGCATTTTCTGCAGCTGATGAAAGACAGGTCTTCTTCTGAAAGGAGAGTAGAGGAAGAAATGCTTGCAATTTTTAATTTCTTCTTATTTGGAACTATGCTTTAAGATAAGTTTGCCACATACACCTTGAGCAGGAGATTGGAGCGCCTGAAATCACAGCCAAACTGAGCTATCCTATAGTAGCATCATACCACAGCATCACATGTATTTGTTGGAAGATATCTGTAAAGTCTCTATGTCTCTCTGTTTGTATTTGATTTATATTAAGTGCTTATAGAAACCAATAGAGGAAAAGAAGATCAAAAAAAAATCATTTTGAATCTTGAAAATTCATAGCAAAGTTGCTGCTCTGCAAGCCATTTTTAACACTAGAATTAACACTATCCCACTTTGCTTGGGATAAAGATTATTGCTTCTGCAATAAAATAATACATACAGCACAAGCAAGAAACAAAGATTCTTCTATGTGACTTCTGTATTTAGTGCATTCCTAAACATAAAATATGTTTTCCCTGGGTATTTGTATCTCTACTGTTACTGACTTTTCCAATGGATAGAAACAGCTACGCTATGTTCTGTGATTATCTCCTTGTAAGATTTATCAAAGTAGGTAGGTAGGCAGAATGATAATGGCATTCTTGGCATAAGCATATGATCTGTTATATTTATGACTGCTATGCTGCATTAAACATACACATTATGTGTGCTGTCCTTATTCCTCTAGTGTACTACATTTAAGTACTATGATCTATTATATTTATGACTACTATGCTGCATTAAGCATACACATTATGTGTGCTGTTTTTATTCCTTTAGTGTAGTACATCCAACTACTGTAAATAGTTGTGTGTAGTGCAATAAATGAATTTTTTCTGTTCACGATTTCAGAGGAACTGTGTAGAGCACACAAAGTGAAATTATCTTGTATTTACACACATTCAAATGTTATTAATTTTATAAGGATAAATTATTTAAATAATTTTTAAAACAACTTAAACATTCAAGTGTAAAAAATCTTTACTTTCAAGAAGTAAACTTCATTTTATTTCTACTTTACTTTCTTGCATTATCTGTGAATCCTGCTTTTTATTTTTTTTTCTAAATTGGAGATAGAAACAGACTTCGAAGCCTTTTAGCTTTTCACTGAACCTCTTCTGTTATCCCATACTTTTTTCAAAAGTCCATCACCCTTACATCAGATTAAGTTTCAATACACATCCAAATTTCATTTTTAAATCCACTTCTATTTGAGAAAATCCTAAAACTGGCATTGTATCTAAAATGAATATTGGTCTACAAAATGCATGAGTATTAAAAATAAAAACAGTAATAACACATCACTTAATGCTTTGATATCATATTTGTGTATAGCTAGCATGGTATGATAGTTTATTCCTCTATTTATGAGCATGTCCGGGATGTATTGTCTGCCATCCCATTGCATTGTCTACTGATGAGCTCTGAAACCGCAACCACAAATGCACAAAGCCTGTCTTTGAAGTAGATCTCTCCCACCCTTTGCTCCTTGTGTTTTCAGCAGCATCTCTGCATAATAGTCCTCCTCCACAGAAAATGCCTTACATGGGGTTATATACTACCAACACACAGTTACTGTAAAGAGAAGAAAAGGTGGGAGAGAGCTTTAGAAGAAGAATTATTTGCCCTGCCAGCTGCTTCAAGCGTCATGAAAAGTTTTAACAACCAGTTCCTCAAAGCATCCTCAGGGTCATCACTGCAAACACACCAAGAAATCTCTCTTATGTGCCTAAGCAGCCGTTTGCCAGAGGAGTAAGACTTTGCAGCTCTCTCAGAGCTATTCGGCTTCTTAGGGTTTAGATTATGTATCCAGCATCTTCCACCTTGAGCAGGTCAAGGAAAGAAAAAAACTGAGTCACTCACCGCAAAGCGCTCAGTGTGGGCAGATCGTGGCAAGGCTTCCCACTCCCTGGTCTCCCTGTCACTCACTCACTCACGCTCCAAAGCAACTTTCTTTTAGAAAGCAGATCGTGTTTCAATAGCATATCAAAATCAACATGTTTCCAATGAATATTTCCCTCACAATTAGTCACCGTCTTTTGATAGAACTTGGGTCAGAAAATTTCTGTTCTTTTACTGTTTATACTGTACTGAAGGAAAAAAAAAATTAAAAAGCAACTCCCTTGCCATTAAACTAGACATAATACATTTTAAAAGAATCTACTTTCTCCAAAATGTAAGTCATCCATATCATTCATTCAAAAAAACAAAATAAACCAGAGCTATTTAAATACATTATGAAGGAAATGAAAATTTACGACTTTTATCAAAATATATTGCATGTCAGTACAAGGAGCTCCTGTGCACTCACACATTGAGGTATAAGCCCCCTTACATATAATAACATATAAACAATAAACTGTTCCTGAGAACAGCAGCAAAATAAAAAATAAATAAAAATATCACTTTTGGTCTACTTCTGGGTAACATGCTCCTTTCTAAATAGCATGGACATTTAATGCTTCCAGAAGAATGGCATGATGGCACATTTAAAAGCTTCAGACAAAAATTATCCACTACCATGTTGATAAGGACACAATCCTGAAATTTCATGTGTTGCAAGTTTTGCCTATAATTTTTCATGAGCTGATAATGAGACTTGTATGCTATATGACAGAAATGCAGACACATTTTGCTGAATTGATTTTCTGCTCTGGCTCAGGTCTTTTACCACATTGCAACTGCATCATCTACAGTTATCAGTTATCAGTTATAGAGCTTAACAAAGGAGCCACCAGCAGACACTCTCTCAACCATACTTTAGGAGGTGACTTTGATGTTTTCACTATCATTGCTTGCAAATCCTCTTCATTAGAAATAATATGAATAGTGGTAGGATTAACATATATGTGAGACTCATTTGAGTGACTACTACTCACGTGGCAGTGAAAACAGCAGGATAAACAGCAAATATCTCCTCTTTAAAGTGGTCTGATTTCGATTCTTTTTTTCCCCTATTTCTTACTTATGTGTTTTCCTGTAATGTCTCACTTCATTTTAGCATCTTTTTTTTACGGCCCAGATTTACCTAGACTGTCAGAGACATCTGTAAATTAATTCTCACTTTCTTGCAGGTTCTTACTCCTTGAGAATGAATTTCTTCCTCTCCCTTGAGGAAGCTGGGTACCAACTAAGTATTAGTCCTACTGCTACCCCTGGGTTTCTCCTGAGATGGTTCAGACATAAAGACTGCCCAGGAGCAGTTATTTTTTCCTTTAGCTAAGAGGATCCATGTGGACAGGAAAGACAGAGGTATTAAATATAGCAATCCATCTCCAGTCATATAATACTACTTGTGTAAACTGATGCAAGATAGTATACATATTACTGTAAATATTACTGCACTTAAACTCATAAACAATTCTGTGATCTTTTAAAAGTACTGACATTCAGAACCTTGCGTATCAGCATGCAAAAAGTTCTTCCTGTATTTTAAAAGTCATATGTTTTTCTTAGTATATGCTTACTTCTTATGTATATGCTTCTCTGATATGCCTATTTCTTCCAGCAGCAAGAACACCCTGGCTTTAAATGATTCTTTGGAAGAAGAAAGATATTCACTTAACATTCCTTTTAGGAAAAAAAAAAAAAAGATAGAATGAAGTTTTGCTCAGAGAGGCATACAAAGCTAAATGTTGTGCTAATTCAACAAAATCATCACATACACAATATCCTAATGTCCTTCATTCTGCTTACACATTAAAATAGTTCCTGTGGTAAGTGGTGCAAGTCTGATGAAATTAATAATAATATTACAAGTGACTGTATATAAAAAAATGGTGCTATATGGTAAGGTGTTTAAGGAAAAGATGGGTAAATAAAATATTAGACTTTGTGTTGTTCTGGTTTGCCAATCATTTGTAAGTATGCATTATTTTCAAAAGATACAACTGTTACCAGTGGAATACAACCCATTTTTACTACTGCTAACTGCATTTAATATGTGACCAGGCATAAAAGTGAAGCTCAGAAACGCACTTTGTGAGATTAAGGATAAACTATAACTGGTCAGCAGAGTCCTAAGATAAAACCATGTTTTCTATTTACATCATTCAGCAACATTAGTTTTAGTTCAGTGTCTTTGACATGTTATGTATGTTGATATGTTTGATATGAAATGTTCTTAACTAATGATTCAAAAAAGAAAGCTCAATAGTCTAGGGAGTGTATTTTTGTAGAGAATAAATTTCTATTAATTACCTAATGGTAATCTATGTGCTCATTTATGTGCTAGATATTTATATATCTATAGCAAACAGATATCAGACAGATGTATCTAAATAAGACAGAAACATAATATAAATATATACTTATATTTCTCAGAAATAATGTGATTTCAAAAAATAATTGTAGATAAAATGATTGCACATTTTATCACTGCCTAAAAAGGGTAATGATAGTTATCACTATTAAAAATAAAAATAAAATATTATTATGCTGTAGCATCATCAAATTTTGCATCTTCCTTTCAAAGGAAAATTTTGACAAGTTTAGACACTTAAACTGTATGTGATTTTTTCCCTATTTTAATCCTTAGCATAACATCAAAGCAGTTGTCTGTAAAACTGCAAATATCATCTGTCAAAGAAAAAAGTAAATCAGTTTTGCCAGATTTACAAGCAAGTTATGTTCAAGGAAGTTTGCAGGCCTCATGCCATTAGACCAATGCCTTTTGTAGTCATACTAGTGCACACAGATGCACAAAGTGCAGTTAGTGCCAGCTTTTGAACATATATGCAAGAAATAGAAGCTTTATAAATTAAGAGTTGCAAGGAATATTTTTACCCTGAATCACTCAATTTTTGAATAAATGTTACTGAGACACTTTATACAAAACTTGCAACATTTCCGAAGCATTATTTTTGGGGAAAAACAACAACAAAAAAAGTAAAACAAAATACAGAGATGAAAAGTCAGGACAGTATTTTCATTTCTTTTTTTTTTTTTTTTAATGTTATGAAAAATAGCCTGAAATGAGCTCTGCAAATGTCATCCAAGAAGTAAGTGAGAAATTCTTTGGGCATAGTTTCCTTCCTCCATAGTTCTGGAATTTCCTACCTGAAAAGAAGAGCCAGTTTTTCGTGAAACAACACTGCTATCCCTTACACAGCTGTAAATTATTTTCAAATAAGAGGAAACCTGTGATTACTTAAAACTTTCATATGCCTTACAGTTCTGGCCTAAGAAAAGCTTACATCACATGAAAGTTTAAGCAAAAGAAGATACCTTCACAGCTCTGGTACAGGATTCAATACCTGCAACTGTTTTGAGCTTTTAGCATAGAATCAAAGAGGTCCTGTCCTGCCAGAAGTCGCCTGTAAGCAAGACCTACAAAACAACTGAGAAAAAGAGTAGATTGCAAACTTAAAAATCTTCAGATGGCATTAACTATTTTTCTTAATATGATTAGTGTAATATTGAGTCTGTTTAATCTGCATCCATCTAAGATCTCTTTGTCAAATGGGTAGTTTTATACTTCCCACATAGGCTTAATGTTACTGGGATGCAGAACAGTCTACAATAAGCAGTCATGTCAAAGATTATTGGGTTCAAAAAGACTTTTCAATACTGCAAGGCAATTCCAAAAAACACTGTCTTTAGAAAGGATCTTGCACTGTCAATAAGTTTTTTTCCAGAACTACCATGATTTTCTCAGAATATCAGCATTTAGGAAAAGCAACGACAACCTGCATAAAGGCTGCTAAGGAGGTAGGAAATTATCTGATATTTTGACATGCTAGGCAGAAATCAGTTTATCTACACTTAGAAGTTCTAATAAATTTACAGCAAATATGGGAATTTACTCTTCTCACAGTTAATCAGCAACTTGGGCTGATTTACACCATTCTAAAGAAAGTCTCCATGATATCAGGTTGGTAAAACAGTAAAGTTTATTTAGGTTGGTATTTTGTTACAACAAATAGGAATATTTCATATTCAGGTTGTACACTTCTAAATAAAATCTACACAACATAGATATCGGAGTGACAGTGATAAGTATAGTAATATTTTTGTTGCAACTTAAAAAAAAAAATCACAGATCTGGTAAGATTTACTGACTCTGGCTTGTTTACATTTGAAATGTTGTTCAGGCAATTTTCTTATTTTGAACATACAGCTTTGACCTTACTGCTATAGTTTCTGGATTATTCTGTCAATTCTCATTTGCTCTAGCAAATAAATGCCAAAAACTTGTCTCTCCTTCCATAGTTGTACACCACCTACTCCTTCAATGTCGTGTTCATATCATCATCACCCCCATCACTGCTTTTTCCTCTGAGTGCCAAAGAAGCACCCTTGTACTTTATTTAATGTTCAAACTCAAAAGTTTTCTGTACTGATCAGTGTTGTTTCTACACACATTTTTGTCTTATATGTAGAAGGTAAATTCTGGAGTCAAGAGTCACTTTCTTGTTAAAAGTGCTGAAATACCAGAAAGGCGATTACTTTCGTAAACAAAAATCAGTTCTGCTCCTGCAGAGATTTACAAATGCAAACACTTAGCTCTAAATTTCTACATTACCTATGTCTTCAAAGCTGAAATCATGTGCAATTTGTTTTTGGGGGGTTTTGTTTGTTTGTTTGTTTTTATTTCTTTTTAGAATTTTGGAGTAGAAAAAAATGAACAATTGGGATTTTAACTTCACAGAGTTGTGAAAGTAGATTTGCTTATGACTTGGGGGTATGCTCTTGCCCTGGCAGAGGGTCACGTGGGGCTTGCAGGTCCGCGGCGCAGATGGTACATGGATCCCCACCGGCCGCTCAGGCTGTTCTACTGATCGGAGCCCAGCTTCCCTGGAGGAAAGGACATCCGTGGGAAGGTCCACCTGCCAACACAGGTACTGCAACGCCTACACTGAACCATTTAGGTTTACTAAAAACGCTTCATCCAACCTACAGTATGTGTGAAATTGCACTATGTTTACCAGACGAGTCATTTATGAAAATTAGCAAATTAAAATATATTTGGAATTTTGAGTTCCAATCCGAGCTTCATCATCACATCAGATGGCAAGAATCAAAATGTGAGGAACCTGTTCAATGAAGGGAAAACAATCTGTTTTCTCAAGTTCTGTGGAATGTTTTGACAGACTGCTTTTAAAATGTCCCTCAAATATTCTGCTTTGGTGGTTAACCTTTCAATGATGTTTCAGGCGAGTTGACTCTATTTTTTCTAAATTAGTCAGTGAGATGTAAAGTTGCAGTAAAAATAATGTATAAACATAATGTAGTTTTCACCTTTCCTATGTACATCTCCCCTTAATAAAAGTTGTGCCAAATAATTACAAAACTGTTTGCATATTTATCTAAATATGTAGTAAAATTTCAAAGCAGAATTACAAGTTTAGAAGTTATTGACACAAGACATCTGTTATACCATCTGTACAAAAATTAAAGAAATAAACTCCTCCTTTTGGAGTATATCTTTTTTTTTTTCGTTTAAGCTTCAGAAAACTTCATTTGTTTCTGACTCAAAACATAGTCAGAACTAACTATACCTTACAATAAAATAATCTGGTTTAAACTCAACTGATAGAAACATATTTGGATGAAAAGACTAAAAGTTTCTTTGATCGTTACATAGGAGTATTGATATGAGAAATTTTTCAAACAACAGGTACTATCAAAGATACAACTAAATATAATGGCTAGAAGTAGAAACAAGACATGGAGGAAACAAGTTCATTTCAGTGATGTTCTTAGTGCTTATATTCTCCTTCTGGGCTTATATCAGTTACCTCCCTGCAGAACTTTGGAAAAGTAGAAAGAAATTAAAGTCTTCAGACTGTGAAGCAACCAGGAAAGTGGTGAAACTTAGAAGAACAGTGATGAAATTCAAGTAAGTGTTGTGTCCAAATGAAGAGGTCACGTTATAGAAAAAAATGTAAATAGGAGCTTTCAAAGGCAATGTCTTGGCAAAGGTAAAATAATCAGTTAAAACAGCTAGTTAAAAAAACTTCCAGGAAGTTACATGAAAAGGAGAAGCACATTCAGTCTAACATCTGAAAGAAGGAGAAATGTCTGGACAAACTACTGCTTGTACTGATGACAAGCTGATTGGCATATATCCAGACTTCGGGATGATTGTAAGGACTAATAAAAATTTAATTTCTCAATATTATTGAGCTACTCTAGTTTAGGATGGTAGTGTAGAAAATATAGCCCTTCTAGAGAGAGAGAAGGAATTATAAACACATGAGATGACTCAGTCGATATGCACCACTAAATAAATAACTAAAAAACAACCATGAATTTTAGCATACCACAATCCTTAAATACTTTGGAAGCACACAGGTCACTTAAATTGTGCAGACTATCGTGTTACCACAGCCACATCAAACTTTAGACAGCTCATAACTTTTTGTTTGAGATGACAAGTTTTATGCACTGATGTCGACCTACTGCAGCAGCCATACATGATAATTACACGATAAAGAAACACGCCTGTTGAAGAAGAGTATCCAACTAGTATTTTTCACTCTTGATAGCTTCTCTGATTGAAAATAAGAGTGAATGTATTACGAAAACTACCTTCTGCATTTAATTCTGCAAGCAGTTCTTGGTAGAGACATGCTTTAGAGTTGGGTTGAGTTAACATACGTAAGTTATCAGCCACCCACTCCCAGAGAAACAGCAAAACACAGCTGACGATAAACATGAAGTCACCAGTATTTTCAGTAATGCAGTAAAACTGCTAATAGAGGATTGATGCAGAACTGACCTGGTTAAGACTTTAATCAAGAAGTTAATGTAAATGAGAAGAGAATTACCTTTACTCTCTATAATATTTGTTGCTGCTGGAGGGAAATTTTGCAGTTGAAGGATGTGAGACAATGATCATTTGAATTTCTAAAGAGAACTTCACTGTCTTGTCATTTGAATTTCTAAAGAGAACTTCACTCTCTTGCATTTCTTCGAGCATCTCTGAGTGGTAGATACAAGAAAGTGAGCTGACAGTATCTGTAAACTATAAAAAGGGCTTTTTTTCAGTAAAGACAGTACTAAGGAATTATAGGGCAAGTAGCCCTATGCTACTCTTGGGCATCAAAAGTAGAGTTTAATTAACCAGTTTTCATTCTAGCAAAACAAACAAATCCCTCCAAAACCAAGAGAGCAATCTATTGTCAGTGCCCCGCACTTGATTCATGTTCTTTCATACATTTATAGTGATGCACACAAGGCAAATCCTGAATGCCAGTTAGGGTTAATCGCAATCACAGAATTAGAGACAGCATCTGAAGGCTCTGATCAAAACCCTATTCCTTGCAAAGCCTGGATAAAGATCTACTTTTAATCTCGCAGCGTAGTTCTTTATATGATAAGACTTTTTCGAAATAAAGCAATAGGGCCAACAGCAAAATTGCAAGGTAGGCAGGATGTATTCAGAAAGTAAATATTTATCCAATCATCTTCAAATAGCTGGAAGTATCTTACAAATAAAGATGTATTTCTGTGAGAAAAAGCAATAATGACCACCCCAACAAATAACTGGCAGCACAGGTATTCCTTGCAGCATTCTGACTGTTAGGCATGGAATAAAACAGAAGTTCAAAGCATCTCAGGAAATGGATACTTTATTCTTACTTTAGTCTGTCATTAACTGGGGAAAACACAACACTGCGCATGGCAGAGCCCGTATCATCTTGCCTGCCCTTTCATGACTGATGAGCACAGACGTGAGCAATGCAAAAGCAGGGTACTTTGCTTGCAATGGGAAAGCATGTGCAACTGGCAAATTTTGATGAGTTACTGACAGGCAATTTTCTTTTCTAGATGATGATTTTTATTACATTAATTAAATTAATTAAAACTGAAGAAATGTCATGGATGTAATCCCCTTTTAAGAATGGATGTAAGGTAACACCTACTTGTGCATTCAGTTATTCAGCAAAATTGTCCAAAAATTCAGTCCTCTTAGTCTTTGTGAGAAGTGTTTGATAGAAGCTATTTATCTAAAAAACAAAGTGAGAATTCTAGATGTTTGCTAAAGTACTAATTTTATTTTGATAACTCCTACATGCAACTTTCTGCAGAATTGGCTGTATTTTTTTCATTTAAACCACTAGATGTCCCTAGCTCCATTCATTATAAGGGCAAATCCACACACACATTCAGCACTGAAAACCTACCTAGGGAAACATGAATTTTACAAAACAGAACAGTATTGCAAGTTTATTTCTGCAACTACAAATATAAATTAAATGTTCTATATGAAAGATGCTACCATCTTATTCTAAAACAAACAAGAAAACTTACAATATACTCTGGTTCTGACTGCAGTATAAATTGAGATCTCAATAAACTAGTAAATTAGTACTGTCTTCATTTTTTTAAGAAGTAACTGGTTTTTTTTAGATGGATAGATTCTAAATGGAAGTAATATAACCACAATATAATATAATGGAAGAAATTCATAGCAACACTGTAGCAAACACTTTCTAAGGATAATAAAGTTGAAGAAAGAAGTTCCTCAGCTGATTTAATGTGCACTTCAAATGTTTTTTCCTTTTTGCATTTTTTTAAATGAAGCATTTTTCTTCATGAACTGTTATTTTTTATTATTTTGACATTAACAATAAGATACTGATGTCATATTTAAATAAGAAACCGAGTCCAAAAGCATCACTGAAACAGTCTAAAAAAGCATAGCAAGAAAAAATATGAGACCGTAGCAGAATGACTGCAGAGAGAGTGGCTAGCTAACTAGTGCAGGTGTTTGGGATCAAAATACTGCATCCCAAGTAAAATATCATGCCACAAGAAAAAAAGATGAAATTCTTCTGGGATGGGGTTACTTAATCCTAATATCCTATACAAATGATGTGGGTTTCATGCCAGTTACAGCAAGGAAAAGAAGATATCCTAAAGAATGAAATAAATTTCTAGAGTTCATGAGGAGACAGATGAGTATCACAGAAATACATTCAGCCAGCATAAAGGAGAGGAAAAAGCAGGGAGGTGATTTCTCATGGAGGAGATTTTCTAAAATATGTGCACAGAGATGTATGCCTTTGTCTAGAAATGTAACTACTGAGAAAGGCAAACACACACACACAAAATGTCTGGAAAGGAAAAAGCATCAAGAATGAGTATTTTAAAGGGAGATGCTCTGTGAAAAGAGTATTGTTGAAATCTTCAGCAAACATAACTATATTTATTTCAAACGTTGTTAGAACAATCACAGCGTATGTGATGAAATGTACATCAAATACTGCAATATTTTGAAGGAAAATGGCATGCAGTATCCAGCTACAGCACAAAGTGCTTGAACATTAAGGCTCCTAGCACAAACTCCATGACCATGAGCAACTTGATCCAACTTTCAGAGTCCATTCTACTTTGAATGGTTGGACCATATCACTTGCAGGCTCAACTATTTCGTGATTTCAAAGCATATGAAACAGAAACATTACCAATTAGCTTCCCATCTGCTACCGCCATCACGGTACAGTCTAATTCCCTAATAAAGGGAGAACTAAACATCTAAAAAGCTGCTTCCAATGAGTTTAAGCAGTTTTATGTATCATGAAATACTGAACATTTATTCTGGATAGCTGGTTATATGCATTAACCTATTACACATGTACAATGTATTGCTATTATTTCCCTTAGTATTTTTATTGTTATTTCCCTTTTTAAGGCTGCTGTCAAAGCCGTTCAGGTAAGTCCAGGAGGGTGCTCTAAGGAAAAAAAAATGTTCTGTCTAGGGGCAATAGAAGTTTATTTAACTTCCATCATGAGAGAATAAAAAATAAAACGTAAAATGAATAAGAGTTTTGTATCTACAGAGAAAGATACTTAAAACAATCTTCTTAAAACAACCAATAAAACAGACAAAAACTCCACAAATATGACTGCCAAAACTGTCCTGTCATTCTGCTGTTTTACTCAACACTTGGGTAAGTTTCCAAAATCTTTCTAGAAAAAAATCAGAAGTCTGAACAGCTGTAAAACCTGTTCTTGTGATGAAGCAAAATGTAATTATTTTCCATTATTCTGACATCATCAGCCACATTTTTAAGAACAGAACAGAACAGAACTAGTCAAAAAAAAAAGATAAAGATGGACTTTAAATTTCATTTTGTTTTTAAAAATAAGTGATGGTAACGTAAGATGTTGAAGAAATTTCAGTGCTTGCACTTTCTAAATATACAATTTTCACTGTCACTTGACTTTAGAAAAACATTAAAACTAAGGACAAAAGTTAGAGCAATATATAGAATGAACAGCATGCTTAGAAGTATACTAATTACTACCTTTATTTTTTACTCTGTACTTTGAACGATACTTATCTCATTTGTCCATCCTACTTTGCGACACAGAAAAAGAAGAGATGTATCCTCTTTTTCATCCTCATCCTATAGCTGTTGGTCTGTCATAGCAATAATTATGATCAAAAAATATTTCTGATCCAAAATTAAGCCTTTCACTGCTGCAGAGCTTTCTGGAACTGTCAGTACAAGCAAAGATAACGAGTAAAATTTTACAAACAAGCACGGTGCATTTTGTACAGCACATAATAATCAAGACACAATTATATACAATATTAATGCTATGTAATACATACAATAGCCATCATATTATTTTACAATTTTTATACAGTTTTTTCTTTTTCTCACTTAAATGTAGGTTTTGCCTGGAAAAAATAAAATATTGAACAGAATTTCAAAGAATATGCCCATATCTAATGAATAAATCATATTTTACTTGGAGAATCAGACACATCAAGCAAGTTCATGTGTCTCTAACAGGCAACAGTGTGCAGAAGGAAATTATTTCCTTTTGATACGAAAATTTTGTTCTAACACTAATTAAAGGATTTTTTTTCTTTTCATTACTTAATGCTAGTGTCCATCTAACTATTTATTGAAAATTATTTTAGCTAGCTATTTAGCCAGATAATTCAGAATATTAGCTTGTTGAGAAAAGCATGTCCAAGATTCCCTTATGCGTGGGTACGAGAATTCTCTTGTTGCTTGCTGAATCACAGAGCTTTAGGAATATGGCTGTGAGACTGCCACAATAAGCCTTTTTGCAGCCACTGGCTGAAAGTGACAGTATTCAAAGGTATGTCATTACACATCCATAAAGGCAGCTACAAAATCAGTGTTATTTCAGCCTTACTATTAGTGGTGATTTTTTTGCCTATGCTTGTGGAATATCAGATAATATATTCTGTCTTTCATTCCATCAGCAATTGGAAATGAATATATTACTGTAAAAAGTACATTAAAATGTGTTACGTGATAAGAAAATCAAAGTTATTAAAGAGAAAACCTGACACTAACTCACTCAAGCATCTTATATTATGTTTGTTTAACAAGGAGTTTTGACTCCTTGTTAAAAAAGGGAGTCTAGCACAGTCTTCATACAGCTTTGATATAACTGCATGGCTAATGGCCACTTTCAGCTAGAATGCAGAGATAAATAAATGAGCTGAGACAAATCATCAATTCCATATTCAGAGCATAGGGAACTCCATATTTGAGGGAGAAAAAAAATGGAGCTCAGTGATTTTACAATATTATTGACTGTCACTAAATCTTTATCCAGAATTAAAAGCTTCTAGAACTTGCTCCTAGAGATTTTTCTAATGAGTAATCACCTACTGTAAGAACTATTTCATTCAGGTTTTTAACAGAGAAAACAAAAAGGAGCTCTTTTCTGTCCTGCACTAATAAAAAAGATTATTCCATCCAAATATCAACTTCTGACACAATGAAGTGTTATCTTTTGCTACTTGTTAAAGGAGATTAAGACGTCTGATATCTGGAAACACATATTATATCAAGAAACTTGTTCTGCACTTCTACTTTCAAAGGGCAAATAAACACTAAGACCTTGATTAAGGTCAACCACCTTATGCTATTTGTTTCTTCTGGTATTGTAAGTGGCAAATCATTGACCAGGTATCCTTTGAAATTTTAATGAGATTCATTCTGACATTGTTGACTGGGCAAACATAATTCAAAATGCTGAAATGCTAATTGCTTTGTCATTTGTCATGCTCTTCTTATACTCAAAAATTTGCTACATTACATATAATTATATTGTCATCAGAAAGTAAATATACGCTCATCATGGGCTTGCACACACACTAAGTCAAATATAAACAGAAAGGTAACCATATATTATTTAAATACAATTGATCATGAAAATATTTTTTAATGAGGAACAAGCTTCTATCTAATAAACTCCTACTATATCCTATGATGAACTATGATAATCAGTCATACCATTTAAAACAAAATCCTTCATTTGCTAGCTGCTGGTTAAAAAGATTTTATACTATCTATGTGCTCTAACTTAGTAAAATTCCTTTTATTTCAGCTAAGGTTTTAACTGTGGGTAAGTGTCTTGCTCTGTAAATGAAACTACAGAGCAACAAGTGAGGCACAAAAGGAGCCAAAAACAATACATTAAAGTTTCAATTTAAAAAATCCACTGCGATTAAACAGGAAGGAGCAATACTGTTTTCTGGCAAGGGTAAGATAATTGATTTCTTGGGATTTGAAGCCCAGCCAACTGTTTCTGTTTGTTTTGAGATATCCCCAGGCAAGAGTTTTTCTTGATTTCCATTACAATGGTCATGAAAGAATGGGTGAAGATAAATTCTTTGCATTGAAATCTGTGATTAAATTCCAAGTTTTACTTTGTCTGTGCTGTAAACACTGATCAAGCCACTTGGCCAGAACTTAAAATCAATCACATTGTACTGCTTATCTCCTGTAACATACCAAAATCCACAGACCTTCACCATTTTAAATTATTCACTTTGAAACTACTATTTTAGAGTTTATGTGCAATAGAATTGCTTAGAGCCTTTTGCTGGATGCGAGGTAAGGCTAAGGCTAAGGCTGGGCATACTTATAATGCTTCAGCTTCAGGTATGAGGTGTTTTAGGGGAGGCAGAAAGCATAAAGTAAATTCATGCTCTTTCCCACTCTTACTATGCATCACTGACTGCAGTGTGTCTACTTCTGCTTTTTAGTGTAGGTACCCTCTACAATGGGGAATTCAAACAAGAAGTAGGAATGCTGTTATACTGTGCTGTGAAATGTATAAAGAAACAAACTGAAAAAGGTAGAGAAATAAATGCTTTCTTTCATTTCCTTCAGTCATAATGGCAATTCTTACTTAAAAATAAATCTATTCCCATAAGCACTACAAAAAGCAGCATGGCAATATGCTGAGTACCCAGAGACTGTGGCACAGTAATGTGTATGCAGAATCCATCAACTTCAAACACCTAAACTGTATGCGCAGGCTTCTTACCACTGAACAGGAATCGAAAATGCGATGATGTGATAATTCAGACCTGCATAGACAACCATGTCACAAATTACATCTTACCATTCATGAAGGGCATGTGATAGAAAGACATTCCAGAAAATTGCCTGATTTTAATCCCAGTAAGATATTTTCTTGCTGCATCTTGCTATTACAGTTACCAAGGTATTATTCAAAGGATTTAAGGTAAATGATCATGTCAGTCACTGTTTCAGTTGAGTAACAACTGAATGTTAGTATGAGATGTTGATTACTGTCATTTGTGATCACTTATATTTTGGTTGCTATATTCAATGTGTCTTTCTTTACTAAAATAGATTTCAGGAACTAAAATCCAACCTATGCAGATGTTCTAAACTGAAGGTTTTCATTTCCTCCTTTCTAATTATATGCTGCTTACAATAATCTATATGGAAGGAAAAAAAAAGACAGTGAAAACAAAATGAGAATAACCATATGTAATAACTTATCAACTGAAAAAGGAACTACTATTACAGACCAAAAACCAATTCAAACACACTGCCTACCCAAGCTGTGAACTTGCATATTGGCAATGTAAGGAACAAGAAGAGCACGTGACTTTGAAAAATACCAATTGTTCTTCCTGGAGAGGCTCCCATTCACTGACGCCAATTTCTGTCATAGGGTTGAGCCAGTTGCCCATACTATTGCTTGGAGTGCAGGGTAGACTGAACCATTTTACTGAAGACATTTGGGAAATTTGGGAGCCCAGTCCTGTCCCAGTGAATTCCATGCATTCACCTTATACTGGTGAGAAGAAATGCAGTACTATTTAATCACAAATAGAGTCTGAGGGGATCACTTATGTCAATCCCTTATATCCTCTCCACACTGAAATCCATTTGACTCATCCCTAGGTTTGTTCTGCAGCTAGATCCAGCTTTTTAGATATTCACTGTTTGAATTTATTTGGAGAATTAACATGGTTGAAATCGATCATTTTATTAAGATTCTTTTGTGTTCATATATGGCTAAAGAACTATGACAGACAGCCTTAATAGCTGCTCATTTCTATGTTGTTGTTTCAAAATTAGAAATTTAAAAATTTGGAGAAAACACAACTGGGGCCAGAAGAAAGCAAAGTCAGAACAGTTACAAATCTGAAATAACAACAGCAGAGATGATTAGTGTGGTATATATGTCCACAGGTCTCAAGGAAGCACTTGAAAGCATGGTTAGATACATCCAGATCGCTGTGCCTGCCAGCTGCTATAGATAGCGATTGTATGATCTTTGGTATTGAAACGTAACAGAAACTATCTGCTAGTGTATGCTATAGTAACAGATGTCCTGATGAGTGGAATAGATGGTAATAAATAAATAAATAAATAAAAGGGAGCAGATATAGGAGTCACCTCAGAGGCAAACATTTCATGAAGAGAAAAGACATTGTAAAGGTGCCTTTTAAACTTACATTTTCATTGCAGATCCTGATGCTTGACTAATTTAAATAAAAACCTGAGCTCTTAGATGTAAATCTTACATTAATATCTCTATTATTCCATTTAAAAATACAATTTTACTTGATAAAATTACTTTTAATTGTTATCGATCTACATGTTGCTAGGCAGTACATAAAGAAAAATAGTAGCTCTTCACCAAAAGGTTAGTGTTCATATTTCCAAATTATGTCTTTAGGAGTATATAAAGAAATCTATTACCCATATAAGATTAATGAAAACTATGTTCATAGTTTGGGAATATTACTCTTGGAAGGTGCAACACCTCAGAGAGGCTTTTATTTTATATAGAAGTTTCCACCTGTTCCCAAACTTCTTTAATTACTTCCTCATCATCTCTTTCAATAGTATATAGAAAACATTTAATATAATACACCTAATATAATCATTTCCGCACCAGTTTTGCAGACTATAAGTGCATACATCCCCACCAAGCAAGCAGATACTCATGCAATATATGCATTGTCACAGTGCATGGTGTCAAGCATTCTATAAGATATTAACTATGGAATATATTGCCCTAACAATTGAAAGCACTTTTTTTGCTAAAAAATGCCTTGCAGAGAAAATGTGCATGAAAGTGTTACAGTTTCAGCTAAAACTAATAAAAAAACTAGTAACTAGACAATGTATTCTCCATAGTACTCTCAATTATGAGTCAAATCCTAATTACGCAGTACTTAATAAGGATGTCAACCTACAGTAATGGCAATGTACATCAGTGAAGGAATACCTCAGTCAGCATGGATTCACGAAAGGGAAATCATGCTTGACTAACCTGATAGCCTTCTATGATAAGATAACCAGCTGGATAGATGGGGGGACAGCGGTGGATATCATCTATCTTGACTTCACCAAGGCTTTTGACACCGTCCCTCACAACATCCTCCTGGACAAGCTCCAGAGGCGTGGGCTGGATGAGTGGTCGGTGAGGTGGATTAACAACTGGCTGGATGGCAGAGCTCAGAGGGTGGTGATCAGCGGTGCAGAGTCTAGTTGGAGGCCTGTGTTGAGCGGAGTCCCCCAGGGGTCAGTCCTCAGTCCAGTCCTGTTCAATTTATTCATCAACGACCTGGATGAAGGCACAGAGTGCTCCCTCAGCAAGTTTGCAGATGATACGAAGCTGGGAGGAGTAGCTGACACCCCAGAGGGCTGCGCTGCCATCCAGAGGGACCTGGACAGACTGGACAACTGGGCAGAGAGAAACCTCATGAAATTCAACAAGGCCAAGTGCACGGTCCTGCACCTGGGGAGAAATAACCCCAGACACCAGTACAGGCTGGGGACCGACCTGCTGCAGCTCTGCAGAGAAGGACCTGGGCGTCATGGTGGACAACAGGTTGACCATGAGGCAGCAGTGTGCCCTCGTGGCCAAGAAGGCCAATGGGGTCCTGAGGTGCATTAAGAGGAGCGTCTCCAGCAGGTCGAGGGAGGGGATCCTGCCCCTCTACTCAGCCCTGGTGAGGCCGCATCTGGAGCACTGTGTCCAGTTCTGGGCCCCACAGGACAAGAGGGATGTGGAGCTGCTGGAGAGAGTCCAGCGCAGGGCCACGAGGATGATCAGGGGCCTGGAACATCTGCCCTGTGAGGAGAGGCTGAGGGAGCTGGGCCTGTTCAGCCTGGAGAAGAGAAGACTGAGAGGGGACCTCATCAGTGTGTACAAGTACCTCAAGGGAGGCAATGAGGAGGATGGGGTTGGCCTCTTTTCAGTAGTGGCCACCGACAGAACTAGAGGAAATGGCCACAAACTGAAGCATAAAAAGTTCCACGGGAACTTAAGGAAAAATTTTTTGACAGTGAGGGTGACAGAGCCCTGGCACAGGCTGCCCAGAGAGGTTGTGGAGTCTCCTTCTCTGGAGATCTTCAAGACCCGCTTGGATGCAGTCCTGTGCCACGTGCTCTAGGTAGCCCTGCGTGTGCAGGGGGGTTGGACTAGATGACCTCTAGAGGTCCCTTCCAACCTTAGGCATTCTATGATACTAGCATAAATTCAAATTCTCAACATCCAAATAGTGTAACAATTTACTAGAGAGATACACACATTTTCGCCATCAGAATCAATTATGTCACCAGTTACCAGACTGCATCATAGGAATACTCTAATGCTATAAATTTCTACTGTAGGTTGTAAATTTTCAGAGAAGGAATTTTGTTGTATGTGGAACCATATGAATTATATGTTTGGGAGTCAAGAGGTATTATAAAATTATAAAATACTGAGAAAATGAGTGGGTGTCCTTTGAAAATAATAAATTCCCCCAAATTATACAGAAAACAAACACGAAGAAAAATCATGAAGACAACTCAAAATACAGTAAAAGCTAGCTATTTCAGTGAAATTTAAGATTTTTTATAAAATTAATGGTTTTCATATGTTGAAACATCTAGGCCTAGAAATAAATATAATCATGTAATCTATTCCTAGAGTAAAAGGGATATAAAGCTTCCTTAGCTGTTGACATCAGCTGGAGTTTCCATCACTGGAGATACTTAAAAGCTGTTCACCATATTTTGGGCAACTTGCTCTAGGTGACTCTGAGCAAAGACCTGGACTAGCTGATTTCTACATGTGGCTTTCTACCTCATCCATTCTGTGATTCTTTGAACAGTGCCAAAAGCAAAACCGAAATAAAAGTGTTTGGAATGGGAAGCAAACCTTTTTCCAGCTCATGAACAATAGCATGACTATAATGGGGTCTTGAAAATTTAAATTCTCAACCCCAAAACTAATCCCAGCCCAATATTACACTAGGTTCGATAAGGGATAACTTCTCACCAGGTATCAGAATACATTTGATAGGACACCATGACCAGGGGAACACTGCCCTCACTCTGTGAATTTTCCAGAAGTAAAATACAGAAGTAGAATACAGAAGTAAACTGGGATCTGATGCTCTAGACTTTTATTCTCAACCTCTGTCCAAGTCCTAGCTTCAAATACAGATGGACAGAACACAAAATATGTTCCAACATTATTGGCACATGCATCACAAAATAAAAGTTTTCTAAAGTTTGTAAGACTAATAGCACTAAGTGGTATTCTAATAGCACTTGCCTACCAGAAAATCTGTACCATCTGTAGTCCAATACCAAGCATTTGAAGATTGGATTAAAGAGGAGGTAACTCTCCATCTGCTTTTTGCATTCCGCCATTTGCATATAAAAGTCACACAGATGATAAAGAAACGAGATTCCTTTAAAAAGATCAATCTACTTACTTGCAATGAGTGGACACTCATATTACAGCAAATGATCAGCATGGAGTTCTGAAGGTTCCCCTATGATCATTTACATACTCTAAATCAGTATTAATTACCATCAGAAACTGCTTTATTTGGACCTTACACTGCTATATGAGATTTCTACAAGAAATTCATTCAGTGGCTGTAAGGTTCTAAAGGGCAATCCAATATCCTACTTAGTCAAGAAGCACAGCCCTAGAAAAACTACAAAAGCAGTGCTGTGTGGAAATCCAGTGAGGCCAAAGATCCATTTGGTAGGAATGCATCTTAGTCCGCGTTGATTTACCTGAAGATCATTCCTCCAGCAGCCGCAGACTGTGACCCCATAAGGATTCACTGTAAGTATGGTATAATAACTTTAATTTTGACATTTGATTAGGTCCTTAGCATTTGCCTGAAAAGCTGCTAAAGCGCTGTCTTGCTGTGTTTTACAGTGCTTATCATCTCAGCAGTGAATGCCCTAACGGTTTGCCCAAATATTACTGCCATATTGTATGTGGGTATTTTAATTTTCAGAGCTCTTTGGCCAATTTATAGCGCACTTTTGAATTATTAGACTTCAGTTTCCTGAACTCTCTGGCATTGGCCAAGTGTCATAACTATCTATCCTTAACATTTTCTTCTTCATGACCCATAAATGAAATAGTAATTCATTTCAGGATGTCCCATTGTGTATTTTTCATATAGTTCCAAATAATCCTGCAATGAAAGCAGCTTGGAGAAATAATTCAAAGCACTGCTTACATGAGCATATGTCTTTCACTCAGAATGACCTCCTGCAAGTCACTAGTTCTAACAACCACTCTTGACTTCAAACCTAGATGAATTCTACATTTTCCTCAGATGCAACTTGCCCATCAATGGCTTTGTTTGTTTGTTTGTTTTTCAGAAAATAACAGGAGAAATTGAATGTAGTCAGTTAAACATAGGTCACTAACACAGTACACTTGTCATTAGTTAAGAAAAATATGAAGAAAAGTGAAACTAAAAAAAATCTGTAATTGACTCACAAAAATGACTGAAAACTGAGTAATACACTGCCTATCAACTAAAAATCTTTTATTTAGCTCCAAATGAGGCAACACATCCTGTCCTTGGAAAAAACTGCTACAAGCCCTAGCTTTTGTAACCTGAGATCTTAATTCCATTTTAACGAAGAAAAATAATCTCCTAATAATCACCTTTGCAACATAACAACATGGGAAATGCCTATAAAAGAAAAAAAAGACAGACATAAAAGTTCTAATTTTCTAGGCTTACTAACTTAGCTTTTCTAAGCTACATACTAATGCAGAACAGATGCCTCTGCCTACTTGAATGTCTGTAGGTGGAAAAACAATGTAAGCATAGCTGATTTTGCAAGAAAAAACAAAAGTCACATCTTATTTCTGCAGCAAAATGGATCTGTGCGTAGCACAGAAATAAGGGAGATTTCAAATTACATGCAAAACCCCACATCTGCCCAACAGAAACTAGACTTCATATATTTATGCCTATATTTTTCTTTCTTGTATCAGAAAAAAAAAATCAATTCTTATGAATTTGCCCTGACAGAAAAATCAAGGGCTTACATTCGATCTTCACAAGCAAACCTGGTACAAAAAAAAGAGTAGAAGAGTTTAGAATTTTCTTCCTAGCTTTAGATCTATTGCATCTAAGAGAAATGGACAGTGTGGTATGAAGTGCTTGGACTGAACTCCACTGGCACTTTGGCATAAATGTTAGTTATGGGGCTAAATTAATATTTTCACTCCAGAAAGCAATGTTGCTTATCAGGGAACCTCAGTACATAGATAACCGCAGAGCTCTATTACTTCTGGGGCCCAAGCACCTGTGCAACTCTGCAAAGGTGAAAAAGGCAGAAAGTTTCATTATGGCTCTCACTTCATATTCTAAAATAATCTGAGAAATGAAAGAGTTTTCACATATCTCCAGTGAGGAAATTGGTCCACAATCAAAACACACAAAGCAATTTAAAAATTCCTTAAAAAAGAGAAGATGGATTTAATCAGAATTCTGTTTCTGAAAAAAAGAATTCTGACACTAATTAAATATACCATTTCCATCACTTTATAAGAAGTCTTATCTCATTTCAAGCTTATCTTTTTTTTTTTGATCCCATTATTATTGCAATACAAATTCCAACCTTCTCATCTACTTTTGCTCCAATCCAGAACATAGCAAAAGTTTAGTGTTCTATCCAAAATTAAAAGAACAGCTCTGTTTATGTGCTTCCAGTTGATTCTCAGGAATTTAGTGGCTTATCTCAATATTTAGTATGAAGTATTTGATATCTCAGTGCAGATGAATTTAGAATTTTCCATCTCTTGACTTACAAGCACTAGTCCATGTTGTTTGAAATTGTTTATAATATTCAATCATCAAAAAAATCAAGATCAGGGATCAAGATAAATAAGTGATAAGGTTTTCAACCACCAATAAAATATGCTTAAAGTAAGATATTACCATTACTGTGCTAACTCCCCACAAAGTTCTTGTCTTGGTGCTTAGATATTTAGGCAAATTTGCCAAGACTAATGGAAGGCTACAGGACACATGAGGAGTCAAAAAAATCCTTCCACTTATGAAGGAGAGACCCATCCTCTTGACAGCCTTCTGGCAAATGCTGCTGTTAATTGAAATTTCAAGGAGATTTACAAGGATAAATGAAGAGAAAGGGAAGGCAAAGCAAGGCAAGGCAAGGCAAGAGAAAAACTTTTAAAGGTAGTCCTTTCTGCTTAAGTTAAGAAGCAGTTTCCTAAACTAAAGGGAACACAGTAAAATCTGGTAAAGGACTTTATCAGGTTACAAGGACTATAATCAGCCATTTAAATATCACAATTCACAATTTGACAGATGATGCTAAATCTGTTGAAAGAACTGTCTTACAGTTAAGCAATTAATTTTCAGATATTTGAGAAAATTATATTTTTCATCTTAAATGCACAACACAAAACTCTTAACTCCCTGGGTTGAGCATGACCACATCTTCAGATTTTACAAATAAGAATACTTTTATGAATAAGAATATACAGAAGTATATAGAGTAATAAAATAAATACAGACAACTTAATGATATCACCAAGTTTTCATATAATGTTCACAGTATGTCTTCAGGACGTTTCACACTAATTGCAACTACATCTGTCTGCCAGAATCTCACTCCAGTAGAGTTTTATATTCATCCCATATTGGGAGCTTACTCAGGGATTAAAATTGCATTAATAGATAACACAAACAAATGAAGAAGTTTCACATAATGTTGCTTTTACAAGTCTGATATTCGCTCCTTACCTTATTACACATTTCACCTTGTCCTGTAAATAAGCTTTTTATTCTGTGCACAAACCAAACTCTTGTTGCTGGTTATCCATACCTAAAGCAAAATCTTAACTAAAACATGAGAGAACATCTTATTCTGAAATTCTTCTTATAAAAGTGAATAGATATTACCACATTGCACTAGAATAAGCTAATATTATAATATTTAACTGTGGATAGATAAACATCTCTGGTTAAAGGTCTCCTTTGCACAAGTTTGCTTCTTTTGCAGACAACCATGTCTATACTACAATTCAAATGCACACATTTATTTTCAAAAATAGTGGCAAGCAATATGGAATTTCAAACATCCTGAGATATTTCAGTGGGTGTATTTCAGAGATTTTTATTAAAAACACTGAGAATTGATTGTATGTGCATACTGACTTTGATTACTGTAAAACTAGTGAATCAGACTTTTGCTTTTTATTATTGTGTGTAAACACATCTAAGAAATATGTTAAGTATATCAACTATGTATAGAGACAAACCCTAGCTATCCCATGAAGAAGGGAAGGAACAGGAGGAAAAACAAAGTAAGGAAAGAAAAAACAAGATGGCTCAATGATTACAGATTGTGGGGGTTGCTTCTCAGACAACAGCAGGGAAGTAGGATGGTACAAATGTCAATAAAAGCCCAGGATAAAGTATAAAACAGCATAATCAAGAGATAGCAAAGGTATTAGGAGACTTTGACTCAGGCAAGGAAGAGGCAGAGAAACAAAACTGAGTATTAATCATGCTCATTAAATCTGGATAGGGCAGCAAACCTGTGGGTGAGCCATGAGAGACTGCGGGTGGTGAGCTTCTTCACACCCACCCAGCAGCTGACAAGGCCAAGAGACCGGCAGAAAAGGTAGGATGGAAACACTGCGAACCTGGATGACCCGCGCAGGTAGTGCTTTGGGGCAGGCCTGTGGAAATGAATCACTTTGACAGTGCCACACACCAAGAGTGGCCAGATCAGTGGTTAGTGGGCTGGCTGAAAAGCAGGGCAGGAGGGAGGAAGCTCAACACAGGAGTGTCAAGAGTAAGGTAGCAGCAAAATAAAAGTCAGAGGTGAGGAAGACAACCTTATAAGCTGCTATTCAATGTGGAGCAGAAGGTAAGTTAATCAAAGTCCCATAACTGAATCCTCTCCCAAATGGCTCTGAAAATTTGGGTTTAATCTGTATTCCTGTGTCTTGTTATGGGATGAAAGAACTTCAGAGCTTTATACAGGATCTTCCCCATCTCTTTATCTTCCTCCTAACCTCTCTGTCAGCCAGTATGCTTTTCCTCCACTGGAGAGCACATGGTGTATCTTCAAGGAAGAGATAAAGAAATTTCCTAAGGTGATTTCTTGCAAATATGAAAGGACATTCTTGTAATATTGAACAATATTATTTATCCATAAATTATTATTGCTCAGGGATTTTTTCATATTAATTCAGAGCTTTTGCATTAGTAACTTAATCCAGACTCATTCCCAAGAGAACTTCACCACTGGGCATCTCCTGTCCAGAAACGGCAGAGAAGCATGTTCGGTTCTGTGGAGTGTATCAGTCTATTTGTAAAACCGCAGGGATTTGCTTTTTTTATTTGCCTGCAAAAGCCTTGCAGGGACTATGCTGATTTACACCAGCAACAAGGACTGAATTGCATCTTGTTTAGACTTGAATGAGTTCTCGGACTTTTTTTTTTTTTTTTTATGTGATACTTCCTACCACATACAACGGAAGATTATATATATGCATACACACAAATTGTATACCTGGCTGAAAATTTATAAACTGTGGAAAAAATCATGTTTGTTCAGCCTCCTTTTGAATTTGATATTAAGTAACAAATTTCATTTTAGCTTGGAGCAGTCAGTCTTTCCTTAAGAGGCAGGCTTCAATAAGGTGTCACAGTTGGCCACCTTTCTGAGCAAAAAGAAAAAAAATATATATCAAGCAAAGGGGAAATACAAAATACTGGATAACTGCTCTGCTACAGAATGTAGAGTTCCTGTGTCACCAGGTGCTCTGCATGTGACCTCATAGTCATTGTGCCTGCTTCTCCTCACAGTAGGTGAGTCAGCATGACCAAACTCTGCGAAGGAGGCAAATAAAATTGTGTTAGCGGTGACAAGCTGCAGTGACAGTACCCTACAGGTAACAGCAGGTCACTGAGATGCCAAGAGGGGAAGTTTGGCACTCTCACTTGACACAGGAGTCAAGCCAAGGAGGTCTGTTGATCCTGTTACTTCAGTGAAGTCTACAGGCCCTTAAACATCTCTTTTCCTGTAAACTTATCTCATGATCTCCAACTACTCTCTTTGACCCTCCACTTAAAGTTACAGACATAGCCACCCAAACCTACGCTTTATACAAAAAAAAAAAAAAACAGAATCTAAGAATAGAACAGATGATAGAAATAGCTATTACCAACTTACCCTACCAAGCCTTCAGAATACTATAACAAGAAAACAACACAGTTTTTGGAGAAATGATTAATTGTATCCAGAAAGAAAATATCTTAATTTATCTCAGAGGCATGATTTGAAAACCTAACTGCCGAGATTGCTGTATGTAGAGTAGTTTGATGATAATGCCTTCAATGCAGTGAAGAGTCCAAAACCATGAAAAGTAGATTCTTCAGAGGGTATTAGTTTGTATCTTGATATGTCAAACTCCAAGAGCAGTTGGTCTCCCAGAGCAATGATGAGACATTATGAAGTTTTATCTATGAAGATTTTATCTATTTGGGTTTGGTAAAAGTTGTTAAGAGAATATGACAGACAAAATACTTCTAAAAAAATTAATACTGTCCAAATACTGAAATATACACCTATAAATAATTGTTAGTAGTGCAACTCTCATTTAGTCAAAACTATATTCTTATAAGCAAAATTCTCACAAATTCATATAAACTGGATGCAGTATTTATTATCAAATCATACAGAGGCTGACTTCTTATCCCATAAATTACATGATACTCAGATTAGCCAGCTCTGGATTTCCAAAGCTCCCGTGAATGATCAAGCACATCCTACTGAACAATGGCAATACCTTAAAGATTTCCAGATGTGATGTTGTAATTTGAAGACAAATAGCAACTAGGCAAGGCCACATAAATTCCTGCATCACAGATGCTACCAAACATTAATATCCATCTACCTCATGCTATCATTTTTAAATTTGACCAAAACATTAAATTCATTTATTAATGGACTTGAAGCTCCAGGGAAGAAAACAAAACAAATAAAAATCTACAGCCCTAAATTCCTTGTCTTTAAGAAACTAATACTATGCTCTTAAAAACATCACTATCTTCAACATTTGAATTGCAAAGAAACATGCAGATGGCTGCGGCAGCACACAATAAAAAACAAAGTTTTGTCCTGTTTCTTGATGATTTGTGCTTACAAAATCTTACTCCCAAATTCTGCTATCAATATATTAACAAGAGAGCTATCAATATATTAACATATTTTTATATAAACTGTGAGTACTTCAAACACAAGCAAACATAAACAAAAGGAGTTTCCTATTTCTGGCAAAGCCACAAGACAACACAGACAAAACTAGCATAATATTAAAACCATAAGTTACCCCTTTCTTTTAATTGTATATAGGTATATATATATATTATATATTATATATACGCAGGCACATACATCTATGTGTATGTATGTATACATCTTGTATATGTACATACATTTACAAGATGTATATATAAATACATACACATATGTTTACTTACTCACATAAAATACAAGAGAACCTAAGCAGCTAGATATTGAACACACAAATATACTTGTGCTTTGCCAGCTTTTGTTTTGTGTGTACTTCACACCACGCACAAGAGAGCATTGCATATTGTGTTTTGCCAGTTTTTCCAACTGTGTGTTTTTAAAAATTCCTTTATACCCCTTATATTAGATTATCTGCTTTCAGACTTTCCTTCCCCTGTAACTTCAATTTGATGAATTCCACAGGGCAGTTAAGCACCAAGTTTTTGCTTTTCTCATACACAAGCAGGACTTAGTTGCTCACGTAAATGTGGTCTCAGAACAACCTGACCTTCTCCAAATTACTTAGTTATATATAACATATAGGAAGGATTATAGAAGAATAGAGGAATACTTATTAAGCTTAGAGAAGGATTTAGTTTTGAAGAAATTCGCTACATAGTCCAACATCCTGCTCAAAGTAAAGCTGAGTTTAAGGCTGGATCAGGCTGCTCAGGGATTTGTAGAGTCAAGTTTCTTCTACCTGGAGAATTATTTAATTACTCTGGGAGAATTAAAGTCCACGTTTTTAATTCCTTGCTTTATATCTTTGACAAAAAAGCCAACACCTAAACACAGTCAAACAGCAAATACTTGTTACCCTAAGAAGTATTTTCCAAGAGGAACACCGCCGACACTGGAAGGAAGATGCCTCCTCCCCAGGCACTGCTATCACAGAGGTGCATCAGCAAGTGCAATAACTGAAAGGACAAGGATCCCAAGACATCGCTGAGGTTTCTATGACCACCACACACACTTATTTTTTGCAGTTTTATGTTTTCTTTGGGAAGCCACACTTCCTCCCTTTCCTGCACAGGCCTCTAATTCCCTGGGTTTGCTGTGATAATTTCCTGGTCGTGCTGATCCCCTGTGACACATGCCAAGAAACAGACGTGAAGTCTGAGAGCAACATATGCTGAATCATCCTTCCCAGGGTATCAGCTACGCTAAGAAAACTGGCAGGCAACTCAAGATACTCAACCACTGACTACTTCCAACCCTGTTGCTATCTTAGCAAATGCATGCCACCTCAGAGGTCAATAGGTCCTGGTCAAATTTCTAAATGCCGATAGGTGATTAACAGTTCTTCCAAGCAGGCTGCATGTTTCGGATAAAAATCAGGTCCTTGTTATAAGCAGAACACACTAATTTGTGAGTCAACACATTCTTTACATAACATTTCTTCCAGAAAAATCTAGGTTTTGTGTGTGTGTTCTTTTTTCTTTTGAACTCTCTAAGAAAATTAACTCTGATTTAGAGTTAGCAGCTCAAATTCTAGCAGCAACTCTGATTTAGAGACTAAACAGCAACAATCATTTTGCTTTTTTGTAAAACTCCCAGATTTTAAGGGACAGATATTATAGGCACCAAATAACAAGATTCAGAAACATTAGCAATTGCTACCACTCATTCAGAGCAAGCACACTAATTGGTCTGCAAGCTTGGAAACTCTCTTACTGATCCTGCTGAAAGTTCAGATAATATTTTCTTTTTTTTTCATTTTAATTTCTTCTAGGCAGCATGGGGCTTGAGCATTTTCCATGGAGATTCAAAATCCCTCATTGAACTAATCATTGCATTCCTTTTGTAGAAGTATTTTTAAAGAAAATAAAAGCACATGCAACACAGAAAGATGAGATAATTATCATCCAGCTCCAGGTGAAGGCAGAACAAAGCTCTGATCGCAGTTCTTAGTAAAAATATATTTAATAATTTCCAGCAACAGAACTACAGAGCTTCAGCAGCTTCTGATGGAGGAAGAGCCCACCAATTCAGCTGATGGTTACAATTTATCCTCCTTTAAAAAAAGTCCCCCCACACCTCTGTTAAAAAGATTGATATTAATTCCAGTGCCAAGTCTTCAGTGGGGATAAATAGGAAATTCTTGATTGGCAGTTTAATTTTACATGGTCTGTCTTGACTTCACTGCTAATATCTTGGTGCTCTACAAGGTGTCAATAAGTCCATAGGATAATGGGGTGGCAGTAGACACATCTGGACTTTCAGAAAGACTTTCACCAGGTTTCTTGTCAAAGCCAATTGCAGAAACTAAGTTACCACAATACTGAAAGAAAGCTCATTAGGAAAAGGAAACAGATTTTTTAATAAGTAGCCCTGGAGCCCAGCTTATAGGCAAGTGACAGAAATGCCGATTTGGCCTCCAAGTGCTTTTCACAGACCTTTTTGTGTTGTTTTTATTGTAGATGGGCCATTCTCATTTTTTCCTCAAAAACATGCTATAGCTGCCTCCGAGGTATCATAACCATGTATTTCAGAATCAAAATCGCCAAGAGAAAGATTGTGTATGCTGGGTTAAGACTCAGGCTGCCCAGAGAGGCTGTGGAGTCTCCTTCTCTGAAGATTCTCAGAATCAATGCAGTGATTACACCCTCACAACACCTGATCTTCGCTCTACAAGGATGCCTCATAGTGAAACGGGTGCTTTCTCTTACCATAAGAATATCACTTACAAACTAAATTTAATGAAAAGAAAGAAGGCAAGAAAACAACCTGTGGAAGGAAGAGAAGGAAGGAAGCAGAGAGGAAGGGAGGAAATAACCCTCATCTCCCATATTCCATTGACAACTAGGCATATCCCTAGAATAAGGATAGAAGTAATAGAAGTCATTAAATATTGCAGTATGCAATGTAAGAAGATCACGTCTTGAGATAAGTTTACCCAGGAGTCTTCAGCATTCAAGTAACCGCTCTGCTCCAGATGTCATCAAAAGCACACCTTTCAAAAACCAACATATGCCATAGGATCAAAAGAAAATTGCAAAACTTGCCAGCACAAACTAATAACCATTGTAATAAAGGCACTGGCATCACAGCCTTCCACATCCTGCCCATACAAATCCCAGAATATATTTATGCAGATAATGTTACAACATCCAAATTGTGAAATAATATGAAAGAAACCAAACTACAGAATGAAATTGCAAGGAAAAATCAGTAAAATAACAAAAACACACAATTTTGTAGGAGAACTTTTTTTCTACAAAGCTATTAAAAGCCATTTTACCTATGACCTCTCAGGCCCACTGGAGATTTACAAATTATCTTCAAAAGATCCAAGCAGGAACCTAAATTCTGTTGCACAGAGCCAAACTAAAATAGCTACCCTGAGTAATCCTAAAATCCATGTCATCTGATATTACTTTGATAGAGCATAATTTTTCCCCTTCCTGGCTTTCCCTTCAGTGTCATGCAAGTGACCTCGATCCCTGTCACACAAGGGTAATAAACTTTAACAACTTTTCCCTTGATAAGATTTCCTGCACTTTTTTGCCCACCTAACAGTTACCAGTTTGGTGGCTGTTTTTTTCAAACTAGCTAATGATTAATACAATTTTTATTGTCCACAAGAACTAAGCTTCACACTTGTTACTTATTATTGCTACTTCAATTTCAGAATTGAAAATGAGCTAGTATATCTGAAGCTGATGCTATTTCAATTTGCCATATATATATCAGTATATCTAGGATACGGTTATTTCTTTCAATAAATCCTGGTTATGTCCTTAAATCATTGTAGCTGCTACATTATTACCACATCTTTATATAAAGCATCAATTTTATTACAGGCACATTCCCTGGACTGCCTCAGATGTTAAAGCAAAAATGACCTGAACATGTCTATGACAATTTTCAAGAAATGAAGAGCAAATACTTCTTCGTTTCTTATGCAATGTTTACAGTAAATTTATTTACAAAAGTTCTCAATAATGCTTAGTAATACTAAAATAACTCTTTAAGAGGATTAAAATGAATGTCTAATGCACATTCTTATCTCCAGTTTCTTTTTGCCTGTGATTCAAGAATTAGTTTGTCTCTTACATTTAAGAACTCTCTAGATCAAAAGCATCAGGTTATCAAAATGAATCCTTTTTCACAGTATCATCCACCAAAAAGACAATTATCTCTCATTTTTAAAATGTTATAGATGTTTTTATGTAACCAGGGCAGACTGGGCAGATCAGGAACATAACAAAGATGTGACTCAGGAGCCCACGTAATTTTTAAGAAGAATGGGTCCTAAATGGGTCCATTTTAAGAATGGGTCCTAAATGGGTCCTAGAAAGCCAATGGGCTCCTGGCTGCATGAGGAGGAGCGTTGCCAGCAGGTGGAGGGAGGGGATCCTGCCCCTCTGCTCAGCTCTGGTGAGGCCGCACCTGGAGTATTGGGGGCAGCTCTGGGCTTCCCAGGGCAAGAGGGACGTGGAGCTTCTCGAGAGGGTCCAGTGTGGAGCCACGAAGATGAATAAGGGACTGGAGCATCTATCGTATGAGGAAAGACTAAGTGAGCTGGGCCTGTTTAGTCTGGAGAAGAGACGATTGAGAGGGGATCTGATCGATATGTACAAATACCTGAGGGGAGAATGTAAAGAGGATGGAGCCAAACTGTCTTCTGTGGTGGCCAGTGACAGGACAAGGGGTAATGGATGTAAATTAAAACACAAAAATTTTAATCTCCATGTGAGGAAGAACTTCTTTCCCGTGAGGGTGACAGAGCCCTGGCACAGGCTGCCCAGAGAGGCTGTGGAGTCTCCTCTGGAGATCTCCCAAATCCACCGGGATGCTACCCTGTGCCACGTGCTCTGGGTGTCCTTGCTGGAGCAGGGGGTTGGACCAGATGATCTGTAAAGGTCCTTTCCAGCCTTAGCCATTCTGTGATTCTGAGATTCTAAATGGACATTTTTTAACTGAAGTTCAAATTAAAGACATCACCTGACAGGTACATCACAGAATTGATAGAGTTCACGGAGAGTGAGTAAAAACTTGGCTATGCAAAAGACAAAATATCTGTAGACCAGTTGCCCGATACGTACTTAGCCAATATTCACATAGTCATTTTTGTTTTTAAACAGTCTTAATTAATCAGGACTTTGAAAGTATGGTGCAATCCACTACAAATTCTGAATGCTTCAGTCCAAGGACACAAAAAAACTTAAACGTGGTTAAACCTTCTGAGAAGCTTGGAATGTTACATCTATTTTAATTGATCAGACTGGATGCTCTCAGTGATCTCGACTGTGCTGCTTGCACGTGTGGCTGTTCAGAAAAGGCTCCCCACTACTGAGCCACAGGTAGGCTGGGTGGTTAAGAAGGTGGCTCCACAGCCCCAGACCTTCTGCAGAATCAGAAAATTCAGTGCAAATCTACATTAACAGCAGGAAATCTTTGCATTCATCTATTATAAAAAAATCTGTGGTAGTATTTTAGAGAGTGATCAATTTATATGGCAGAAGAGTTAAGTATTTCTTTTATTTCCTGCAGCAAAGTGTTATATGACTCACCAATTAATGTTAATTATTGCTCCTAAGAAGCTAAGAACAGACACTGCTCCTGCCTTTAAGGAAGAAAAGCAATGAGAACATCAACCAAGCAGTGACTTTTAAAAGAGTAGGTTAAATATACATCAATGCATAATAGAGCATTTCCTAGCATATTTCCCATGCTAGAGATGACAAGAAAGTTCAGAGAACAGATCTTCAGTTCTAATATTCCCCTTTCAATACTTCTGTTTGCTTTCAAAATGTTTATGACTTAATGAACATACCATTAATCTAAAATTTCCATGGATACACTTCACCCAATGTATTTACTAATTTTGAAGACTAGCATTGATTTTCTCAGAGGTGCTGATAAGCAGTACAAAAATTCAGACATTTCCTCATTACAACATATCTGTTCATATTTTGGGATAAAATATCAAAATCAAAAATGTGTTTTATCCTTGCTAGAGAAAGCTGTTTGCCTTTAATCTCAGCAATTGAATAGTGTTTGTTCTCCTGTTCTACTATTTAAATGGCCTGTTCTCCACTACTCATTATCCTTGCTAACTTAACTAAATTGTACCTCAAAATAGGTGCTTTTCTTACCCTAGCTTAGTCACTTAAACATGCACAGATGTTTGTATTAAGATTCTGACTTTCTCTTGAGCACCAGCTTTTTACTCCCACATTTGGCCTGTTGCTTCTGTATTTGTTTTTTATTTTTATACTTAGTGGTGATTACTAAGGAGTAAAAGCTAGTAACAGAGCAACAGAAAGTTGCCTTTTAGCAACATGCATTAAGGCATGGTAATTTATGACCAAAAGAAAAAAAAAGAAAAAAATTATTGTCATTTTTCAAGATTTTAAAAGATTCTGCCTGGTTTCCAGATGGGATGATTTGCTGTGTCAATGATTCCATTTGAAAAGACATATCCATCAGGAAGGAATTTTTTTTAATAGAATTCAATGACTAAAGAGCAAAGAAAGATAAGAAAAAAAAAAAAAGATAAATTCCAGGTGCCCTAGGCCAACCCAAAACAGCAACTGGATCATCTCTTCACCTTGAGCTGTTGGCCACAGCTCAACATGCTGCCTTGATATAAGGCACAAGCAAGAGTATCTGACACAGTGAGGATTTCTCCTCTTTTCTTTTTTTTTCTTTTCCTCTCTTTTAGCCTCACAAAGATTCTGGGAATGAATTGAAAACCTCCGTCCAGAGCACCATCCATATTTATCAAACGCAAACACCTACCCAGAAACATGGTATAATCTAAAGATTAGCAAAATATCCTAAATACAATATTTGTATTAAAGCGCAAACACCCATGTGCCCAATATACAATGGTTTGAAAATGAAATGAGGAAAATTAAAGAGGAATCCCTTTTTCCACTTCTGATTGAGAGGGCCAAAGAATACTCTCTGTTACACTGATGTAACAAATCTGGTCAAAACTCTAGTGACTTGATTATCAAGCATACTTAAGGTTTTATAACCAAGACAATATGACAAGAATCTGCTCTGGTCTGTCCAAGCATGAGTTTAAAGCCATTGCACTTAGATTGAAACACTTTGTTTTAAGGGAATGAGTTACTAACGCAATGATTATCAGTATTATACTCCAACTGCAGCGCTTTCATTTTCAGCTGCCTCATGTTTCTGCATAGTTCAGTTCAAAATGTAAAACGGATTTAATTAAACTCTAGGTATTCGTTGCCAGATTTCTCTCTTACATTCAGGCATTACAGAGCACATATTTATTTTTAAAACCCTAGAATACTAAATATTGTACAAATAGTAGAGGGCTAATTTGTCTTTCCCCACAGAACATATGTTCAGGGAAAAATCCAAGAAATGGTAGAATAAAAGAGTCACATTAAATAAATAAGTAAAAATAGACATCGATCTGTCGATTTATTTATAAAGATCCAGATGGCAAAAAGACTACAGTTAAGTCTGTATCCTTGAAGACTAGCCTTGTACACTAACTTGGGAAGAACATTAACCATATTGCGCTCAGGGACAGAAGCAGGGAAACAGTTGTGGGGAAAACAGGAACAGCTTGTCAAATGCTCATTTCTGACACAGAGTGGCCTGGGTTAAATCTAAGCAGGTGAGATAACAGAATAGAAAAATTTGTGCTGCACACTAAAGCTAAAACCATGAATTCTGAATTTGTGGTGAAGGAGAAAAAAAAAAAAAAAAAAAAGCTATGCTAAATTAAAAAAGAAGAAAAAGTAGTAACAAATATGACCAGGCAAAATTATTTAGGCAGTTGAAAACACGTACTGAAAAACTATAGTATGCCTTCTAAATGAGGCAGAAAGTGTGATGATAATGAAAGACAGAAGATGGACTACTGAAAGCAACAGTTAGGCAAATTTTTTAATAATATTTGTAAGGGAAAGAGCAAGATTAGCATAATATAAGGGTAAAAATAGATTAAGAAATTAGTGCACACTGGGAAGTGTGTGTTTTTAATAAGTATAGACTATGTGCATGTACATTTTATACACACAAGCACTATTTAGCAGAAAAATACTTCAGTATATTCTTACTGTACTATTACTGTTTTCTTTTATTATTAAGTTGTCAGCAACCACAGACATTGCTACACAATATCCTGGAGCAGATGCACAAAGGAAACACTCTCTCCCCAACAAGAGACATTGAAGTGATCTGGCTTTTCATCTGGCATATGCACATGCTTTTGATATGCTCTATCTGTAGCAGTTTTTAAGAAAAGGAATTTCTCATTGTCCTCAAAGTGTTGAGCAATGTCTTTCAGTTATACTGTGGTCATCATAATAATATGCAATTACCTCTTCTATTTTACTGTAATCTCCCACAAATTCATTTACACAGCCATTATTATCTGCGTGCACTGTGACATTACATTCTGTGAACAGTTCAGGATCTCATCCCTCCCAGGAACAATCAGAGAAAGAAATATCTTTTAATCTCTTCTCGAATTTCCTGAAGGATATACTTGTTATTTTTCAATATTCACAAGTTAAAGTGGGATCCTGTTACACAATAGATGTCTGCTGGAGGCTGAACATACTCAGCACATATCAGAAAGGCCTTTGAGTTCACCCATGTTATGAATGATTTTCCATGTAGACTTCACCCTGAAAAAAAAGATCTCCCTCTTGCAGGGCACGTATACCCTATCACCTCTTACTGAGGCTGTTGCTAAGCAAGTATCAGCAAGTACTAGATCAGATCCTTTCTTTTCTGCACCAGTGCTGTGTTTCTTCTGCAAAATGAAACAATTCATCTTTTAATAATGACCTCAGCTCATTTTCTCATGAGAATATTTAAATTATAACAACTAAGGGCTTGATGGGGATTTTTAAATTATTACGTGCACTGAACTCTGCTAAATCAGAGACATCTGAACTTTTCCTCACCGTTACCAGTAAATGTATCTACTGATGCATTTCTTAAATTGGAAGTCTACTTTTTTTAATGTGTTCAAACTGTAAGTATTTAGCATGATGCCTGTCTTCATTTCTAGTTCACTCTATAACAGAGTCTGAAGGAAAAATGTGATTTTTGAAAAAGAAAAAAACAACTCTACCTTTTGGTAGAGTGCCGAACAAAGTTTCTGAGTTAAATTAAATAATTAGAGGTGTATTTAATTTTCATTTGCCACCACAGACTAATCCACAGGAATTTTGCTGGCCCTAAGCCATGCATAGCCTGAGTGTGTTACTGCAAGCTCAGTGCTTTATTGCCAATGATCACGGGGGCTTTGGGCTACACCTCTCTACACAACCCCTAAATATATGCCTGAGAAAACAAGATTAAGGACAGGGCACACACACACACACACATATACAGAGCATTCTCAGAAAAAGCAGACACCCCTCTTGTGTTCAGGGAGAAGATTAGGCACAACCACCTTCATATTCCCACATGAATATTAGTGTGTTACAAAAATAAAACAGCAATTGTGAGATGCCTGCAGCCTCTCATGGTAGGTACATATGCTGGACCACACTTAAGTCACTTCGTAGTAATCAGCACAGCACAGCAGATTCCTACCACAGCAACACTGGCAGATGGAGAGCAACCAGTAGATTTTATGCATGTTATGCAGTAGTCTGAAAATGAAAGCACACACAAGCAAATAAGAACGGGTCTGTTTTTTACTTCACTATTAACTGTAGTGTTCTCATGCACATGCAGCACTGGCACATAAGCCAAATTAAATATTTTCTGCCAGTTACCATATTCTGCAGCTGTGCTATCCTCATCCACTCTGTACCACTTCTATCGACAAAACAAGGGCAGACTAGCTGTAAAAGCCAAGCACAGTATTTGTTCATCTGGGCACTAAGATTTTTCTCCAAAACCACGGTGAAAAGGAGGACAAAATGATTAAATAGAACAAAAAAAATGGTATCGTAAAGGAACAAGATGAAGGCTGAAATATAAATACAAAAATACTAGTCTTTCATTCTGACTGTAAAAGAAAGAAGGAAAGAAAGAACAAAAGAAAGAAGGAAGAAAAGAAATCAGAGCCACATACTGCACAGGTTTGGATATATTTTTTTATGTTTTGCATTTTAAAAGTCCTTCCTATGAAAATAACAGGCCTGAGTTTACGTTATTATGCTGGTAGGAAATGTCTATGACTGTGCTGTGCAGACAGGCTCCTCTTAGCTGACAAAGAAACGAGGAGAAAGGTGACTAAACTGCAGCATTTAAATACTGATCTAGATATGAGTTTTTGTTTTTTTCTTTTAGTGAATATATACTATGTTTTCACAGTGGCTATCCAATGGTGGCAAAGACAGACCTTCATGTGAATTGCAAAATTGAACTGCACTTCAAAAAATGTGCAGCTTTTAGTTGAGAGTCTCAGTTTTATTTGAGAAGAGCTCTGAAACAGCACTGCCACCTCCAGGAGATGGCACCAGCTACCTTTATTATATCACAGAAGAAGAAATTTGCTGCTTTTTAAGTTCTCTGCTTCACTAATACACACAAAAAACTTGTCCATTGCCTTCACTGACTTTTCTGCTTACTTTTGAGAGGAAGCTTGGATAGGGTGTGACTGATTTTCCTAATTTACAGCCACATTGCAGTGATTCACACATGCCATGGAATGATGCTTATTTACTGAACACGTATAGCATCTTCACTGACAATGTTTCTTTCTTTTTACACTAGTTTCTAGTGTAAGAGCACTAGTGCAAGAGCAGAATAAAGTATGCCTCTCCCAAAGGTCAGATAAGAATATCTGTTTTACAGACTCTAACAAAGTTAGTTTACACACAATAATACATCTGTAGTACTATAAGGCAAACAAATATTGGCTTGTAATCCTTACAGAAAATATGCTGCATACAACAGAAACAGATCTGAAAGTTGTCATTTTAGTGAATTGCTTGTAATTCTGAGTACTTCTGTTAAAGTCAAACTCATAATTTCATGACCAGAGGGTAACATTTCTTTTGGGGGGTCTATAACACAAATACCTTGATCCTTTTTCTACATAGAAAGGACACTGCAATGATTATTTTGGGATCATATTTGCAGCTCTTTCAACCGAGAAGTATGACATCATGTCAATGTGCATCTCAGATCTTCCCATTAATTTGTTTTACATCTACATACAGATAACCGCATGTTTATCATTACCAGAAAAAAAGAAATCTTTTCTTCTATCAGACCTAAGGGAAAAAAACATCTATATCTTCTACTTATGTACGAATAAATGAGAGGGTCCTAACTGTTACAAGAAGTTATCTGGAGTTTTTAAAAAGTTCAGAACTTGAAGAACTTGATTTTGGGAGTCCCTTAAGCAAACAGATATCCAAAGAGCAGGACAGTATGAACCTAAAGGAAATCCTCGAGAGCGGTGACTTTTGTCATGTACAATATTTCTGCAACCTTGCATGAACTTTTACTTCAAATTCCCCATAGACAAAGTCTGCACTCAGAGTCTACTGAAGTTGCAAATGCTCTCCATGTTTCAGACGTACTACATCAAACCTGCTAACTTCAGTCCAGTGAAATTCACATGCTGGATAAAGAGAGCACACATAGCACTGCTAAGATCTGTTTTATTCTCTGCTCATGAAAAATACGGCTTAAGCTTCTGGGAAGAAGAGATCTGTGTGATAATGACAGTTTTCAGAGCTTTGTGAGCCTCGAGCCTCTCCTGGTGCAGATTGCTCTTTTTAGTGCTGGATGCAAAGCATGCTTCAAGCACCTTGCTAAGGTGAATGAATGAATGAAGTTCATAGGTACAAGTGAAAATGAACTGAAAGAGCTCTGCATATCTTAGATACCTCTTGGAAGAAGCACACTTATGTGCTAACAATGTGTTATCTAACATTTTTAAATGAACATTAGTTCTAGTAAGGATTGCTAAAGTATTACATACAACATATATTGTATGGAGGAGGAGGAAGACGAAGCATCCATAAATATATTTTTTCATGTAATCTTCCTATTTTCCCATAGCTTTTCAAATTCTTAATTAGCATTTCTTAAAATTTAGCTAATTTTTTTTAATGTTGCACTTTAATAACTATTGCAACGAAGTAATCAGCCAAAGAGGGACTAACAACTTTCAACGACATAACCACTAAATGAGTGCATCCAGAATTCCAGAAGGGCAGTATTCCAGAATTCAGTTAATGCATATATGGTTCAAATGCACTGAAAACATTTTTTTTTTTTTTCAGATTAAGCAGACTTGGGAGTCAGACAAAGAAAAGACTATTTTAAAAAACAAACGCTTGGTAAGAATGGTAGATAGACTACAGCTATATACGCATGAATATAAAACATGAATTGGTGACGAATGGTTAAAAATGCCAGACAGTAAATTTCTTCACTGAATGTTGCAAGGTAAAATACTGCTTAGTTGAAAAGCCATATTCATGCAATAGACTATCCCCAGCATGCTGCACGATGAGGATGTCCAGGAGAGCAGAACAGATCCTGATATTTGACATGGATATTAACACGACACACAAAATTTATATCTAATTTTCTACATTTCACTCTCAGTATTTTAGCTTTTTTGCTTTTTTTGTTTTGTTTTAATTAGTCATCAACACATACCAGCACATCCTCTCTCATCATGACCCGCAGAATTCTCCAGTGAAACAGAATATTTTTTTCAGCTACAATAGTCTTGCCATCCTACTGGATCATGGTTTTCAAACTGTCCTTGTCTCAGTACGGCTTTAAGTTGTATCTTCTGTTTGTGTGCAAACAGAAGGCCCTGTCAGACCTTTCACACAGCTGAAAGACTGGCCTCTCGCTTTCACAGAATAATGCACAGGGGTTAAGGCTTGGTTTGCAAGTTTAAGGAGAGCCCGCATTTTTCAGTGGTTGCACAGAGGAAGACCCTAAATACTTGTGAGGATTCTCCAAAGAGCTCAAAAGACAAAAGCACTCAGGAATTGGTTGGAGGTTGCTGTACATTTTTGACAGTAAAATTTCAATAAAAAACCTTTACACCAAAGGCAGCACATCATGACTAGCAGGAGAGACCAGAATTTTTTTTTTCTTTACTGCAGAATTAACATCAGTTCTCTAATACTGTATACATGTAAAATGTTACTTCATTTTATGCTGAATTTGCAACATGCCTGCAAGAAAAGTGCCATGCAGTTCAGGCAGGCAAAAAGTAATTATAAATGTTGTTGGAAGTTTTCAAGCATTTTTTCTAAGTTTGAAAGGATTTGCAATCAAAGATCAACATGACAAAAATGTAATTGAATAGCAGAATTTATTTTTAGATTGCCTAGACTAATTTCACATGCACTATGGTATAAATTAATACTATTTAACCCAGTAAATTATTTTCTCATCCTCAGCAAGTATAAAGTATTATAATCTCACTTTGAATTTCAGAGACAGAAAATTCATGACACAATTGTTCTCACCTGGAAGAGAAAAGAAGAGACAACCTACAGGTTTCCCTAAAGAACATTACAAACATTTCCAACAGTTATTTCACTGCAATTTAGTGGAATTGGTTTGAAATGAAGATATGGCACTTTTGAATTCTAAGAGCAAACAGAAATAAAGGTCACTGAAAAATGTTATATTAGAATCTCTCAAACTGAATTGCAATATACACCTCCCGTGCAAGTTTCTGCAAGACAAAAATATTTTCCCCCTTTCATTTTCTATTAGTAATATATAAAAAAGGAACAACTTTTGTCCAAAACAAAGGTATGTACAAATGTGCATTTAAAGATGCATAGACAAAGATTTTCATACACATGCTTTTTTTTATCTGTTAGTTTGTTTATGGTTGATCTTACATGTCATGGAACGTTTCTCCAGTATTCACCTGAAAAAGGAAATAGCAAACTTCTACAAAGTAATTCAGTGTCTGTATTTAGCCAAAATTTCTAGAGCAAGGTGAAACTAGACCAAGGAAAGGCTGAATTCTTTCGGGGGACAAAAACGGCCCTGTTCTGGTAGGAATATTAAGCTTTTCAAGAGCTGCAACAGACACAAGATAGTGGCCAGACAATATTTCCTGTCAATTCCTCTGCCACACTCTGTATCAGACTAGCAAGATATTCCTCTCTTTTGGCATCATGGATTTTGTAAGTCAAGGTGAGCTAGTATAAACTGATATTAATGTATCTACACAGGTCTTTTCAGGGTCCCTCTACAAACTCTGGATTAAGGACATAGGAAAGTTTCAGTATTCTTAAAAGTTGTGTAATGGTGAGGTTGCTGGGGCCTCAAAGGTAGCGTGCTATTCTCCATTCTTTTAAGAAAAAGTTCCCTCCTTTTATCGCAAGTTCCAGGCTTAAGACATAACAGAGCAGAAAATATTAAAGATATACCCAGTTATGTCACAAGTAGAACATCAAAAAAAAATAAGTAGAACATCATCAAAATTGCATTAACAGCAGCAATTATTTCCCTTCTTACCTCTGGAGATCTCCAAGTTGACAGCAGACCAGGACCATGACCATGACCAGGCGCACACCACCTGGGGCGTGCTCGAATCATCCTCATGGAGGAAACAAAACATCAGTTCACAGAGCGAGGTCTGATTTCAAGAGCAGCAGCTCACAGGATGAAATGCAGGACAGGACAGGACTATCTACACACATGAGCTACCGTGCTGATGAGCACACAGTTTCTTCTTGGAATGCGCTGAGGTCTAATGGCCACGAGCACACAGGCATATTAATTTCCAGTTGAGGAAAACAGAAGGAAGAATTTGCAGAGAAGAAAACCCAAATAAATTCTCTTGTCATTGTTTTGGCTATTGCGTATGCAAAATAAAAATATTTTTATAAAATATTTTATCCAGTGAACAAATATGTGGATGCATTACTGGTATCCCTTTACAGAAGCAGGGAAGACTAAACCCTTATAAAGGAAGTAAAAATACATCTGTAAAATATATGGCAAATCATTGCTATTGTCAGACTGCAGAAGGTTTAAAAACAAGCCTAAACAATGAAGTCTACAGTTACACATGAACAAATTAATCAAAGCATCTGCTTGATGTCAGGATGTTGTTTTCTGGAACTATGCCAGCATTTCAGATATTTTACTTGATTTTCTTTCCCACTCTCTACATAAGAAAGCATCCAAAAAACAAAAGTTGGTACTTAATAATGAGGGGTAAGTTAAGAAAACATCAAAAAATCCACCTTCTCCCCCATATCTTTCAAAATAGCTGTAATATTACTACAACATTGTTATAACCCCAGTACTTCGATGCTTGGAAAAACAGCTGAAAACAAGGCCCCACGAAATGACCTAGTCTATAATTTTACACAACAGCTTTAATCTTTAACCTTCAGCTACTTTGTCTTTGTTGTTTTGATTTGGTTTGGATTTGTTTGTAGATACACTTTTCAGGGTTATTTTCAAAGGATTTCAGGATAGTTTTACAGGAATAACTGGATCATTAGTGTGTATATATATGTGTATCTGTATGTACATACATGTGAATGCATATACACATGAATTGCTTTTAACATTTTCCAGAGCTGGAACATGAATTTTATTTAACAACAGGACTGGAAGAATATTCTTTGCTCCTTTCTTCCGTATCTAGAAGAAAATACGATCTTTCTATTATCTGATTACACTAAGCGCCACATCTTGACAGCTGAGCTTGCTGAAATCTATAATAAAGTCAGACAAATATTATTTGAAATGCCAAGGTGACACAGATGGTTACATTAAGCTACAGAATACACGGATGAGCTGTTTTCCTTGCAATGAGCCTCCAATAAGGACCTTCTGCCCTGGATTACAGTGCTACCATACTCATATTCAGAAGCAGTTTAGCAGCACTGCTTTGCAACAGATTGATTTTCCAGTACAAATATCAAAGTAACTATGTTTAATTTCTCTAGCAATTTTTTTAGGACCAAATTTTATGACTTAAGTAGATATAGAATCTTAGTAAACATTAGTAGTGCCCTTCCTCAAAAAAAACCTTTTTTCCCAAGCTATGCAGCTTGATATTTAAAACAAGGTATAAATACATCACAACTCAAATAAATAATAATAAAATAAATGTTAAAAGGCTTTCTGTACAGTAAGTAGGCTTTTAGTAAGTATGGAAGTTTTTGAAATAAGAATCAAATTACTCAGTCAAATGTATTCTTTTCTCTCTGGCTCCCCAAATCTCGGATTTATTTGCTTGAAGTGGCAGAAAAATCTTCAAAAAGAAATGCAGAAATACCTTTATCCCTCATCCAACAGTAGCCAGGGTTGCAGAAGCGGAAAACACAAGTTTTAAAGAAATCTGTCAGAGGACCTTTCCCATATCCTGGGTGAATGCCGACTCAGAGACTAAATAAAGCAGACAGCAATGACACCAGCACCACCATCATATTGATACCATAAAAGCAAACAGTGATTTCCTTCCCTCTGCATTTTGTATAGTGCACCAGTGAGCTTCGGAGTGAGAGAGCTATACCATCACCATCTAAATATTCTAACTTAATTACAGAATGGGTATTAAGCTCTTTTAGGTCAATTAAGAAATAAATGCAACCATAGAGTTAAAATGTTAGGCTCCCCAGGTGCTATCACAGCCAAAGGGCATCTGCAAGATTGAATGGCAGATGAGAGGAGACGTTAGCAATGCAGCTTTGGATATGGTCACCTACATTTTCCCAAGGACTTCTGGATCTTGCCTCAGGTTTTACCAGAAACCTCATGGCCTTTTCTCAGCTCTATTAAATAGATTATACATCCATGTACTTCAAAAATTCATACTGTTTCAGCACTTTGCCCATTCAATCCATCAAATATGTTCAATACTATTTACTATTTTAGTCCAAATACGAAACACCCTTCAGATGAACAAAGTGCTAGGCTGAAAGGAAAGATATAGGAGATAAAGGGAGAAAGGGTATAAGATAAATAGCTTTGGTGGGATATTTTTCTTAAAGAATCCTCTCTCACCCAGTCTTCCACAAGCAATAGCCTGGTATCAACAGAGCAATAAACGATCAGAGCAATCACCCAGCAAACAGTCTCTGGCGACAGATAGTTGTTTTAGAGCCTGCTCACCTTAAAGATCATTGCGTAGAAAACTTCCAGAAGAGTTTTTACACAACAGTCAGATTTATTACTGCTAATAAAAAAAAATGTGGACATTTATGACAGTAAGAAGCACAAATGGAAAATATTTGGAGGAAAAAGAAAATAATTGCAGGCAATCTTATAAACTTTAGTTTGTTGCCTGTATCATTATTAGTGTCACTGAGGTGACAAATGGAAGCTCTAGATTATTTTCCACTTGGAAATTAAGTAGAATCTGGGGAAATAAATGTTCTGTTTGACTTCAATAAGCCCTCAACTAGGCAGCTACCAACGAACAACAAGATCCTGACAGGCTCTAGCCCTCCTCACTAACACGTGAGGCGCTGTGTCCTGCACAGCCAAATGAAATACTGTGGCTACCTTCGCTGCCTCCTTTGTTGCAAAACTAAGTGTTTTTGTGCCATGTAAATGTGGGGCAGGAAAACACAGATTTCTACACTTGCCATCTGGATATTTCTTGTGTGTGTGTGTGTTTTTTTTTTGTTTTTTTTTTTTTTAAGAAAGCTTTGAAATATTCATGAAAATAAAATACAAGATTCCTTCAAATGGTAATCATTCTTTAGTAGGGAAGAGACAGTGAGGCTAACACAGAATACAATACATCTGACTCCATAATTCCAGTGTGTCCAATCTTTTTAGTAGGACAGATGGCAAAGAACAAATTACATATGTCAGATAGGTCTGGGGTTCCTGCTCAGCACTATATTTTTTAAAATGACTGTCAGGCTTCAGCAAGTGGCCTCTGGAGGCCAGACAGTGCTCCCTCATTGGCAGCTTGGAGTATCCAACAAAGCACCCAAATAGTATCAGTTATTTAGAAGTTGGGTCCATGTTATTCCAGATCCACAAACCAAGACCTTCTCCATATATTACCTCTGATGTTGTTCAAATGATGTGATAATCCTTCTGCAAGGCTTCCCATCTAGTTTGCATAAATAGACCTCCTCTGCAGCAAGAGGATTCAGATCTCCCACCCCTGGCTATCCCTAACTCCCGTCTCTGAATTCCTGACCCAACTGACACTGGAATCTTTCCTACAAGTCCTCACATACACACAAAGGAGAACAAAAAGCAGCATCTGATCCAGAAAACAGGATGAGAGCACAATTCTCAAATGTATTGGTACTTACTGTCTTTTCAGTACGAAGATTTGTTTAAGTTGTCAAACTTTTATCACAAATGACAGTGTCTGCACGTATAAAAAAGCTGGCATTTTATGTAATGGCACTGTTTATTCTAGCCAAATATATGTCAGCCTTCAAGACTATCTTTGAATTGTATCTTGTTTCAGTGGAAACAGAATATTTAAGAGAAAAGATATGTGTATGTGGGAGTCAGTAGACACTGTAATGCAAATGGCAATCTAAAGGCTACTTGCAAAACATAAAGTGAACACTTCATGTCTGCTTCGTGGTTCTTTTCTTTAATAATGTTACATTTCTGGAAAATAAATTCTCTAGAATATATGTCCTCCTCTGCATGCAGGTCTAGAGTCAATCAGTGGCACTGCTAACACCAGTACTGCATACCTGTTTTCCTAAACCTGACTCACTCTCCACAAAAGAAACGAAAAAAAAATCCCTATCTTTTCACACAGTTCCTCAGAAAAGACAGCTACTTGCTTCCAGCATTTTTGGACTAAAACTTCTGGGACAAAGCAACATATTGGCACAAAAAAAACATATTAGATTAACCAAACAATTTCCTTAGATAAAAAGAATCATTTTATCAGAATAAACAGAAGTTATATTTTACCTGCTTTGACTGTAAAAATGCATTTGATAAAGTGCCATATGGGAAAAGATTAGATAAACTGGAGAAGAATTAAATTATTGAAGAAACTCAAAACAAGCACACGCAAGGGTTCTTACAAACAAAAAAAGGCATTAGAGAAAGGCTGAGCTGGTAATAGATGCTCATGAATCACTCTGAGGGTGAATTTTGTTCAGCAGTTTCATCAGCTGCCTTCATCAAAAAAAAATGTATATATATGCATATATATACACACACACAAACATATATATATATATACTATATATATATGAGGTATATTTTACCAGCAATACTGGTGACATTTACTGATGACAGGATTTTGGAAGGCACCATTTAGATAATATGTGAAAATACCTGTTTGACAAAACCATGTCAATTAACAGAAGAAAATTTCATAATACAAAATGTAGGGTCAAACATTTCAAGACCCTTAAGTGATGAGGGAAATTAGATGGTGGTCCTAGGACATACCAGGAAAGTTACTTCCTGGAAAGAAAGTAATTTTGGATATATGCAGTAGCATCATGCACAATTTGAAACAGTGAAAATAAACAAAGTTAAAAAAAAAAAAAAGGTTCAGTTAATTCAGAATACATATACATATAAAAAAAAAGATGCTTAGGGAGAATGCTGTTCAAGGAGATGAGTTTGATGTTACAACTATCACTTACTAATAAAACTATATAAGGACAGATATCAAAACAAGAACAAACAGGTCAACAAGGTCATGAACATACACTAGAACTCAGGAGAATAACTGCTAACTGCTGGATGCAAAATACCCAGCTGCTTTTAAAGGGAACGTGAACACACTTAAGAAAGAAAGAAAGAAACCTATGTATGTAATGCATTAACTATAATAATAGGGGGGCTAATGGGCCAAGAGGCACACAGCCACAAACAACCTGAAACACAGTGAACAGCAGGGACAGCCCCACTCTGCTTTGACAGGTGAACTGCAGAAATCAAGGTGGATGGGGAAAGAGGCCAAGCTAGCCTCAACTATTAAAATACAGAGTAAAAAAAAAGTGCTTCTAGTGTTTACTCCCACAGAGAGGGAAATGAAATCCACAAAATTTCTATAAACATTTTGATGAAAATTCTGCTTAATAGAAGTAAACACTAGAATTAGTTGTAGCTTTGGCTTCATTAACAAGATCGCTGCTGCAGCATTCCTTTAGCAAGTGTCTGTAGTAGGAACCCTGTAATTGTAAAAAGCATTCAGTTAAACTAAGCTTCCCAGGAGACCAAAAGCAGGCCTACATGTTGTACAAGAGAGCTCCGGTGTCTGAGATGAAACACTGGTAGCTGTAAAAATGACATCAGTTAAAGATTTGCTAAAACCTAATTACATGGTTATATGCGAAGTAACATAATATCATAGGAAATTTCTTCCTAAATCATCTCTACAGGATGTACCTCTGATACAAGTCAATGTAACCAGCTTAAATTGCCTTTCTCTCACATTCCTAGCTCTTTGGGGAAATCCAGAATAGCTGCAAGTATGGCAAGGACACGCACACCTAACATACAGCCAGCATTAGCATGCACGGTACAGGTGAATTCTGTCCATTGTTGAATATAGTCACACAGAATTTTACTGGGACATGAAGTATAGCTGGAGTAATGGCAAGTACAACTGTAAGTCATTATTTGGATTTCTGTTTCTGGCATGTTTAGATCATACTAGGCACTATTAGATCAGCAATATACAATTCTTGTGCTCTGCCTCCACCTATCATTCAGGCTGCAAAGGCAACTGACATGACTGAACCTTATTCCTGAAGAGGAATAAGAGCTCTTAAATGATGAGGTAGGAAGACGTTGTGGGAATGAGATCACACAAACAAAAGCTTGTGATGCCAGACCAAGTCAAAAGTTGCAGAAGCCATATACATCTCTCTGTAAAATCAACCATCACGCAAGGTTTCCTAGCTAATCAGAAAACAGCTTTACCAGCTCTGCAAACTCCAGTACTTACATACTGCTCTCCAGAGCAAAATGAGCAGAAATGATTGACAGGCAGGCTTCTCCAAGCTTATTCTGCAAATAGGCTTCTTACCATATTTCCCTCAAAAGATTAACAGACTAACAGCTGTTTTCTCATTTAGCTTGGCCAGAATATCCTCAGCCTCTCCTCCTTTACAGAGGCTTTTGCTCAGGACTTTTTGGAAGGCAGACAGTGTTCAACAAGGTTGAAAAACAAATGATGATTTATTATTGCACGTTATAACTTAACCTTATAGGCCTATGCTTGCCAATCAGCTATACTGTAATATTGTCAAGTGGAAGCTTGGTATTTCTGAAGGATTAAACAGAAGTCTGTACTGTAGAAGTGCTGTACTACACATTTAAGGAAAAATTATTCCAACATAATAAGTCAGAGTTGAAAAGTCTAAAATAGTATTTGACTATTGACACTATTTTTTATTATAAGACTTCAGCTTGAGTCTACTTCCCGCAAGGTAGGTAAACTGTATGCATTTCTACAATAGTAAGCAGTCTTCAATATTTTATTGCTAATGTTTTCCAGTCATGTTCCATAATAAGCCTGGCAAGTGCATGAATACTTTAAACAAAAATTCCACATTTCTTTGTTCAGAGAGAAAAGGATGGTGATGAGATATGCCCTTCAAAAAGATAAATTTTTTATGTTTCTTTTCTTTCTCCAAAGCTATAGTATTTTTTTAAGGGCAAATATAACTATATGTTGAGAACAGATTTACCAGATTTTTTCCTTCTGTTGTTGGCATTTGCTAATAGCTTCCAAAGTCAATGGAAAATTCTTCAATACAAGTTTCTAAGTCTACCAATGAAATATTAACAGCAGCAAATAGCAAGAGTGACTTTCTCCTTAAGCACATCAGCTTAATTAGTTCTATATATGTTTATGACTTTTAAAAGCTTTGAATACTCTGACTGTTTAAGAATTCATCAAAAATCCTATCTTGTATTGCTACTATGTTTCAAAAAATATTCCTGTGATTATTCCCTTTCCCAATTGCATCTTACCTCTTTGGACTCTACATTAGCTTAGCATTCAATAATAAACCTTCTTTAACTTCAGATTCATCTATTAAAGACTACATTCAAACAGAATCAGGTGTCATATTTAGCTCACCACTTCAGAGCTAGATTGCATTGAAACAAAGGAATTGATCAAGGCAGGACTTCTAGCCATTCACATTCATAGCCACCTGGGAGCCCGCAAAATAAAAGCAAGGAGTCATCTACATAAATAAAAAACAGGCTAAAAGCAACTTGAAAGACAGGAAACACTGCTTGTCTTGGTGTCTAAATCATCAAAATTATGGTTAGAGCCCTCACCTTTCAAAGACAAATCCAAGTTTTAAGAACTCAAAAGAATAGGTTGAGAATGTGTCCATTATTACCTGAGGACCTTGATAAATCTGAATCAACTTATATTTGGATTATTTGGAATACTTCAAAACACAAGATCTTTTTGGTTGAGAGACATCAATCACACTTTCAGTTACTAATGTGAGTTTTTAGCTTAGATTTAAAAAGGGTTTTGAATAAAGGTTTGGTAATTCAGCTTGTTTTACAAAGCTCACATTTGGAAGGCGCTTTTTAGATTTCTTTTGCATTATCTTCCAGTAAATTTACAATAAGTAATGAGATGGACTTCAAAATATATCATGTCCCTGCTTGAAATTCAGTTTGCAAAAGAACAAAAGGTTCTTTATCTTGCAGGAACATCCTTCCAAAGTTGAGTACTGTTGAACCTTGAATATCACCATCCATAAGAGAAGTTTTGCAATGGCATACTTCTGCTATAAACCAAGAATATGCTCAGTCTGTCTTAAAGAACTATGTGTAATAAACTTGTTATATATTACCAGACACAATTTTATCTCCATATAGTTCTTAATTATTTGCAAACTTTCACAATATCTGGTATCGTAGCATACATTTTTCAAACTGTTTCAGTCACTCACCTGTATATCATTATGATTTATTTGTATTTCCTGTATTTTGATTTCTCCAATACTTGGGGAGAATATGGAGTTCGCATTTTCCAGGGATAATGAAAAGCAAGAGGAGGTCTTGCTCCTTTATCTCAAATTTTCCTTTTTGAAAAACAAAACAAAACAACAACAAAAAACCCCAAGGCTTTGAAGCCAATTTGTGACTTTGAAGCCAAGATAATACCAAAGACAAAAAAAATCTGTCAAGAAATTTGAAGATTTATATAATGAATGAATTAACTAATTAATTAATGAGTTAATTAATTCTGCCACAGTTAGGGCTGTTCTGTTTCAGAGAATGAGCCTTCAAACAAGAAGACAGCTGATGTGCTATATACCAGAGGTGCACATGGCCAGAGCGTACCAAGCACATTAAATGTACTATACCAGCCGGCTCTGCCAACTTGTGCTTTCCAGACACATCAGACTTGCTGCGCATGTGCTAGATTTTTCATCCACAGGCACACTGGATATATCTGTGATTTCTGAATACTCAACAACCCAACTTGGAGTTACAGTTGTGAGATACGTGGAAATTCCCATAAAAATGAATAACGTAATTTGGCCAAGGGCAGGTAGAGGCAAGTTGTGAACTTAGTTATAGAAATATGGTCATACATATAGTAGCTGTTGGCTATACCTTTCTCAAATGCTTTATTAAGCACTGTAGTAATGGTATACATGTTTATTATTAAGTCCTATCAATTTCAAGGGTCTTGTGTGCATGAATATGTATCTATCACACTAGCAGTAATACAGTTGATTCCAGCAGAACCAACATTTTAAGGGTTAATTTTCCTCACAAAATTTGAGATGCACGCCTTTTTCCATGGCTGACAGCAAAACAGTGTGTGTTAGGAGCATGTTCTTTCCTTCTTTCACTCTGAGGGCCTTGGGACTGGCAGGGCAGTTGGCACTTTCTGACACATTCACTGTGTTGACATCAGCTGCAAAACCTTGAATCTTCTGACACATGAAAAAATACCATAACTAAGATTTATACTCAAGCCATAACCTGGAGATTGGCTAAGCTATCTAAAAAGTGACCACAGACTGATTCAACTTAAGAAAAAAAAACTAGCCCACAGACCTTCTTGAGTTTGAGCCAAGTTCCTTTGGAAGTAGTGCAGCTGCAATTGAAACCTCAGAAGAGGACACCACTTTTGGCTGAGCTGGATCAATAGTTCTGACTATAATTTCTTGTAAGTGCTTTTGCCATGTGGTGCAAATACAGTAATTAATTTCTAGGAAATGTGTTAATAAATTGTGCTGTGGATTCAAACCAAATTAACTTGCCTCATTTGCACCCATAAATCCTGCAGACATAAACCACTGGCTGAGCTGGGACTAGGTCAGCTCCTGCTGCACGCGGCTTTCCCTCAGGAGCAGGGCATGCTGGAAAGCAAGGGGGTCTGATCCAAACACCAGGACCCAACAGGAGGGCATTTCTGAAACACCTTTGTCCCCTTGTAGATAGCTCCCACGACACAGTGATCTCTACTTAAGGAGAACATCAAGATCCAGAGTTTTGGCAATTACAAAAACTAATGTCCTGATATTAATAAATAGAATTAAGGAAGCACTTGAGGATATTCACACAATGAATTTAAGTGAGCATTCCAAGTGTACTAAATCTGAGCATGAAGTTATAAATGTTCCAGTAAACAGTGAAATAGAACAGTGAAATATTCTCAGTATTCCTAATTTTACTAGTAGTATTTCTTACAAAACAAAAAAATCTGCAATTAAACATGCAGTTGTTAATGAAAAGCACAACACAGCCTAACAGTATGCTATGATCTCCTCAGCTGTCTATGACGACACAGAACGGTCACTAGCACAAGATACACAATAACTATTGCTTTCTAATGGCATTTTGATAGAGTGGGGAAAAAAATGTAAGACTGCACGTTGTTTTCTCTTTTTAAGCATCACAGCTCCCAGGAAATTAAAAATATTTTAACTCTTATGTTAGTGGAATATACCTGCTATTATCTGCAAAAGACTAAAGACAATAACAACATTATATAAAATAAGCTATTACTAAGACTAACAAGACTGTATCAGTATCTGTTCAGGTGACAGAACTGCTTTTAGCAATGCTGTTATAATGACTACTGAGCAGTAGTTAATGGTCTAGGAAGTGTCATTATTCAAATTCTTCAAGACATTTCTGTAGTCTTTGCCAGAAGCTAAGAAAAAAAAAAGGGGGGGGAAAAGAAACATATGCAAACACCTTTGTTAAGCACAGCCCATAATTTCAATGTGAAATGCTTTGTTTCATGTCACGTAAACCAGGAATATCTCAATATTCCCATTACCACAGTCATTTCCCGAGACAAATGAGCAGCTCTAAGCTCCAGTCACCTGCTCACACTCCAACCCCCTTGAGTCAGTCAGGTAGCAGGCTGGGAATGATAACATTAAACACATGGCTGCTTCTGAAAAGGGCAAATAATAGTGGAAAGGATGTGAAAAGCAAAAAGAAAACATGGGTAGAGCATCACCATTTCTTCAAGCAGCCTGTACTTGCCTATAGGTCTAAAACACAATCAAACAGTGGCCGATAAACTCATCATTGCTTTTCAGAATAATAGTCCTGTGCTCATTCTCCCCAAGAGATTTAATATACACACATCCTTATGACTCAGCTGTCAAAAAGGTATATATATATATATTTGGATGAAGAAGAGAAAAATACACTCACAGATGCTAGTCTAGATGTTGCAGAAAGCTCCTCTTTGAGGGAAATAAGGGAATGGTTAGCATGGGTAAAGACAAGGCAGACACGCATAGATAAACTTCGAGGAAGATCCAGAAGTCTTTAAAGACTTAAGTCAGACTTAAGACAGTTTAAAGACTTAACTCCTGCCAAGGGAGTCTGAAGTGTGGAGTGTCAGAGAAAACATGAAAAGTGGGACAAAGATGTGCTTATGGTGACAAAGGGAATGATAAAGACATCTTTATGAGTACAGTAGTCTGTCAAAGCTGGATAAACAGCACTTATTCTTAATGCAAAGAGGTCACAGAAAATGGGGGTTTTAGCAGAGTTTTAAACCTCTCTTTAATTCAGAAACTGCCCTCACTGCATCAGTGAGGATATTGTTACCTTCCTCCCCACATCTTCCGAAAAAAGATAACAGATACTGCTAAAACACTGTGGTTTTAACAGCCATTTTTGTAATCCACCACCTTTCCTGTAGCTCTCCCACCTGAGATACCACAGCAAAATTGCTTTTTTATACAGTGATTAGTGGATTATAAAGAGGCAAATAATGATTTATGCTTAGCCTATTTATCACAGACAATATTTAGTCTTTAATGATGAACTTGTGCTCTAAAATAGCAGCTCTGTAACCTAGAAGCATCTTGTTCAAATATAAACCCAGGAGAAACTAAACTTCAGGGCTTCACTTGTTATTCTGTTTCTTTATTCACTTAAAATTCAACCCTTCTTTGGGAGCCACTAATGCTAACAGAATGAGAATCATTGATGAGATTTTGACTAATATACCTCTGTGAGTTGTTTCGGTACTTTGCTAGTTGTGTCCTCATTACTTGCTGATTGCTTGCAGAAAAAAAAAATGCTAAACAACACTGTGTCTCAGTTAATGTAACAGCTGTTTTCTACTTCACCACAGTTAAAGAATATTGTGCATAACAATACATTCATTGTATTCTATAGAATTATTAGTTAATTAATAATTTAGCTTATTTATTCCTATTTATACTTAGACTGTACTTATTCTACTGACCAAGTAGGGCCACACTACTGGGACCTCGAACTGGCAGCAGTTCAATTACACTCCAATACTAACACAGGCACAAATGCTCTACTTGCATCATATTTCAACTGATGTAATAGCATGAAACAGGGCATCTCTGAAGTCTTCCAGTACCTCAGAGAAATAAGCATAAAAGAGTTTTAATTGGGTCATCAAATCCTGATTCTAATTTTTGCTTTAAGGCCTATCAAATCCTGATGGAGGGCAATCATAACTCAAGGGTTTGCCCTCTTACTGGCTTCGTCTTCATCACAGCAACTGATCCAGCCAAGAAGTCATAAAGCTGGGTAGGAGGACCCATCTTTCACTTCTCAGATTAACTTCTTATTTAAAAGCAGTAACAGTACAACAAGAAGGATAGGACACCTGTGCCAGAATATGCTGTAGGAGGAAGGGCACACTCTGGAGGAGCAAAAATACTTGTTCATGCCCACGTTCTGAATCAGAGAACAGAAATGCTAGGCTATTAGCTATACAGATGCATTATACCTTTGTCATCATGAAAGTGGCCCAAGATTAGTCTTTGGTTTTGAAAGCTTCAAAAAAGTGAAGTTCATAGACTTTAGAAATATACAGTTAAAATTTTCAGGCATACATAAACATAAAGGCCTCTAAGTCAATGAAAACTTAGTCTTTATTTTTTTAGAGCTCTAAGATGATGAAAACCACAGAGAATGAACTTATATGACAGTACTCTTAGTTAATAGCATTTAACCACTACTACAAGGTAGAAAAGGGTAGTATACTTCAACATAAATGTCCTGAGCAATTTGAAACAAATTGGCAAATTTGAAACAAAAAAGGCAAAAGTTGCCTTTAAAGGCATCTATCAGTTTCTGATCTCAGAAACTTTCTCCGTGTTTCTGGTTTTAGATTTGGATATTATTTTCCTGTAAGGTGAGAAAGAGACACACACATACATTTCTTTATATATATAGTCTTGAACTTGAATGGATAATAGGATGAAAAATAAATACTTTCACAGCAGCAAAGCTGCATCTGTTTTCAGAAAATCTAAATTTTTCCCAGTCTAAAGTAGCTCAGCTACTAAAAATAAAAACTATCTATCTATCTCATGTGTGTTCATAAAAAAAAGGATAATTAAATATGTGAGTAAATGAAGAAAAAGGAAGTCACAGTAAATATCATGCCATTATCATCCAGTGGAACTAATGAGAAATAAGCATATAATAAATAGCTATAACAAATTAGCCCATTACCTTCCGATATTTTTTCTCATTAAATTTTATTTCCCAGAGAACAAATCCTTAGAGTCTGGCAATAAGTAACAGAGAGCTTTAATCTACCTGTTTATTTAGACCTGATTATTTTTTTCTTTCTTACAGCTCTGTATTTATTGTGATTATGGAGTGTGCTCAGAGGATTTTATGACAAGGCAGTTTCTCTGCATTTCACAGTACCTGGAAAATCTTCAAGATGTTGCAACAAGAGATGACCCATTTGGTATATTCTTTATAGCCACCACTTCTATTGCATCATTAAAAAAAATCATTTTATCTAAATGCAAAGAGAAAATAAGAATGGTAAAAAGCCTACTTACACCAGAAAAGGAGTTTTTTAACATTTCCATTCAGAACATACTACTCTAAAAAGGATCATTTGTGTGATGAGATTACTGAAGTACTGTTTTAGAAGAAGCATAACATGTGTGTTACTAATGTGTAGCTTTCAGCTACAAACGCAGCAACTGGGTTATAATAGGAAAGTTATATCACTTTCTAGCCACTGTTGAGTGGCTAGACTAAGAAGTGCAATCTGTATCTAAAAATGTGATATTGTTTTCTTAAGTGAGTACTTTGAGAAGTTTTTTACTATATTATGTTGAGCTCAATAAAAGAATATTCTTTAAGCTTGAGGTGAATTCCAAAAGCCTGAGTATTACTGAGGTGCAGTATATAAAGTTTGCCAATATAAAGTCATAGAACAATATACCACAGGAGGGACTTTTGAGGCTTTTTTGACTAGAATGTATCTAGTCAAATCATCTTCCACAATTGTTTAAATAAAAAATCTGATACTTTGTCCTCAGCAAATTTCAAAAGTCAGTTCATACCAGAAGCAGAGGATTATGAGCATTTTTCCAGAATCAGACAGAATTTTGTCCATGAAACAGAAAACTCCTTTATATGAATGGTAGAAGACAGGTAGAACCATGTTTATTGGTATAGTTTTAGTATGAAAATGATTCCTATCATCACCACAAATTACTGATCTTCAGAAGTCCAACTCAGTAGTTACAGACTGTTCTTTACATGCGCCTAGGAAGTGACATACAGATTTTTTTTTGTTTCCCCACAGAAAAAAAAGACCAAGCTCATGATTAGCTCAGACAAGTTTATAGAACTGGTCTATCATAAGGTATGTCCCGACACGTTTGCTTACTGGAAGACCACGGCAGGACAAGAGACATTCAGCAGTAATCCTTAAACTAGCTCCATCCTAGTTGCGTGGCCTCCTGTTGATGCACAGGAAACTGCCTTTAAACTGAAGTATATATAGATATTTTTTTTAGCTTTGTTATTAATCCATTCAATACAGATTTAGGAAAGGTGCTCATATACAGTACTCAGAAAAATATATATATTAAAAAAAATCAACCATAGTATATATACAACAAAATATTTAAAAAAAAAAAAAAAGTTACTAAGCTACTGGTGACATTTCTCTGCCCTTCCAGGAAGGCAATAAAGTTTGTACCAAAACAAAGTTTTCCATCCTTATCTGTCTGATCTCATTTCACTTTAAAGAAGCATAAAGAAAGATTTGAAGGACAAACAACTTTCACCACTCCAACCAAATGTAATTTAACAGATGCTAAAGTGGAGAAAAAGTGTAGCTATATAAACAAAAAAGTTAGATGGAGACAAATGTCCAACTTATTCATACATGACAAAGTATTCCTTCAAAGAGTTAGGTTTTTCTCCCTTCAGTAAGAAGTTTTAAAAAGATGATGAACCAAGATCACATATAAAATGTACTATAATTCACCTTACAATTTGAGGGCTAGAAAAACTCAATATTCATCTTGTGGCCTACGAGACCATGTCTTACTTTGGGCTTAATTCACCCAAGCCACTGCCTTACCCCCCAGTCACATTGCTGACAGAGATTTCTTGTTTCTATTTTTATTGAATCCTTTATTGCTACACTTTCTGGATATTGAAGCCACCTTTCTGATGGTAATACAAACATGGACAACCAAATAAAAATGGACATCTGCTTTTAACTATTTTCTGCAGGCTGCATCCGCTCGCCAGAGCACCAGGAGAGCCTGGGCTGGAGCCCCAGGCTAAAGATAAGGATAGGCACAGCTGCTGGTTCCCCCAGTTTAGGGTCCTCCACAGGGGATGGAGCACCCTCTGTCCCCTCCTCCAGGTCCCCAAAGGAGACACCAGAGAGAAGAGACCCTTACAGCACCCCAGGTGACACCAGCCTCCGAGTAGGGTGCGACCCATAACCACTGCCCTCTGAGCCTGACCCGCCAACAGATTTTTACCCCTCTTGGTGTCCTCCCACCCAGAAAATAACATCCCTGTTTAGATACCAGAATACTGTGGAAAACTATGTCAAAAGACTTGCTAAAGTCAGGGATGAGGGGTAAGCAATAAACGTTCATCCCCAAATCTGGTCTTTTTATAGCAGTATGCAGTCAAGTTGGTCATGTATGATTTACCCTTGGTAAAGCCATGCTGACTGCTTTTAATCACCATGTTTTCCTTCACTCCTTCATGCGTGCAGACTTTGACTCGAAGAGGACTCATTCCAAGATTTTCCCATAGACTGAAATGCTGAACAACTTGCAGTTCCCCAGATTTATTTTTGTCCTTCTTTGAAGATGGCTGTAACATTCGCCTTTCTCCAACGGTGAGGGACACAACCTGCCAAAGCTGATGTATCCACCAGGACATCCACCAGTTCCCTTGCAAGGATATCCACCTTAGCACACTTGGATGCAGCCTATTGGTTCCCAGGGACTTGTGAGAGCTAAGTGATCCTAAGTCAATCCTCACCCCATCTGGAATATCCTCTCTTCCCTGAGCCCTGTCACTGAACACAGAAGCCTGGCAGACCTTGCTGGTGATGACAGAGAGGGGAGTGAGGATCTCTTTCATCTGTGTCTGCTGTCACTAATTCATTTGCCCCATCTAGCAGTGAATTCACATTTTTCTTGTCCATCTTTTTACTTCTAAAACAGCCACAGAAGCTCTTCTTGCAGCTGTTGAAGTTCCTTGCAAGTCTCAAGATGAATTTTGGCTTTTCTGCCACTATTCCTACATGCATCCGGTGTTTTATCTCCCCTGCCCAGCACTCCTGATGATCCTGCATCCATCCATCACTCCAACTACTGCAGTCCTGTGGTGCAAGGTGTTCCACCACACCTGCATTATCCCAGCAATGTCACACCTCTGTGACTACGTGCAAAGCTCCTGTTCCTCCTGCTGCTGTCTCCACAGCTGCATTTGTATGTTCAAACACTTAGGCGAGTTGAGTGTCCTTTGCCCTGTTTTGTCATTCCTGACACGGCTCTGTCATGTCCTGCATCCTTTGCTTTTCTTGCCCACCATTTCCTAACTTAATACTGGGTCATCTCTTCCTATTCCTAGTTTAAAACTCCCCTCACTAGCCTGTTGGCAAAGAATGTCTTGCCCCAGAAAGTGAAATAGAGAGAATGGAGGATGATTTCTTTAATTTCAGATGGAGAACTAAAAGGACAAAGTAAGGTTGAAATGCCTAATCTGCTCTAAGCCAAGTTAGTCCGAAGGTCAATTCTCACTCATTGGGAGACATCTTCTCCTCAACCACAGATATGTGTATGCATCCTCAGCTCTGGCGAAAGGTCCCTGCCAGGCTTTGGCATTTACTCTATCTGAATTCAGAGCTCCGGGACAGAACCAAAGACCTAGTTCAGAGATGTAATTTCATTGTTGCCATACTAAAATAAAAATTTCTGCTACTGAAATATCCTGTAGTAAAACTCAGAACAAAAGCTGTAAGAAAAAAATATTACATTTAATAATACATTGAAAAAATGCAGTTGCTATAATAAAAAAGTATGCTAATGCACACCCATTTCACTTCTTGAGTGGCGAAATTCTTTATCAACTTCAAAAGACCCGGGGTTCCACATATTTACCACACATTTACCACACAGTTACCAGCAGGAGACAGATGGATGATGGATAGAAGAGAACACCAGGAACGGCCTCTTTTCTGAGGGGACAGACACAGAAGATAAGAAGTTTCAACTTGGGGATAGTTTAGAGGTGGCCACCTGTATCTTACATGACCTCGCCGATGTCAGCTTCTGCATATCTTTTCTATCATCTCAAACACCCTTCCCTTCCTCAACTTCTGCCGATAAAGCAACTCTCTCTCCATCCAGTCAATACACTGTTTTCATTATTAAAATAACAAAGAATAATATAAAATAAGCATTTCAGTAAATAAATTAGATATTACAAATTATTCTTTGGGATTTAATACTCAAAGAAATAAAACAAAGGCGAACTTTTATAATTAGTACTTGTTACAATTTTATCGAATATATGTGAAACATCAAGATGCGCAATTTTTACAGTCACGTGGTGGGAGAGAAGATTGGAAAATTCAGATATTGCTAGACAGCACCAGATGAGAAAGATGCTGTAAATGAGACAATAGATTTAATTAGAAAAACAATGTATCTCTTTTCAATATTAATCATAATATATAACTACTAATTTAACACTTCTGTATTTGACAAGAAATATGAAACAAGTCTTATCAGAGAAGATATCAGATCTTCAAAACACAGAATTCTCTTTTTTGTAACAGGAAGGACATCTGTTTAAATGGCTTTGCAAATATTCAGATCAGATTCATCATGCAAACACTTGACTACACCACATTTTCTCCAACCTGAATAAATCTGATTTTTAAAGACAGAATTTTCTCATTTAGATTAAAATTCTCAGGGTTCTAAATAAGTGAAATTCTCAGCTTTCCAGGAAGTGCTGAGTACTACACACAGTATCTTTCACCTATCCAAAACTCTCAGTGGACAGCAGCCTCTTTTCCTATAAGGCACAGTGTAAATGCGGTTATGCCAGCCTGCTTGTGGGCCAAGGGAGCGAGCGCATGCTCGTCAGCTTCCAGATAAGCCATGACACTGAACAAAATCAATCTTTCTAATTAAAAAAAAACAACATAGTAATCATCTGAGACATCAGATGTTAAGACAAGACTAGGCAAGGACTCATTCTCCACCAAGGGTACAAATAAATACGCACAAAGACTTGTTCCAGATTCTTGCTTCATCACTGACCCTCATAAGTCCTCTTTAAATCAACCTTTAAAGTAGTATTTAGGAAGAGCACAACCGAGGAGGTGATGCTAATGCTACAGGAATTTAAGCCTAACACCTTTTCAGGGCTTGTGGCTGTGGAGCGAAGGGAAGGGGTGGTGGCAAAGGTCTTCAGGATTTCTAACATCACTTGGGAGAGCAATCTCAAATTAATTTCATACTGAAATGTGCTTTCAAAGGTCCTATGTTCCCTTAGAAAAAGAACACTGTGTACTGGAAACCCAAATTAATAGCTACCCCTGTCACAGATGAACAAGTGATTTGTAAAAAAAAAAATAAAAATAAAAAAAAGCACCCCCACAAATTAAAAACAAACTGCAAATTTGTTGCAAAATTCTGTGCAGAATAAGCCACTGCTTCCTATCTTCACTCTTACGGAATTTGGTATTTTAAATGTAAAGCAAATCTGTAAAGTATAAACACACCACCCTAATGCCATTTTTGAGAAGATGACAAGAAGTTGCTCTTTTTATGCAGAAAGACTGTGGAAATTCGAAGATTAATAAAAGATTAATACAGCCTTTCAGTTCCGGCTAATCACCTGTAACCTGACCCTAATTCAGGGCTTTTGCCTGGAACAAGAATTCACCCCTGCTGCAAGCTACAAGAACCACTTTGTTTCACACAGCAGCAACAGACACGTAACACCAGCACCATCCTAAACTGCATCGTGTGTGCTGCACATCTCCACCATGGACCCCTTATCTGAGTATTAAATTTCAGATATCTGCTGTAGGAGGAAGTTTGACAGTGCATTATGAAAAACCTGAATGAGAGAGAGTGCCCTAAGCTACGGGGTGTTATGGATGCAGGTGCACCTTCCTCCTCCTCCTCTCCCCTCCATCGGAGAACACTGTTACTTTCTCCGAGGCTTCGTGGTTGCCATGGCTCCCTTTCTGCCGTCGGGCTCCTCGCCCTCACGCTATCCCCCAACTGGTGCTCAACCTGTGCACATCTTCCTCCCAGCTCCACAGCCAACGAATCTTCTTTTGGTTTTGAAGCGAAGCATTTGCTCTGCTGAGTAAGACATGCAGCTCCAGACCTCAGAGGGTCGGCTTTGGTGAAAAAAAAAAGCCACACAACTCTGCTTCTAGACAAAGATCGAGGTGGTACTACTTGGGTAGTAAGCAGCTCGTCCAAAATCCCTATTGCATACATGCATGCACTCACACAGGACTCTAGGGTCCTGAATCCAGGGAAAGAGACCTCTAAGCACTATATCAAATACTTTCCTACTTGATATCCAGCTGAGCCTCTCAATCTCCTTGTGCATCCTGTGAAAATGTGTTTTTTTTCTGACTCGTAATCTATGCTGTGACATCCCCACCAGGATGCCTGTGCAAACACCTCGGAAATTCTTCACACAACCCATCGAGGTGAGGAAGGCCACCTCCGAGGAGACACCTTTCCTCCCTGGGAAAACTCCGTTTTAGTCAACCCGCCTTAAAGTCTCTTGCGGGCAGGAGCAGCCACTTCTTTATGAACACGCACAATTCACGGAAAGTGCCCGAAGCCGCTGCTCTCCCGTGCAGCCCGCGCGGCCCCTCAGGAGCTGCCTCCGTGGGCAGCAGCGCTGCTGGCGCTCCCAGGAGGAGCTTGGGCTGAAAAATGTGCAAGGGCCAAAACAAGAATGAAAGAAAGAAAGAAAAAAAGGAGGAAGAAAAAAGAAGAGGGGGGGAAAAAGAGGGGAGGAAAGAAAGGCGGCAAAAAAGAGGGAGAAAAAAAAACTGAGAAAAAAAAAGAAAAAAGCAAAAAAAGAGAAAAAAAAGAGGGGGGAGGAAGGAGAGAAAGGAAAGAGAAAAAAAAGAAGGGGGGAGAAAAAAGAAGAAAAAAAAAGGGAAAGAAAGAAAATAAAGAAAAGGACTTCCACGAAGAAGAGGAACTCGCAGAGCAGAGCAGGAGAGTTTTACCTGTGGGAACTACAAGGCCAGACCCCGCGCCGCGCGCGGCCCCCCGCCCGGCCCCGCCGCCCCGCACTCACC